>CM050173.1:41296316-41863816 GCA_027410445.1 Discoglossus pictus
TGTACTGTTTAGTTTTGTCTTTTTTTTTATTTTTTATTATAGTTATGTTTTTATGAAACTTGAAGATTTCCTTTTCCTATTAAAAAAGAAAATTTTGATCTTCCCACTGCTAGAGGGAGCATGAATTGTTGCAAAGTAGTCATTGTCAGACATGAAACGGCTACTACCTGTTTCTGCCTGGCTTTGACACTGACCTCTATGAGGTATAGACTGTGCAATAAGTGATTCACTTTGAGAGCTAAAACTTTTTCTACTGCTGTGTAGTGCCACTTTAAGCAAGCCTTTGGAAATGCTGTGTTGCCTTCAAAGATGAATTGTGTTTTTTTTTGTTGTTTGTTTTGTTTTTGTTTGTTTTTGTGTGGTAGATTCCATACATGTAAACTACTTTTTAAGTTCTTACACTGAAAGCTAAATCATCATACACAAAATTATTTAAACCTTTTTTATGCAGTTTCCCATAGCTCACAGCTTTTTGTGTGCCATTTTTAACACTATATATTTTTTTTTATTGTTTCCCAAGTGTTTGAGTGTCTTCTTAATTATTTACAGATCATGTAAGTGACTGGAAAGAAACATGTCCAAATTAGGGATCTTTTTTTTCTCCCATTGTGATATCCAGCCACACACGTTTGCTTGAACACCTTTTCGAACTAAACTAAATATTTGTGGGAGATGTTCAAACCAGGCTTAATGGCATATAGATTTATGGGACTTTAAACCTTGGTGGATGTCATCATTTAGTATTTTTGTTCTGCTGCGTTCCATTCGGAGGATAGATTATAAATGTTATGTGGAAAATCTAACGGACTGTACACGTTTAATATTCAGTACACAAAGACTGATTTCTAATTATCTAAAACAATAAAGTATTTATTTTGCATATAATATCTGCTGTTGTATTTCTTTTGTAGGTTAGCCTTTTAGTATGCTATTAACATGAGTGACTTAATTCAATTACCACTGCCAGGTTTACACCACCATATTTTATATACAACATTCTTGGGTAGCATTCTGCAGGTGATCTTGTGAAATATTTGGGAAGGAGGTGAACTGAGTCCGTATAGGAGTGCATTGGATACGGTAGTGAAATTTAGTTTACTGGTCATTTTTTCTTATTGCGGTCAACCACATTAAAGGAATAAAGGGCTAGGTGTACTACATAAGGCAATTAGCAAGTCCCCAAAAAAGAGGTGTACTGACAATGAATATGTTAACTGTTTAATGGATTTACGAAAGGCAGAAGACCAGATTAAGGAGACTGTAGGTGGCACACATGAACAAAGTAGAACAGGGAAGTGGAGTGTCACAATCTGCTTCTTTAAGGGGGCTTGATATGAACCTAGTTCAAACCCACCCCAGCAGAATTATGTGTTTTTTGTTCTCTGTGGAACAAAAATGGCTTCTGAAGAGGTCAAGGCCCAATACAGGCAGATCATACTGGATACAGGTTACTAGTGGCCCCCGGCAAGACCACTCCCCAGTTCAGGACACAAACACGATAAGTCACACAGTGGATATGTGAAACTAGGACTGAACATTTATTGAATCGTAAAACCAACATATTTATACTCTATCTCCCATATCGCACCCTGTGTACCTTTGTATGATTTCTGCCTTGCATCCTTGGTTGCTATACAAGATCTTGAGGTAACTCACCAGCTATCTAAGCTACATGACCGGGATCTATAGCTGGCTAGTGCAACAACCTTTTTATAACCTCCAGTGTTTGCTTAGGACTCCTGAAGTGCAGTGTATCAAGGCCTGTATGTGTCAGGATGCAATGATCTGCAGTTAACCTTATGTACAACGCATTTTTACCATTTTTTCCTCCTGTATCTATATCGCATTTTCCCTCTAACATATTATATCTAGTATACATGATAACAATGTACAGGCAATATATAACCAAACCAAAATACGTAATCACAATGCAACAATGTCATGTATGCACCCTTGGCTATATTCATAATTGCTGGTAATATTATAGTCACTAAACAATGTAGTCATGACATGGAGGCTCTGTGGAATTGGAAGGAAAGATGATAGACTGAAGTTGGCAAGAGAATATAGACTTTGACAAGGGAACCTGGTGGCAAAAAGTGTGGGCTGTCAGAGGCAGTGACTGGTCAAGCTCTGGAAATACAACTGCTTCCTTACTGTTGGGGAGAAAGAGAGTGAGACAAAATGTTTTTGACTGTAGGTGGATACTGATCACAACAATGATGTACCAATATTTGGGATCTTAATGATGACATACGAGAGGGGACTGGGTTCTAAGTATTGAGGTATAAGAGTCCCTACAAACTCCACAAACTGTATTTTAAATACTCCCACTAGATTACTTTCTGTGTATGCTACTATGCAAATAATGCTACAGAAAATGCAAGTGCTTTATAAAGTTTATTGGGAATAATCGCAAATTACAAAAAGAAATGGGCCCCAGACTACTTGGTGCAACAGAAATGTACTCAGCCGAGCTTACGATCTATATTGAAGGCAAGCCTTGCTCAGTTTCTAGGCAAGTTATGATTTTTTGTTTCACCAGTGAGCAAAATGAAACCTTGCGCAATCCAACTGGGGAAATTATCACCCACTGTTTACCCACCAACAGAATGGAGGCTCCAGGACACTTTAAAGTATAAATGCCCTGCCCCTAGTCTGGTTATTCCTTGGGGTTTCTTCAAATGTCCATGTGAAGTCCTGAGGAGCATACTCCTGCAACCTGTGTTTAGAGCAATGTGCACAAATTCTGCGCAAACTTCTGTCAATCATGAACACACAGAATGTTTTTTTAATAGTGTACCTCATTAGCCACATGAAGTCTAGAGCAATATACTAAAAGTGAACTGTTACTACTGAATTCACAAAAGGAACACTCAACAATTATTTCACATGCTACTATAAAATTTTTATTTATGAAACACAAACCCATTTCAGAGTAAAGATTTAAAGGAGGTATATGTATGTTAATAACCTTACATTTGTACAACCTTGAACTATATTAATCTTTTGTTACGTCTGGAGTTCTATAACAGAAAAATACTTACTGTAATGTGTTTCTCATATTCATCATTGAGAAAGCAGTGTTGCATATTTTGAACAATTTCACAGCCACAAAATACTGCCCTATTTTACAGATTTTTTTTTTGTGTGATTATTATTTTTATTTTTTTCTACCCTTCAACATTACAATGTATAAGGCTTCGCACTAATCTGCAAAAAATGCAGCCTACTTAGAACATACCATGCTTTTAGAAACCTTCTTATGCATTGGAAGGATCAAAAAGTTATGAATTCAATTTAACTGCTAAGTTTCCCAAGTACTCCATACAAGGGTTAGAGTTAAACTTTAACCATGCATACCAGAGAAGAAAGATAAAATTTGAATGAACAAATGAAAGAGGGGAGTAAAGGAAAGAGGAAAAAAAGGGGGGGGGGGGTCCATGGTGGTCCAAGCATCCCAGCTCAGTCTCAGAGACCACTTATTCTAATCTGCTCCTGTGTGAGCTGAATTATTAGCTCATATTTTTTATATATATATATATATATATATATATATATATATATATATATAAAAATGTATTTTATTTATTTTTATTCATCCATGGAGGGAGGGGTGGCAAAAGTGGATACATAGATGGGTCAAGAAGCTTTTAGATAATTGGATCTGAGTCCCCTCACTTGCCAAGAAGGCAAACTGCTTGTATCATTAGATGCAAATGGTGTGCTGTGGTAATGTAAACGTGTCTTTCAAATATACAGCCTCATAAAAAATTATCCTGTATGCCTCCATGGTCAAGCTGAAACATTGAAGCATTACAAATTAGCCTTCTGGTCTTCTCCCTGCTTACTCATGCTCGTAATCGCACCATTTCAGACATTTTTTTTCATTATAAAGTGTTTTTTTTTTTGTCTTTTTGACATCATGGGTGATTTTTATTTTTAACATTTTCATGTCATGTACAAATGCATTTAACATGATATTTTTGGAGTATGGGGGTTTATTGACCTATTTATCTACATTGCAAAACTGCCAATTTTCAAATAACTTATCTACTACCAACTTTAATTCCGTTTATACGGTTACACAATTTTTTACATTCAGCCTTCATTGCTAAGTCGGTAAAACTAGTGGTGTACTGAACATACTGTTTTTACCTTTTTTTGTTTTTGTTTTGGTTTATGCAAAAATACACTCTACCAACACTAAAAATGTTGTCTGGCGATAAACCCATAGCTACCACGGGCAGGCCACAGTACTGGATCAAGAAGGGGGCCCAGGACATAACCTCCCATCTAGACCCAAACAGGAGGGGACGACCAGTGTGAGCTTCAATGCAGTGGTAGTGGAACAGCACTATTCATCCTGGAAATGAAATGTGACCAGTGACCTTGACGCATTTGCATTGCTGAACATGTAAGCCCTGGATTGAGCTATGCTTAACCTCCCTGGCAAAGCTTTGGGTAAGCAAATACAGTGCCCTTTGATCTAACCTATGGGCTGGATAAATGCCGGCTAATCAAACACCACATGGCACATATACAGGACTGTCTTCACAAGTCTCCCTAGCCATGTCAAACTTTTAAAGAAGAGAGGGCCTTAACTAGGTCTGCATCTTACAGCTCTGCAATATGTCAACATACTAATTTAACAAGCAGAGACAAGAAAACGGGAAACCCAGTTATAAACAAATAATCTTCATATTTCAAAAGCCGGATCAAATACAAGGCCTCAGTAAACCACAAATGAGATAAGGAGGGGAAGATGAAGGGTAAAACACGCAAGAGCATGGCAGCTAAAGGTATTCAAGAACACTTTCAATCGCTCCCTAAATCACAACCCACTCCCCAGAGCCCCGCTGCAGACCTATCTGACAATTCGGATATGGAAGGGGATCAGAGAGGCACACTACAAGACCCGGAGATGATCGACAAAATTATGACCAGATTTGAAACCTTACTGAAGACCCAACTCTCCCAAGCCGTGCAGGACTTTAAGAAAGAAATCCAAGAGCTGGGACAGAGAACTCACCAACTAGAAAACCTCACGGATCAACTGGCCTCATCCCAAGAGCAAGACAGAAAAGACATCTCGGCAAACTCTGCCAGAATCTCCCTTCTGGAAGACAAGCTAGAGGATGCTGAAAATCGCTCTCGCAGAAACAACATTCGTTTCAGAGGGATTGACAAAAGGGTAACAAATCTAGAACCCTACATCAAAGAGGTGGCCAGATCCTTGTTGCCGGGAGAAGAAGCTGATGTGATCGAAATTGAAAGGGCACATAGGGCCCTAGGTGCATCCTTAAATCAAAGCCTACCCAAAGACACAATAGTCCGCTTCCTCCGACAAAAAACAAGGGATAACATCCTCTCGGCCGCCAGAAATGTTCCACAAGTTGTTGGTCCAGATGGATCTCACCTGCAGGTTTTTGCTGATATTGCCCCAACCACCCTGAACAGACGCAGAGAAATGAAACCGGCTTTAAATGTTCTTATAAAAAACAAGATCCCTTATAAATGGGGATTCCCGTTTCGCTTGCTCTTCCAAGCTGGAGGTTCCACCTACTCCGCTTTCTCTCTGGAGGACTGTCAGAAACACTTGATTCATCTCAATCTTGCAACCAGGGAAGAGTTTCGTGAACAACAAGCAGCGAGGCCAAAGGACAGGCCCTCCAGGCAGTGGACGGATGTACCGATCCACAAAAAACAAAAAAAGCACAGAGACGCTGTAGACTCGCCACAATCTGAGCAGGGGACCTCCGGCAAGTCCACCCAAGGCACCCCCTCTGTACCGGTGCAGGAAGGGTGAACTTTTACAAACCTCAGGACCTAGAGTCATTTTAAAATAATGCATAAAAGGTCTAACACTTGTTAGGAAACCAGGGGCTGTAATTTAAGGTTTTTACATTCTGTAAGTTGGAGTATACAGTACTAGTTCTAACACCAGAGAAAAGTGAACAATTCTTCAAAGAGACTATAGACCTGGATATGTTTTATTCTCATAGTCTATACGTTTCTCCAGGGACGGGCCTTCTCCAGGGTTGGTGTTCTGTAGTGTAAATGTGTTAATGTTCTAATCAAGTACTATTCAGTTGTATTCTTTTTCCTCATACTAGGGTCAGGAGGAGGAGTTTCTTCTTTTACTCCCTATCCACCCTAGGCACTTAGGTGCTATTGGTAAATTACAATGAGGATCAATGCTCTTGAAATGTTTTTTGGTTATTGCCACCGTTTTAACTGTTATGTTTTAGTATTTTCTTACTGTTTTGTTAGCTTGCTGGCGGTCTCATTCTCTTCCTTCAGGATCGTAAGACTCCCCAGAGGTAACTCCATCAGGTTAGAAGGCAACCCTCATTCAGCCATTACTTGCTCAGATGGTAGGCCCACAGGGCTATGGAACTATCCACTCTCCCAGTCATTCACACCAGCCCACAAAACTATCAAGATTTCTTCGTGGGATTGGGGTAAGTCAGGACAACACCTCACCTCACCACAAACATGGCGGTAAATCAGAACAATCTAGACATAGTATTCCTGACACACAATGTCAAGGGTTTTAACTCCCCTTTTAAACGTCGCAAAGCCTTTCTCTCCTACAGGGATAGCAACCCCTCTGTCATATTCATGCAGGAGACTCACTTTGTACACAATAACCATCCAAACTTCCTACATAAGAATTACCCTACAGTATTCCTAGCCAACCAAAGAACTAAAAAAGGAGGTGCGGCCATACTCCTACACAGGAACTTCCCCTTTACATTAGAAAACAAACAGATAGACCCGGCAGGCAGTTTCGTAATGTTAACTGGACTAATCCAGGGTATTAAGACAACCCTGGTCTCTATTTATGCCCCTACAACAAACCCTCATCAGACTGTCATAAAGGTGCTAAAAACTCTAGATAAACCGGGATTGGGAAAAATAATAATTGGGGGGGACCTGAACTTGGTGATGGACCCAACTCGAGATAGGTCTAGGGAAGGGGGACAAGAGAGGTTTTCCAGGAAACTGCAGACAATTAAGAGCCTTCTTTTTAAGCTAAACCTGACAGATGTGTGGAGGGAAACTAACCCCAAGGCTAAGGAATACTCCTTTTTCTCCCAGGTACATAATACCTATTCCAGGATAGATTACATTCTTGCAGATCTCTCCCTCTTAGACCAGGTAAAGAAATCCGAAATTGTCCCATGCACATGGTCAGACCACGCCGCGGTAAAGCTAAATTTGGAATGGGCCTCAGGGGGGAAGCCTACATTCTCGTGGAGGCTGAATGAAAGACTTCTAGCTAACCCAGATGTAAAGAAACAAATTTCTCAAGATCTGGATTTGTTCTTTCAAGTTAATCTCTCCCCAGAGATAAGATCAAGCATTATATGGGCCACACACAAGGCCTACATTAGGGGAACCCTTATCAAAATAGCATCCCAATACAAAAAACGAAAAAAAGCCAGAGAAATTGAACTACAAACAGAACTGACAAAACTTGAGAAATTAAACCAATCCAAGCCGGATATCAAAAATAGACAGCTGATAGACAAGGTTAGGACAGACCTAGATGCTCTCCTCTCGGACCAAACTGAGAAAGCCCTAAGGTGGACTCAGCAAAAAATTTTCGATAAAGCTAACAAACCAGGCCCACTCCTAGCCAAAAAACTACAATCAAAAAACACGCAGAATAAAATCCAGCAAATAAGAACGCGGGAAGGTGAGCTAACAGCCAATCCAAGTAAAATTAAATCTACTTTTACCAAGTACTTTAACTCCCTTTATGAAGGCTCCACAGCTCTTATTGGTAATGAAATAAATTCATTTCTAAATTCAAAAGATCTCCCCATCGCCACGGGGGCAGAGCTGGGGGCCCTTAACGCCCCAATAACGCTAGACGAGGTCCGCAAAACGGTTCACAAACTTAAAGTAGCGAAATCTCCGGGGCCAGACGGATTCTCCAATAACTATTACAAAGCATTTATAGATACCCTTGGCCCACATCTAGTCACACTCTTTAACAACATTCTAGCCGGAGAAAAAATACCTGCTGAACTTAACGCTGCTGAAATTATTCTATTTCCCAAGGAAGGTAGGGACCCACTGGAAATGAAAAACTACAGGCCAATTTCACTTCTAAACTGTGATATGAAAATTCTCTCCAAAATTATGGCAGACAGATTGGCATCTTTCTTGCCAAGATTAATTCACAATGATCAAGTAGGCTTCGTGGCCCACAGACAGGCAGGAGATAATATTAGGAAAGTCCTTAACCTCATACACAAAGCCAAAACCACTAAAACACCAACGTGCCTTATGGCCTTCGATATAGAGAAGGCCTTTGATTCTCTAGAATGGCCTTATCTATTCGCGACCCTTAGTAAATTTGGTATCAATGGCCAGTTCATCAACTTGCTGAAGTCTTTCTATAGCTCCCCTTCGGCCAAATTGAAGCTCCCGGCGCCTGCAACTCCAAATATAAGAATAGGGCGGGGTACTAGGCAGGGATGCCCGCTATCCCCTCTGCTTTTCGCATTGGCAATGGAGCCGCTGGCCGGAGAGATCAGGGCAAACTCAGGGATTTCAGGGATAGAGGTGGGACATCATCACTTCAAAATCTGCCTGTTCGCAGATGATCTTCTTTGCGTGGTGTCCAATCCGAGTAAATCAGTCCCGGTACTCATTAAAACTCTAGAAAGGTTTGGCCAAATCTCGGGACTAAAACTAAACTTAGAAAAAACTGAAACCCTAGCCATCGACGTCCCGGCAGCAGAAAAAAACAGTTTACATGACAGGTATAAATTCAACTGGGACATTAAATATATAAATTATTTGGGGATAAGGCTAACGGCGAATCTGAGCGACCTATATAATGAGAATTATTCTAAACTACTAAAAACCATGATGGCCGATTTAGGTCGATGGGCGAAATTCCGCCTGTCCTGGGTAGGGAGAATTAACACAATTAAAATGAACATTTTGCCCAGACTTCTTTACCTTTTTAGAACCCTCCCAATTCAGGTTAAACATAAAGAGTTATCTAAATTCCAAAGGCACATCTTTAGGTTCATCTGGAACCAAGGCCCATCACGAATCGCAAAAAAAATCATGTATCTACACAAGTTAGATGGAGGTCTATCCTGCCCTAACTTTAAATTGTATTACAAGGCCGCCCAACTATCCTTTCTACCAACTGCACACTCAACGACACATCAGCCGGCGTGGATTTACATAGAAAACCAATCAATGAAACCGTTGACCTGGGATTCTATTATGTGGTTGTCAGAAACTCCCCCAAAAATTAAAGACTTATCCAATCCCATGATAAAACATACTCTGACATGCTGGAAATGGGCCCGCGAACACACAAATTTATTCCCAAAACCATCCTGCATGATCTCACTTCTTAATCATCCCCAGATGCCAGTTAACCTAAATTTATCCTCCCAACACTGGTGGAAGAATAAAAATCTGGATAGGCTGGGAGAGTGGATGGAAAAGGGGCGAATTATCTCATTCGAAAAAATAAGGGATAAACATGATATGCCCCTGTCTGAACACTACAATTTTTGTAGATTAAAACACCTAGCAATCTCCTTATTGGAAAAGCACACAGTCCCAGAAACGAACTGGCTGACTAAAATCTGTCAAGCGGCTCCTCTAACGAAGGGCACCCTAGGGATGCTATACAAAACATTCAATGCCAGGCCTGCCGGACTTAAGCCCAAACACATGGCCGATTGGGAAACTGACATGAATACGAGCTGGGACCTAAGTAAATGGAGGGCAGCTTGGTCTAACATCTATAGGGGCTCCCTTAACTATAGCATCCTAGAAACCGCCATCAAGGTGCTCCACAGGGTATACATAACCCCGGAGAAGCTCGCAAAATGGAAAAAATCAGAAAGCCAACTATGCTTTAGGGGGTGTCAGGCAACGGGGACATTCTCCCATATCTGGTGGTTCTGCCCCAAGGTAGTAAAGATTTGGGACTTAGTCTCAGTACTAGCCTCTGACTTATTCCTTACCCCGGTAGAAAGGTCTATAGATAGCATGCTACTGGGGATCCCCAATAGTGCTCTGACTCCCTCCCAAAACAGACTGCTGCAATACATAGCATTGGCAGCTAAGAGTCATATTGCTAAAGCCTGGAAATCCAGTAACCTAAACTTCCAGATGATTAAAAAAAAGATTAATTATATTGCCATCAATGAAAGAATCACCCATCTATTAGATGACTCTTTGGATAAGTACAGGAAAATTTGGGACCCATGGACAGTATACATAGGCCTAGCATTAGGGTGCTAGAACTAGTGGCGGGTGGTAAGCTTAGCCCATTTCCTCAGTGAAGTAGACCCGGGAGCCCGGGGAGGGGGTTAATGATGGGGCTGGGGGACAATCCTACTTAAAAAAAAAAAAAAAAAAAAAAAATACTGTATTTAGGGAGCCCATACGTGGGAAAAGGGACCGGCCAGCAAGCTGTTCAAGTGTTAGGTTTTGTTTTTTGTTTCTAAAAGGTTAATGTTATAAATAAAATTAAAAAGTGATAGTCGCCATGCATACTCTAGCAATACTCGGCTTGACCTATAACAGGCTAACCAGCATCTGAACTTATCTTACAGGGTGGGTCCAAAACTCACTGTACTCTGATGTATGTAAATGTTTGTTTACTGGATGCTATGGACATATGTGAAATGGATAGGCCTGCGTGCCTAGATCCAGACTGTGAAATAATTATTATATGCGGTGACAATAAAACTCAGTGTTATAAAAAAAAAAAATGTTGTCTGGCACCTGAAGCTTATGTTACTGTAAGCTATTATTCAAATACAGCACAGACTAGATTGCAATTTTATATATAAAGATGCATTTGCAGGAGGTAGGTGTCCATGTAGGTATTTCATTTTGGTACATGGATCATTATGACTTTTTGTTCCTGTTCCATGAGCTGTGAAGGGTGTAATGTTCCTCAGCAGATTTTATTTTCATTACGGGATCAACACATGGAAACAATAAGGTGATTGTTTTTAGTTTCTTTTTGTGCAATTAAGTAGGGGTCACAAACGGATACTAAATAAATTGATTTTAACTGAAAACATTTTAGCATCCAACTTTCCAAAGGCACTAGTATAAATCTCTCCAAAGCATTCAAAACTAGTGATGTTGCGAACATCAAATTTTTGGTTCGCGAACTGCGGACGCGAATTCCATCAAATGTGAGCGAACATCGGCGAACCGCCATAGACTTCAATGGGCAGGCGAATTTCAAAACCCACAGGGACTCTTTCTGGCCGCAATAGTGATGGGAAAGTTGTTTCAACGGGACTAACACCTGGACTGTGGCATGCCGGAGGGGGATCCATGGCAAAACTCCCACGGAAAATTACATAGTTGATGCAGAGTCTGGTTTTAAGCCATAAAGGGCATAAATCACCTAACATTCCTAAATTGTTTGGAATAACATGCTTTAAAACATCAGGTATGATGTTGTATCGATCAGGTAGTGTAAGGGTTACACCCGCTTCACAGTAATAGACCAATATCCCTGTTTAATGCACCGCAAACTACCGCAAACAGTCCCTTTGCACAACCGCAAACTTCCCATTTGCACAAGGTTGGATACCAAGCTAGCCATGTCCCGTTCCTTGTCCTCACTGATGTCATTAAATGTCTCTTCCTCCACACAGCCACCAAGGGTCCCCGAAAGGGGACAACAAGCCCCCTGGGACGCCTGCTGTGTTTGGTCTTCCACCTCCTCAAAGCCACCTTCCTCCTCTGACTCCTCTTCTTCAGACTCCCAGAGTCTGGGGGCTACCACTGCCCAGCATGGAAGATTATACACAGGTCAGAGTCTGGGGGGCTTCCACTGCCCAGCATGGAATATTATACACAGGTCAGAGTCTGGGGGCTTCCACTGCCCAGCATGGAATATTATACACAGGTCAGAGTCTGGGGGCTTCCACTGCCCAGCATGGAAGATTATACGCTTTGCCTCGGTCTGTGTTATTATAAGGTGTGTACTGTTAAGTAGTACTATTCCTATCGGTTTAATCCCTGTTACGTCCACTATTAGGGGACGTGTATATGGCATGGATTTTTGGAACAGGGAGATGGAAAAAGATGCTTGGTTGGACCTCCTACTCCGAATTTGGGGCACTGCACGTGCAATCTAAGGTGCCACCAGATAGGAGAGGTGTATTAAGTTGTAATACTCATTCCTATCAGTTTAATACCTGTTACGTTAGCTATCAGGGGACGTGTATATGGCATGGATTTTTGGAACAGGGAGATGGAAAAAGATGCTTGGTTGGACCTCCTACTTCGAATTTGGGGCACTGCACGTGCAATCTAAGGTGCCACCAGATAGGAGAGGTGTATTAAGTTTTAATACTTATTCCTATCAGTTTAATACCTGTTACGTTAGCTATCAGGGGACGTGTATATGGCATGGATTTTTGGAACAGGGAGATGGAAAAAGATGCTTGGTTGGACCTCCTACTTCGAATTTGGGGCACTGCACGTGCAATCTAAGGTGCCACCAGATAGGAGATGTGTATTAAGTTGTAATACTCATTCCTATCGGTTTAATACCTGTTACGTTACCTATCACTGGACGTGTATATGGCATGGATTTTTGGAACAGGGAGATGGAAAAAGATGCTTGGTTGGACCTCCTACTTCGAATTTGGGGCACTGCACGTGCAATCTAAGGTGCCACCAGATAGGAGATGTGTATTAAGTTGTAATACTCATTCCTATCGGTTTAATACCTGTTACGTTACCTATCACTGGACGTGTATATGGCATGGATTTTTGGAACAGAGAGATGGAAAAAGATGCTTGGTTGGACCTCCTACTTCGAATTTGGGGCACTGCACGTGCAATCTAAGGTGCCACCAGATAGGAGAGTTGTATTAAGTTGTAATACTCATTCCTATCAGTTTAATACCTGTTCTGTCACCTATCTTTCCTCCCAATAGCACATTCTATATGTCATCAACCGGCCTGTGTGTATTTAGAGAACCACACTATAAGGCCCTTAACCTGGGACAAGGTGGCTTGGCTATCAGAATTGCCTCAGAGCCTTAAGAACTCGCCAAACCCCCTAATCAGACACTCACTATCATACTGGAAATGGGCCAAGAAACACACGGGTTTGTTCCCTGGATCCACCCAAATGACCCCAATTCTTGACCACCCTCAGGCCCCGAAACACATGAGCACAACATCACAACACTGGTGGAGGTCAAGGAAACTAAATAGACTTGGAGACTGGTTAGTAAAGGGGCAGATGCTCACCTATGAGGAACTGAGGGACAAGCATGAGCTACCGCTGTCAGAACATTACAATTACTGTAGGCTGAGGCATTTCACACACTCCCTGACCCAGAAACAGGGGACACCGGTCTTAAATTGGTTCTCCAAAATTTGTAAAGATAAACCTCTATCAAGGGGGATCATTGGGTCGCTTTACAAATATAAAACATTTGTTACTGGTTGAAGGTGTCCATGCAGGTATTTCATTTTGGTACATGGATCATTATGACCTGTTTGTTCCTGTTCCATGAGCTGTGAAGGGTGTAATGTTCCTCAGCAGTTTTTATTTTCATTACGGGATCAACACATGGAAACAATAAGGTGATTGTTTTTAGTTTCTTTTTGTGCAATTAAGTAGGGATCACAAACAGATACTGAATAAATAGATTTTAACTGAAAACATGTTAGCATCCAATTTTCCAAAGGCTCTAGTATAAATCTCTTCAAAGCATTCAGAACAAATATCTAGCAATTTGCAAGTAAAGTCCTCATGTTCTGGTCAATCATACTCTGCATTTACAACCAGTTCTGTTAATTGGTACTTTTTAATCATGTTGCATACTAGGATATGGTGTGTACTTCTAACACAGTAACTCTAATGAAGTAATGTTGATCTATATAATAAGAAACCTAACTCAAACATGTATGAATTGAAAGAGTCACTGGCGTCCAAACATTTCTTGCATACATTTAAAGGCTCTTTTTTATTTGTAGCTCACCAACATATTCTGTAGTGCTGCACAGGGGTTAAGAAAAAGGAAATATACAACATTATACAAATATTAACAACTGTAGGAAATGAAGGGCCCTGTTTTGAGCTTTGAGTCTTGTAAAAGTAGCGCTTCCCAAAGCGCCCTACTAGAATGGAAATTCCCTACTTACAATCTAAGGGAATTTAAGAGGCAGAGACCTGGGGAGTAGCAGACAAGGAATAGCAAGGTTCAGGAAGTCAGTGAGGGTTACACAGGTAGGAAGGAGTGACAAGTTAGAAGGGTATTCATCAGTTGGAGAGGGAAGGGATCTGATGAAAAGTCATTGTGAATAGGAATGGCCCTAGTATGCAATCTGCCCCTAGTGGTCGTATAATGTAAACTGCAAGTGGGAAACTCAAGAGACACACAATTTGAACACAGCTTAACTAAAAGTAGCTTGTGGGAGCATAAGAGAGGATGGGAGGGCATAAAAGGTGAGATGGTTACGTTGGAGAAAAGAATGGGAACAGTTGACGAAGAGCATGCAGAAAAGGCAGGGGCATATGAGGAGGAAGAAGGCAAGAGGAAACATTGTGTAAAGGATTAAAATGACTAGTTAACAAGTGTTGCTAATTTATCAGCTGTAAAAAAATTAGTGTGAATCAATAAATTAAGAGTAACCAGGGGCGGGTGGGTGAGGGGAAGGTATTGGGCTCAGGAAAACAGAAAGACAGACCAGTGAGGCAGAGTGAACAATATGGTGTCTGGAAGAGAGTGGAAATGGCTCTAGAATGCATGAGTTACATTCTATAAACACAGGGTTGTTAGAAGCCTTTGCAAATAATGGGGGAGGTTACAAAGAATTGCAGAGGTACACAATTTTATCCAGGGAAACTAACAATGTCAGTAGTTATAATAACTTGAATTTATTTACATTAATAATTATATTAATTATTTAATAACATTAATAACTGCATTGATTTCCCATAGTAGAACAACTGTCTTCTCATCTGTATATGTAATAACAGGGTCTTAATGAGTCCATGTATACACTTTTTTTTTCTAACTCACTGGTGAAATTACATTAGATCAAACACATTGCTATATTCACTGGTATTTTAATCTGATCATCCCACTTTGTGATAGTAGAACATAGTAAAGGAAACTCATTAGATGAAACACCAACTATTCTAAGTTTAAGAACTTTCTTTGTGACCCACTGTTATCTGCTCTATCAGGTGAATTTATGCTCTCTCAACAACAATAACACTTGGGGACCAATTTTTAGATTGTGTGCCTTGTCAGGGTCTTATGAATACAATCCAAGCTAAGTGCAGTTAATTTGTTGGAGTTATCTTGCAATACATTTTTGCAGTGTTTTATTTTGTTATGACTTCTCTCAGACTTTAGAATTTGTGGAGGATAATTTATAACACTATTTTAACTTGTATTCTCTGTAAAATATACATTTTAATATTATTAAAATTAGAGAATTGCCCGTCAAAAAATGACGGCAATCATCAGGGTCTTGGCAGGGGCTGCGGCTAGTCGCAAGAGAGAGCAGCTCCTGCTCAAGAAACCACAGAAAGGGCTTAAAAAAGTCTAAAAAGGCCAGAAAACCTCCCCAATCACCCCACTAGTCCCACCTGAGCCCCGGGGAGGACGAGGGTGAAGTCATTTGGGAGTGAGGAAACTAAAGAGAGCCGGGAAGCGGTGCCGCGAGGTTGAGGCCCACTCCAACCTGCTTCCCGCGGCAGCGGCTCCCAGCACCCTCTTCCCTGCACAGGAAGAAGGCCCGATGGGGCAGAGAGAGCCACGGAGGAGGAGAGCGGCAGGAGGCGACCGGTGGTGACTCCAGAAGGCTGGTGTAAGCAGGATCGTGGGGGAAAGACACTCGGGCGGCGGGCGGCCCGCGCCACTAGACCCCACAGCACCCCATAACAGCCCCCACACTGAGCTGGCCCACCTCCTGAGCGGGTTTGGAGGTGAGGTAGGCCCAGCTGGAAGCCTGTGGAGCTGCAGGAGGCAGCCATCTCTCCCCATAAGAACAGGGGAGTCCCCCCTTCCCCCTGCTGGGCCCTGAAGACGCCCTAGATGGGTAGACCAGGGGCTTAATGAGAGAGGCACAAGCCAATGCCCCAGAAGTAGGCCAACAGCCCAAGACCCTGGAAATTACTAATAAGCACCCAGGGGGGAACTTTCCCACCAAAAAGATGCGGCCATCTTCCCACAAGAAGAATTGAAGAGGAAGAAGGGGGCGGAGCCTGCGTCCTAAAATGGTGGACGCAGTATAGGAAGGCTCCACAGCCTAGCATAAAGGCAGCAAGTGTACAGAGAATCAGGCACAAACAGAGGTACCCTGAAAAGGGGAGAATAACATCCTGAATAGTAGCAACCCCCAGACACTGG
Source organism: Discoglossus pictus (assembly GCA_027410445.1). Lineage (NCBI taxonomy): Eukaryota > Metazoa > Chordata > Amphibia > Anura > Alytidae > Discoglossus > Discoglossus pictus. The sequence goes on from CM050173.1 coordinate 41,312,720, forward strand.
TTTTATTGACCTTGCAGAAGCACTGAGTAAAGAAGTGAGGGTCCATTCCTGCATAGCTGCATTAAAGCACTTCAACCCACTTCCCACAGATGCCTTCAAACAAGACAAGGACTTAAAACATAACCAGACTACCACCTCGTCTAGCTAAAGACAAACCAAGGGTTGCTCCCTGGCACGCACCAGCAAGGGCGTGCTCTTTACAAACCTCAAGCAAGCCTGAAAGCCTGAGGCAACAGAACATAACTCAGACAGACCGCTAAACGGGAGGCAGAGAGCTGACCAAGACCACATGAGTGTTTGACTTTTACAAACACCCCATGAACACTATGGGACAAAGCGCCTAGAGACAGGGGGTTCTTGACAGGCATGACTCAACAAACCCAGAGGGCGCCTCAATATTAACACCTAACTCTAGCACAAGCTCTCTCCCCCGCACTCCAAATGACTTAAATCAGAGGCGGCTTCTACCTCACGAATTACCTAATTCACAAACTTACGCAGAAAAACAAACTATCCTCATCCAGAGCCGGACTTGGCGAAAATGGGCAAGTCAAAGAAAAATGTGCCTTCTAAGAGTATCCAACAGCTCTTCCACAAACCAGAGGCTCTCCTCTCACAGCCCTGCAGCCCCTCTCCTGAGCAAAGTGACCAGCCTGAAGCAGAAGGAGAAGATCCCAACCCACCTCAGGACATTAATCTCTCAGCCAAATCCCTAGAGATCATAGGGCAGATGCTACAGGCCCAATCAACACAGCTGGTTAAAGAGATCAGGGATGACCTATTCGAACTGGGCCAGAGAACTAATCTCCTTGAGGAGACCACGGACAAAATAATTGAAGCTCAGGTACAAAACAGAGCGGAAATCAACAATCTGGTGGCAAAAGTCTCTCTCCTAGACGATAAGCTGGCCGATCTGGAGAACAGATCGAGGAGACACAACATCAGGGTACGCGGGGTCCCAAACACGGTACCCGACCTACTGCAATACCTCAGAGCGGTGATCTACTATACCCTACCAGAAGTGGCTGACAACACCTGGGAAATTGATCCGAGCCCATAGAGCCCTTGGGGCCTCACGAAATCAAGAACTACCAAAAGATATAATTGTTCGCTTTCTGAGGCAAAAAAACAGAGACCTAATCCTGAATGCCACAAGAAAATTACCTAGCATCAAAGGCCCCGATGGCGCCTCCCTCCAAATCTACATGGATCTATCCCCACGAACATTAGAGAAATACAGAGCAATGAAACCGACTCTTGCCACCTTAATCAAATGCAAGATTCCATACAGATGGGGCTTCCCTTTCTCTCTTTCATTCCAACATCAAGGGACTGTCTATTTGACCCACACCCCAAAGGAATGTGCCAAAATTCTCCACCTCCTTCACTTAGCGGATCCAGCTGAGGGAGGCCCGGCTTCAGAACTGGCGCCCGAAACAAGACCGGCCAGAATCTGGTCAACGGCCAAGAAGTCGCACCGACCTGGGGCGACCAGAGACTCTCAGCCGACCCCGAGCCCTGACTACAGTACTGAACTTCCAAGCATGTCAAGACTCACCTAAATTGGGACTAATAGACGTTTGTTTACACTTTTTTCTTTTTATTTGTTCTTCCTGGAGCAGCAGTCATTATATATCTCAAGCATAAGTAGTAAACCACAATGTACAGTGTTTAATTAAGAGTGGCCTAGGCCCAAGATAGCCTGGATTGTTATATGTATATATAAAGCCTAGGACTCCCATTAACCCACAGTTTAAGGCCCAATGCTAATTTTCTAATAACACAGCTAACTGCAAGAGGAGAATACAAGCTCAACTTGGTTAGATTTTGTATTTAACTGCAATCTGAGGTAATTTCAGCAATGCCTGTTAGAGCCCCATACAGGACTTTATGTTTAGTAATGTTAGGTTAGATTTGTTTATGGTAAAGATGCTAGCATTGTATCTCAAGTTCGGGGGTCGAACCCTTAGTGTTAATGACACCCTTTCTAATGCTCTGACTAAACTCTCTCTCTTCGCCGCCCCTTCCGGGGGCGCCCACAGGTGTTCCAGCTTGGCTCGCCCATCTCTTCAGGGGGAGGTTGCCCTGGCCTGTGCGGATCCTGGCGACCGGTTCTCCACCAAACAACCTGGGGTAACAGCTCAAATGGGGTCCCTGCAGACCTCCACACACTCACATGGCTAACCCACACTACACGTTCACCACGCATAATGTTAGAGGCTTTAACTCCCCCAACAAGCGAAGGAAAGCCTTCATAAGGTACAAGAATGACAAGCCTGCAGTCCTTTTTCTTCAGGAGACTCACTTTGCGCAGGGGAAGACACCCTCGTTTTTGCACAAAGACTACCCAATCTTTTTTACACCTCTAGCCAAAAAACTAAGAGGGCGGGCGCAGCAATCTTAATTCATAAGGACTTTCCTTTCCAAGTTTCCCACAAGAAAATAGATAAAGAGGGTAATTTTGTGATTATCACTCTATGCCCCCACAGTAGCCCCTCATAATGCAATCATAAATTTTCTGGAGACACTAGACTCCCAGGACTTAGGCAAAGTTATTATTGGCGGGGACGTTAATCTAGTGCTAGACCCAGATAAGGACAGGTCTAGGAAACAGGGGGAATCCAGACCCCCAGACAAAATAAAACTAATCAAGAATCTGCTCCTAAAATTGGGATTGGTAGACGCCTGGAGGGGACTCCACCCTCAAGAGAGGGAATATACATTTTATTCCCCCACACACAAATCCTACTCACGTATAGACACCCTTTTTATTGACGCCTCTCTACTAGATCAAGCCATCTCTACGGACATAGTACCTTGCCCTTGGTCAGATCACAGTCAGGTCACACTAGGCCTGAACCTAACCCCCAATTTCGTAACACCATACTCATGGCGGCTCAATGATAGGCTCCTGTCAATTCCGAGTGTGCTAGACCATATCTCCAGAGACTTGAGGGACTTCGTCTCCACAAACTCCAGCCCCTCCACGGGAGCGGGGTGGGTCTGGGTAACACACAAAGCATTTATAAGGGGCAGTTTTATAAAGCTAGCCTCGGCATATAAAAGAAAGGTAAGGGAAAAAGAGAGCCGACTGACCAGGGAACTAGCCACCCTAGAAAAACTAAATCAGCAACAGCAGTCAGACCTAAACCGCCAGCAGATAGACCTAATCAGACAAGAACTAGACAACATTCTGTCAGCCCAAACAGAGAAGGCCCTAAGGAAAACCCAGAGCAAATGTTTTGCGCAGGCAAACAAACCGGGCCCCTTACTGGCCAATAGGCTGAATGCCAGATTTCAGCAAGCAAGGGTCACCCAAATCAAAACAAAAACGGGCATAATCACAAATAGTCAGGCTAAGATCCAGGATATCTTCTGAACATTCTATCAAGAGATATACACTTCATAAACACAGGTGGTTGGGGACTCTCTGAAAGGCTATCTAGAGGGACTGGACCTCCCTGTTCTGGGAGACTCCGAGTTGGACTTACTTAATTCGGAGGTTACAGAGGGGGAGGTCAGAGACACCATTAAAACACTCAAACTAGGCAAATCTCCCGGGCCTGATGGCTTTTCAAATCTTTACTATAAAAAGTTTGTAGATATACTGACTCCCCACTTGGTTTTAATGTACAATGCTATCCTGAAGGGAGAACAGATGCCGCCGGAGCTCAACCAGGCGACTCTGGTCTTCTTTCCCAAGACGGGGAGGGACCCCAAGAGGTTAAAAACTACCGGCCTATTTCTCTGCTCAACGGGGACATCAAAATCTTAGCAAAACTGATAGCTGCTGGGATCTCCAGCTTCCTACCTAATCTAATACACAAAGACCAAGCAGGCTTCATCCCCCACAGGCAGGCGGGAGACAACATTAGGAGAGTACTAAACATCATACACCTGGCCAAACACTCAAAGACCCCCCTTTGCACTCTAGCCTTATACATCGAAAAAGCATTTGACTCGATAGAATGGCCATACCTATTTGCAGTTCTACAGAAATTTGGTATTAGAGGGAATTTCCTAAACCTCCTTAAAACATATTATAGGTCTCCACAAGCAATCCTGAAACTTCCCGGCCCAGAGAATTCGCTATTAGACATACAGAGGGGGACCAGACAGGGTTGCCCTCTTTCCCCACTACTCTTTGCCCTCGCTATAGTGCCACTAGCTCAAAGTATCAGGGCCTCCCCAGCGATCCAAGGTCTACAATTAGAAGGCCAAGAGTACAAATGTTGCCTCTTCGCTGACGACCTACTGTGCACTGACCCGACCACTCACGTCCACGGCGGCCCTGATGGAGGAGCTGGACAAATTCCACTCTGTCTCCGGGCTGCGAGTGCACGAAGAAAAATCAGAAATTATAGGGCACCACCTTACACAACCTGAGAGGGAGAGGCTTAGGACCACATTCAACTTCTACTGGCCCCAAAAACACCTAAAGTATCTGGGAATAAGGATTACCCCGAACATCGCGGACATGTATGGGGCAAACTACTTGCCCCTATTCAAAGAGATAGCAGCTGATCTAGAGAGATGGAATAAATTCTGCATCTCCTGGACTGGCCGGATCCACACGGTCAAGATGAATGTACTCCCCAGAATCTTGTACTACTTTAGATCACTCCCAATTAAAGTCCCCATCAAAGACCTGGATAACCTACAAAAGCAAATTATGGGGTTCATATGGAGACGTAAAACTCCCAGAATCTCGAAACTCACTATGTTTCGGCACAAAAATAGCTGCAGACTTTCATGTCCCCACCTTAAACTCTACTATAGGGTGGCCCAGATCTCTTTTCTACCCCAAGCGCACTCGGAGGCACACCAACCCATCTGGGTAGCAATAGAAAACCAACAGCTATATCCTCAAGGGTGGGACACGGTAGTATGGCTTCCAAAGTCCCACCGCCAGCCACTCACTTGCCCCAATCCCATGATTAGACTGTCCTTGGGTTGCTGGGACTGGGCGAACTCAAAAAGGCACCTGACTCCCGACCTCTCTCCGCTCCTATCGATTACCACTTCCCCCCTCTTTGCGAAAGATCTTCTGAGTGATTCTGCAGCCTGGTGGACCTCCAACGGGCTGGAAAGGGTAGGGGCTTGGTTCAAAGAGGGCCAACTCATTAACTTCGAATACCTCAGAGACAATTTTAATCTCCCCCTAAAGGAACACTTCATTTTTTGTAAATTTAGTCACTTTATATGGACTCTGGGGAAGTCACTAGGCCAACCCCAAGTGAACTGGATGACACGCATGTGCTCGGACGCCCGCTATCTAAAGGTACACTAGGCATAATTTACGAGAAATGTAATAACCCGCAAAGCAATAGTAAGCCTAAGCCCTTGATAAAATGGGAGGAGGACATGGGCCAGACATGGGATCTGAAGAAATGGGGACAAATTAGCCAGAGACTAGCGAAAGGCTCCTACAATTATAGCCTGATGAAAACTTCATTAAAAGTGCTCCACAGGACCTACCCCAGCTAGGCTACATAAAATGAATCCTCTAGAGCCCGACACCTGTTTCAGGGAATGTCCAGAGAAAGGGACCTTCATCCACATATGGTGGACGTGTCCGAAAGCCCAGGACATCTGGTCCGAGACAACTCAAATAGCCTCCAAACTCTGTCTCACCCAAATAACCCCCTCCATCGAAACTTGTCTCTTGGGACAAAGACCCCCAGTACTGTCCAGGTCCCAGGATAGGTTACTCCAGTCCATATTCTTAGCAGTAAAAAAACATATAGCCAGTAAATGGAAAAGCTCTAACCTAAACCTAAGAGAGATCATAAACAAAATAAACTTTATTATGATTAATGAGAAACTCATCCACCTAGTCTCAGACACTTACACCAGCTTCCTGGATATCTGGGAGCCAGCATAGATCCGGGATAGGGTGACACTGGGCGGGGGGGGGGGGGGGGATATGGAGTAGAGGTGGCTGGAGTGAGCACGTCGGGGCACCCCCTGCTGGAGGCCGGGAGCAAAAGTAAGTTGGCAGGGCTCGAACCTGTGGGGGTCCTTGGGGGGGGGGGGGGGGGGAGGTGGTCCTGGAGGGGCTTTTGTCTCCAACACTGCAAGATTCTGAAATAATTCTCCCTACCCCAAACTGGGGCGTAGACATTCTTGGAAGGGAGAAACTATATACCTTATACTAAATATCCTGTTCATAGTTAGCTTTAATATGTAAACCATAATTACCGTAAACTTGTTCGTGGTTTCTGTTGTTCTTTACCCTTGTTTTTGTTTTTTGACTTTCTTGTTTTTTTTTTTTTGTTGTTTTTTTTTTTGTTTGTTTTTAATTGTTATTGAAAATGGAAAACTGTTGTTGGTGTGACACACATAGAAAACAGTAACAGGGCAACTAATACTAAGGTCTATGCTCTTAGCAGGTGCACCTTGTACTTATCTCTAAGTATTGTTTCCTCGAATTGTACCAGCTCTATTTATACATGGTTGTAACTTTCTCTTTTTCTCTTAAAACATTTTTTTGTGTGTCAATAAAAAATTATTGAATAAAAAAAAAAAATGACGGCAATGAAATTGTAAGGTAGCTAATGCTGTTTGGTGTACAATAATGAAATATATAATACATTAATAAATTAATATACTTTACCTATTTTGAAGCATTGTGTTGAAGAGCTGCAATCTGTTTTGATGTTGCTGCAGCAGTAGTGGTGTGGAGCTGCGGTGTAAGCGTGATGAATGTGTGCAGTGTAATAGTGTGCGTGCGCGAGACCAAACCGTTACCGTAGCTGTGTACTTCCGCATTAAAATGGCCGCAAATGTGTGGTATGCATCTGTAGCGGAATATCCGTAGGTGTTTTGCGTGTTTCTGGTGGTGTTTTGCGTGTTTAGAGTGCTGTAGCCTCGTTTTCGTTTTGTTCAGCGGCCATTTTTTCTCTCGCTTAGAGAATTTTCGAGTGTCTAAACTCTTTTATTTTGAGTTAAATTAAGGTGTAACTTTTTTGAGGTCCTGGATGCTCCCTCTTGCTGTAGGTAAGCTTTTTATGTATGTGTTGTGTGTATTTATTGTGTTTTTCATTTTTTCCTGTCCGCGGGTTGCGGGCGATTTTTGCGAGGTCGTAATGAGTGGTAACGTGTCTCGTATGTTGTTTGTGTTGTGACGTAAAGTTTGCGAGGGTCGCAGTTGCTGTGTCGTGTTGTTTGCGTTACAACGTAAAGCTTGCGAGGGTCGCAGTTGCTGGCAAGGAGCGCCTTCGGAGATCCATGCCAGCAACTGCGGCCCTCGCTTCGTGAGCCCGCAAGCGTTAGCAACAACTCGTACGCTCACAACTATATATGTGATAAACTACAGTGTTTACTTGAATATTTAAACATTATTTTATTAGCAAGTGATTAAAAGCTCTGTTTTACTCACTGAACCCTTCCAAAACAGCCTCAACAAATATATACCCCCTGTACCTAAAGCATACAATGTTTGTATAGTACTTGTTATACTACCCAATGACAGGAATCAAGAAATCAGCAACCTGTCATTGGATATTTCATCTCATACTCTAGAAACTATGGACCACATTCAATTTGAAGCCTGCAACTCGATCGCAGACAGCCGAATGTCTGCCAGTGAGTTGCGGGCTTCCATTGGTCTCCGATTGCGATGCTATTCAATTGCTCACGTCTACAAGTTACGGGCCCCAAGCCAAAACCGTAAGCCATGCACTGGTTCGGAGCAGTTCAGGGCGGGAACATGATCAATTAAGCAAGCCCGTAACCTCCCATTTCAAATCAGGCAATATAAAATGAGACTAAAATGGCATTATTACGGCAGGAGGTTCAATTAATTCGGTTCGGGGGTCCGACTCGCAAAACAGCAAAATAAAGAAATATGAAAATGAATGCCAATACTGTTCTAGTCCATATGGGTGGCCTGATATGTATTAACTTATTGATATCCGAGATCAATTCAACCCCAAAATGACACATAAAAATAACATTATTTCCTGCCAATTTGCGCGTTTGAGACTGTTGTGCAATTAATTCTAATGTCTATCATCGCTTTCCCCGTTATTTACAGTGCAGTAGTGATATTTTATATGCATTTACAGTGCTACGAATAGGTGTTTAACTTCCTTGTGGGTCCTCTCTAGCACTTATAGGATTTTCATTTGCCATTTACGGGTGTGAAAACATTTGCAGGCTTGGGGAAATTGAGCAATTGAATAGCAATTTGCAATTTTAAAATTGCAAAAGTGAAAGGCTGTAAGTTGCGAGGTTAAAATCACCATTTTTTCAAGCCTGTAACTCAGAAGCCATTCCGAGTCCGCAAAAAGACACCTCACTTACGGGCTCCGGGATCTCCCGAAAGCTCAATTGTATGGGGCTCATTATTTTTAACAGATGTGGGGTAGGGAGGCTTTGAAAGGACTGTTTGGAATGTTTTAAGCAAAAATAGGATTTTTAAGCACGTCTTAATTACTTATTTATATATGGAAAGAAACACTTAGGTTGTTTATTTTAATATTAGAAACAGGAAACCGTCCATGTTCCTTTAATATAGACCCACACACCCACACTAGATATTTTTTATTACTGTATGCCTTCAGAAACTCTTCCAGATAGGCTGATACTCACCTGTTATCTTCCCCCTGGAATCCTGTTATTAACCAACCCGGATGTCACAAAGACTAAATAAGCACCAAGTAGAAACACTGAGGACTATTTTTATACCTATTCCAGTTGCCCGCTTTCTTTTTATATGTATATATATATATATATATATATATATATATATATATAAATATACACCGTTTTTTTTTTCCGTGTATAAGATGACCCTTATTTTTGTTGCCCAAAAGTTCAGAAATAATAAAATATGCAAATGTGTATTTCATATGTTTTTATTGTGTTACACATATATTTAAGGGCACTTTCTGTCATGGTATTCACTTATTTCCATTCCAGCTCAAAATCACATTATTTATAACTCAGTCGTGAATTGCAATTGCATTTTTCCGGTTTACACAGGGATTACAATGATATTGAGCTAGAATAGAAATCAGTGAAAATCATGACAGAAAGTGCCCTTAGAAATATATGTAACAACAAAAACGTATAAAATACACATGCATACGCACACAAGCATCACACACATGCCACACACAATTGTACAGCTCATTCACGATGTGTAAGTTTAACACACTGTAATGCTGCATCTGGTCACTAGATGGCAATGTTTAAAGGCAGGAGAATAGACACACGAAGTAGAAATGCTGGTTTAAATATAGTGCATTACAACACTGCTTGTGAGCTTAAAAATGTGTATTCTACAAGTTAATATTGTGTTACACATGTTTAAGTGCACTTTCTGTCATTATTTTCGCTGATTTTCATTCCAGCTCAATATCTTTGTGATCCCTGTGTAAACCGGAAAAATGGAATTGCACATCGCAACTGAGTAATAAATAATGTGATCTTGAGCAGGAATGGAAATCAGTGAAAATCATGACTGACAGTACCCTTAAATATATGTGTAACACAATAATAACTTGTAAAATACAAATAGTTATGCACACTTGCAGTGTAATGCACTCTAGTTGGAACCAAATGCATTTCCAAATGTATGTCTTTTCTCCTGCCTCAAATCTAGTGGCATTACAGTGCCAGACCAGGGTATGTAATAATTGCAACATTCCCGACGGCCCCCCTATTTTAGATTTTGAAAAATTGGTGAAAAATACCATCTTATACACGGAAAAATACGGTATATCTCCAACAAGAAATACATTTGTAAGCCATTTGCACATCTAAAAGGCGGAGACATGCAATTGAGAAGACAATCTACAAATTAATGTTTGCATTTTTTGTATGGAACAAAAAATACCATTCTGAGTACATCTGAATGTTCCAAGCAGGTCAGACAACCTGGTTTTCCCACAGAAATTCTCAGAGAACAGTATTTTCGCTGCCACTAAGATTTCTGGGTGGCGACATACAAATGAGGCTAACAACTACTGTACCATATATGGCTTAATAGGTTTGCCTGCTGATTCTGGTGACTTTATGGTTAATGTATATATGTTTTGCACTTTTCCCTTTGCCTGCTGACCTTGCGATTTTGCTGTTATACACTTCCGGGTATCGCATTTACCCCATAACCATAGGCAAAATGAGGAAGCATTTGTTGCAACTCAAACACAACTGTTGCTTTTCTCTAATAGTGTCTGAGATGCAGTGTTTTATCGATAATGTAATTTACATGCCATACCTATCCTGACCTTATCATACACTTAGTCACCTTCAGCACCAAAATAGGTAGATTCTTTGTCACCCTCCTCTCAGACTTCAACCTTAAAAGGGAGTTCACTAGATATCCAATACAGCAACCGCTAAATAGAAACAAAATCAGCAAAAAATACTGTATATATTTTTTATAGTAATGGTTGTTTGCTCATAGTGAATTTGAATATACTTAAAAAAGCTTAAGCAATATATTTATAGTATTCTATTCTGAAGAACATGCCTTGGTAATGTGCAAAATGTTTTTACAAGGTATAAACTGAATGAATACATACGGAAAAGGATCCCAAGCAAGTAATTGTGCGTTCTTGTCTTCCCTCAAAGCCTAGCACTATACTTCCATTCAAACTCTTTGGGCCTCATTCTATTACGGCCGCAGCCGCTGCGGGGCCGCAAGGACCGGCCGCAAGCTATTCTGCTATTCTATTCCCTTACGGCCGGAGGCTCCGGCAGGCTTGCGGCCGGTGCCTTGCTATCTCTTGCGGCCGCTCGCGCCAGAGGAAAGCCTTTGATCTAAAACGGCCGCAAGAGTTTCGTCCGTAAGAAATTCCTATTTGCAATTCAATTGCTCCGGGAAACCTCTCTGCAAGGCTAAAAACGAGCCGCAGCTTACTTGCAGGAAAGAGGTCCCGCTAGCACCAATTAAGCACATAAAATAGCTCAAATAAAGCCATCCTGCACTTTGAGAAGACTATAAAGGGATTTTAGGTGTTAGAAAACATAGCACATAATTACCCTATATTCAAATCCGTAAAATATTTTATTTTTAATATCCGTAAAATATCCATGTAAAAAGTCCAGAGTGCTTGGAGCACCTCAGACACGCCCACGCCGCAGCCGGAAAATAAACAGTTAATTTGAACTTGGGTTTGGGCTGATGTGCAAGCTTGAGAGTGGGTTACTTTTAATCCTCATGTCCCCCAATATGATCCCTAGCATTTACAGAGCTGTACAGTGCAGGCTTGAATTTATTTTTGAGTTTTTATATTTCACAGCTTACGGCCGGTTCCAAGATATGCGGCCGGCCGTAAAAGGAGATCCTTGCGGGGCCGTATAATAGAATCGCGAGTTAACTGAACCCCCGCAAGGAATCGCAGCCTTACGGCCGATTTACGGCCGCTAATAGAATGAGGCCCTTTGTGCTTACAGTTTCCTGCCTCCTTATTAGATCTTTATCCTCAGGTTTTCCACATCAAGTCTTTTTAACAACATTTTCTTATTCTCCTCCCCCTTTTTATTCCCATTAACTAATTTCCTTGCTTCAAACCTCAAAAATAGGCACCTTTCTGCAAGTTCTATTTCCTTTCACTCTTACTCATTCATCTCCTTGTTCTGGACCCTCAGCATTCCAACCCAGACCCCAAGGAGTACCTACACTAAGATAAATTACTCCCTGGGTCTAAAAACACCCAGCTGTTTGCATGGTTTTCGACTGACAGTAGATTCACAGACCGAGGAGTTAATCAACAATTATTGGCAATGACCTGCTATTTGTAATAGACACCAAACTATCCTAGTAGGTAAATCAAAAGACAGATAATAACTGCAAACTTCCATTTACGTACATTACTGTATGAAACTGCAATTCTTTAAAATTTAATTGAGAAAACTCTTATTTACCCTTAGTTTTAAATGATACTGTGTTTTGATACCATTATTTGTATTTTTGGTAATATTTAACAATTACTCTTTGAAATGCATAATACAGGTTTGGGGACTTCTGTGTCCATTTAAATTGACTTATAGATTGCCAAACTTGTTCACTGGTGGAATTTTGAGTTTCCTTCATTTGTAAATAATGATAAACTGTAATTTATATTCCATTAAACACAGCTGATTTTTTTTCAAGCGTTTAATAGAGCATGTTTTAAAAATTACAAAAGTTGTTTTTGCCTGAAAAAAATATAAAGTAAAATCTGTTTAAACTTCATTGAAATGAACATGAAATGCAGAGAGCATACATTTTAGTCTTTAAATCTTATTGGCTGGCAGGTGGCAAGCCCCCAAAAGGAGTTACACTTCTGAACATGTGCTCTGAGAACTTGTAGCACACTGTGACACATTATCAAATACCCTCTTTCTGATGCATCAAAAAAAAAAAATATTTCCATGCCCCTTTAAAGAGTTGAAATAATCTGTTGTCATTTGTTACAATCCAGCAACACAAATTTTATTGGATTTAAATTTTGTACATATTGTTAAGTATAATGTTGGTTCTACTAAGTCATTTACAGTATGCACTATTCTTTAAAGTTTTAATAGCATTCTTGAGCTAATGGGAGAGATGGTATGAATCCAGAACGGTTATAGTACTGGGCAAGATGCGAGTGTTCAATACCATTCAATATACTGAGAGAGCTTCATTAACAAATTGTCTTAATATTATTCAGACAGAGCGCTCGAACCTTGTATGGAAAACAAATTGCTTATCTAAGTTTTATAGGATGATTTAGAGAGGTATGGACTAATTTTCTATTGTAGGTTACATACACTGGATATAAAAAGTCTACACACCCCTGTTAAAATGTCAGGTTTCTGTGCTGTAAAAAAATGAGATAAAGATAAATCATTTCAGAACTTTTCCCACCTTTAATGTGACCTATAAACTGTACAACTCAATTGAAAAACAAACTGAAATCTTTTCAGGTGGATGGAAGAAAAAAAAAAGAAAAATAATGCGGTTGCATAAGTCTGCACACCCTCTTATAACTGGGGATAGAGCTGTGTTCAGAATTAAGCAATTACATTCCAAATCGTGTTAAATAGGAGTCAGCATACACCTGCCATCATTTAAAGTGCCTCTGATTGACCCCAAATAAAGATCGGCTGCACTAGTTGGTCTTTCCTGAAATTTTCTTACTCGCATCCCACAGCAAAAGCCATGGTCCACAGAGAGCTTCCAAAGCATCAGAGGGATCTCATTGTTAAAAGGTATCAGTCAGGAGAAGGATACAAAAGAATTTCCAAGGCATTAGATATATCATGGAACACAGTGAAGACAGTCATCATCAAGTGGAGAAAATATGGCACAACAGTGACATTACCAAGAACTGGAGCTCCCTCCAAAATTGATGAAAAGACGAGAAGAAAACTGGTCTGGGAGGCTATCAAGAGGCCTACAGCAACATTAAAGGAGCTGCAGGAATATCTGGCAAGTACTGGCTGTGTGGTACATGTGACAACAATCTCCCATATTCTTCATATGTCTGGGCTATGGGGTAGAGTGGCAAGACGAAAGCCTTTTCTTACAAAGAAAAAAAACATCCAAGCCAGGCTACAATTTGCAAAAACACATCTGAAGTCTCCCAAAAGCATGTTGGAAAAGGTGTTATGGTCTGATGACACCAAGGTTGAACTTTTTGGCCATAATTCCAAAAGATATGTTTGGCGCAAAAACAACACTGCACATCACCAAAAGAACACCATACCCACAGTGAAGCATGGTGGTGGCAGCATCATGCTTTGGGCTGTTTTTCTTCAGCTGGAACTGGGGCCTTAGTTAAGATAGAGGGAATTATGAACAGTTCCAAATACCAGTCAATATTGGCACAAAACCTTCAGGCTTCTGCTAGAAAGCTGAACATGAAGAAGAACTTCATCTTTCAGCATGACAACGACCCAAAGCATACATCCAAATCAACAAAGGAATGGCTTCACCAGAAGAAGATTAAAGTTTTGGAATGGCCCAGCCAGAGCCCAGACCTGAATCCGATTGAAAATCTATGGGGTGATCTGAAGAGGGCTGTGCACAGGAGATGCACTCGCAATCTGACAGAGTTGGAGTGTTTTTGCAAAGAAGAGTGGGCAAATCTTGCCAAGTCAAAATGTGCCATGCTGATAGACTCATACCCAAAAAGATTGAGTGCTGTAATAAAATCAAAAGGTGCTTCAACAAAGTATTAGTTTAAGGGTGTGCATACTTATGCAACCACATTATTTTTCTTTTTTTTTTCTTCCCTCCACCTAAAAGATTTCAGTTTGTTTTTCAATTGAGTTGTACAGTTTATAGGTCACATTAAAGGTGGAAAAAGTTCTGAAATGATTATTTCTTTACAGCACAGAAACCTGACATTTTAACAGGGGTGTGTAGACTTTTTATATTCACTGTATGTGTGACACTCTGGGCCTCGTTCAATTGCAATTTGGCCAATTGAATAGGGCTCTATATAAGCATATAGCATATTTTTACAGACATTTTTAGTTAGTGAACTTCCAAAAGCAAGGTCTTCACTAACTATAAACGTCTGTAAAAAAGTATGCTATGTTACTGTGCATTTAATATATGAATTAATATATTTTAATCATGACAAGGGGCAGAATGAGCTCCATATGTCTCCACCCCTGAATGATGTAATGTTTCAATAGTGAGAGCCGCCCAGAGGTGAATAGTCTCCAAATAGTCATACCTTAATTGCAGTATGATAGTGTATTTGTGTACATTGCTAGCAGCTCATGTTACACTACTGCTCTCTACTAATGCATGTTTTACAGAGTGTTCTCAAAAGGTTTTCAATTTTGGTACTTCCCCCTGGGCAGCTCCCCCAACAGACACAATACATCATTCAGAGGGTGAAGAGATCTGGAGCGTATACAGACCAAGGCTATTATTCATTGTTCAACAAAAGCGTAATAAATTATTTTTGTTATCAAACCCTCATTTAGGTGCCATTTATAAGACAACTGAAGTGGTCCTTTAAAAAAATGTTTAATAGCATTATCCATATGCAGTAATAGTTACATAATTATCAGTATTTAAATCCATTGTAGAAAAACTGACTTGGCATCAACACATATCAAACGTCATATCTCTAGGTTGCTATTAATATTTCTTATGCATGGTTAACCTGGATTATCTGTAAACAAAGTAAAAGCCAGTAATTTAGTATAATGATACTTCAGAGGATTGTGTAAATGTGCTAATTATAAAATAATTTCCGTTAACATGTTTTGCTGATGTCACAGCAAATCTCAGATCATTTAATATTAACTTGGTCTCTTTGTACAAAGAAAATACACTTTTGTCTAGATATTACTAAATGCTAAAGTGGTGTAGATTTTTATTATATACATATGACTAACCATCCCTACTTTCTGATTTGTCATGATCAAATATTAATGGTCCATCAGCAATGCCCAAAGGGAGCTTATATTGCATTTTTGAGTAGATGGTTAGTAATGTACAATAGATAGAACCACTTTTTCAAATCCCATGGCAGAAGGCCATCCATGGCTAGCATTGCATTTTCAATTAGGCTCTGAGTGAATCTCTGGCATGTGCAGAAGCAAAACCAGTGCACAATTAGCTTATTGTTCCTTTCAGCTTTGTTCAGAGAGGATCTAAGAAGGAAAAAAGCCAGCTTCAAGCTCTGCTATTGATGTGGAATAAGGGAGTTGCTCTGTTCATGCAGCTGCACTTGCAAACACGGGAAATACAGCTATTATCAAGTAGCAGTCAGAGTCTCTTAAAGGTGTGTGCCAGAAGCTAAGTCACAGGAGCTTCTTTTATTTTCTGGGAGTCTTTTTTTCTTACTATAATCAGCACAAAATGGAACCCAATAGTCCTAAGAAAATACAGTTTGCGGTTCCATTATTTCAAAGTCAACTGGACCCTGAGGCGTCCGAACAGGTAAGCGATCAATTCTTATATGTGCAAGCTGAAAGTGATCATGACTAATATTTATATATTTATTGTATATTGTTAGCTTTACATAACAAAGTGTTTTTGTTGTAACCTAATGTATGAACATAAGTCAGAATATAAGTATTTCTTATCCATTGTTTAGTTATTAAATATTACTTTTGTTAATTTCAAATAGTGATTTGAGCTGACAACTTATACCAGAATATTCAATATTCCTAATATTGCTGTATGAGTCATACAAGTGGCCATTTTGCATGATACAGTTTAAAGAAGACATTAGGATACATCAATATTGACTTTGGGAATATTGCACATTAACAACCTATGTGCAATTTCATTATCTGCTATGATTCACTGTTTCCTATGTCAATATGAAAGCGATTTACATCCACTTTACCTTTTACTAATATGAACATTTTAATTGTACATTAAGACATATAAATGGTATTTATAACTTTTGTAAATATTTGTTTTTTAGTTTTTGTTTTCACCATCATAGATACAACATTTGTACGTAAATTAGTGATTATGCATTTAAGATATATTGAGAGAAGGATCAGATGTATTAAATGGTGATATGTTGAAGAACTGTTGGAGAATCTTCCATTCCTATGTTATCTTTAAGGCATATGTACCAATATTTGGCATCATCCTGAATCTTACTAAACAAAATACTTTAGCACATATGACATGACAAATAGGGGAAGGGTAGGTGAGAGCACACTAATATCTAGTGCAGATCATTCATGGAGTCAGACCAGGACATTTAATACAGGTATTACATTTCAAGGTCTGATTCAATGAATGATCCACACTAGATAATGCTGTGCCTTCTTCTATCCTTCCCTTTTCGGTAATTTCATATCCACACGGACATGGGTGTAGGAGCCAAAGACAATCTGGGGGGGGATAAAGCTTATAGTATAGAAATACCACTCAATTACTTCTCTACACATAAACACACACATTGAAAAATCGGGGGGGGGGGGGGGGGGGCTTTGACCCTCGTCCCCCCAGTTCCTACACCCATGCACACAGACACTCAAGTTAACAGTGTCCAGTGTAAGAAATGTCACCAGGTTCTGTGTTATCTATCAGAAGCAGATATAGACATGATCAGTCCTGAGCGCATAGCTGTATACTGGGATCTGCCAGCCCAAGTGTCTAATATACCTTTAGAACATATGTCCCTTGTTAGTGACATACTTTTACTTTGAAAAAAAAAAATAATTTAATTATTATGTCACCTACATACAATCTCTCTACCTCCATTTCACAGTAAGGACCTAAACTATTTTGATCTTAAACTTAAAATATACATTGATTTATGTTGTAATATAGCAAAACAATAACACATTTAAACATACAAATTATTTGATTGTCATTGTAAATCATTTTCATTGTATACTCAAACATGATTCTTTACTCGTTATTGGATGTAAAGTGTGGATAATTATGTTAATTAAATATTTGATCCAAATTGGACTTAACCATCATTGTACAATGACTAACAAATACGTATTAAAGCAAGAAAAAGTAAATGCATCTTCTAATTAATTTTTAACTAGGTTAATAAACTTTTCTAAAAAACAGATATTCATTAAAGTGTTTATATATAATAAGCAAATACAAACACCTGAACTGCAAGTTATTTTCAGTTTGCTGATCCTAATCCTTCTAGATATTATGCACTTGCTGTAACAATGATTATGTTCAAAATTCTAGCTATAACAATCCACAATTGGGATTATTTTAATATAGAGAACATAAAAATATGATCGAGAAATGCCATATTCAGTTCAAAGTGGAATATAAATCAAATCCAAAAATGTACACTTTATCTAAACTGCAGCTGAACAGAAATTACCACTTTTTTCATAATGCAAAAAATAAAAGCCTAGAAAAAATAATTTACTAACACAAATTGGCTAAATAGACTACTTGCCCAATAAAGTGTTGAAGACGTTCCGATTATAAGGTTTTATTTGTTAATATCCTGTTTGAGCTCACAGGCCTAGATTATATAGAGGTGTTTGACTGGGCAGCATGATCACTAGCATTCCATATCTGCCTCATAATATAGTAAATCAGATCTGAGTACTTATATCCATGATTTGTATTATAATACAAGCTGTAAGTTAAAGCACCACTGCAATAGCAAAAAGAGCTAGTTATATTAACTGTGCATTGATTAATTCATAAAATTAATGTTTAATATTTTATAGCTAGTGAATTGCCCATCAAAAAATGACAGGCATAAAACTGTAATAAACTGCTTCTCTGAGCACCTTCAGCGCTCATCGTCGTGTATTTTTTAAATTCCACGTGCCTGGCTTTGTTCAGCCTCATTTTCATCCAGTTTCAGAAATGTTTCGTTTTTTTGTCCTCCATTTTTATTTTCCGCTTAGCCGATTTTCGAATGAGGAAACACGTCAAATAAGGCTCAAAATCGCTTGCAACCTCACTCCCAGGCTTCCTGGCTCTCTCCCTGTGCTGTGTGTGAGTTTGTTTTATGTTTTTTTTAAAAATATTTTTCTTGTTTTTTGTGTTTTTCGATTTCCGCGGGTCGGCCGTTAAATTCATATTTTTCCGAGGTTGTATTTTTCCCCCCCGAGCTGGCATGTGTGACGGGGCCGCTGGTTGCAATGAGCGCCTTTGGCAGCTGCTTAATTGCTAATTTCAGCCTAAGTCTTCAATACCTCAACTGCTCGTCTCGCTTCAAAAGGCTCGCAGGGCAATGAGCGCCTTCAGCGCTCAGTGCCTAAGTCCTGCTAGCTCGGACGGGCTTCAATACCTCAACTGCTTGCCTCGAATCATGAGGCTCGCAAGCATGACCACAATTCGCAGTTTGACAATGATATGGAGGTTGGCTAATTGAGAAACTGGTCTAAAATATGCTAAGAGCAATCAGATATGATAAGAGAATAAACAGCCAATGATAAGCTGCCCCAACAGCAAAGGGGGGTTGCCAAGGAAAATCTCGAACGCAACAAGTCTCCCATCAATGAAGAAAAATGTGTTGGTGGTACACATTGAATCAATTAGCAACTAATCCATATATCATAAGAATCAGGGGAGATCTAAAAAGGTTGAACGTGATGGACTAAAAAACTTTTTTTTCAACCTTCATTTTTATGCTACTATGTAAAGCCACCTCCCCAGTGACATTTCGGTGGGTGGATACTAGCAGCTCCTTAGTCTGAACTTTAACAGTAAGTTTGATGCTTAATATTTCCTTTTTAATTAATTGAATATGAATTGTATTAATGACCAATGCTTATTAAACATGTAGATCATGTTGTTAGGGCAATATAGTGATCCTTTAGCTTATAGAATTGTTTATAAAAAGCTAATATTGCATTTGTTATGCTTTCCAGTATTTTGATTTTATACAAATGACACATCTAACTGCCTATGAACTTAGGAAATATACATTATTAAATCCATGATGCATTTACTGTTGGGGCTATTTGGCGAGGTCTATTGTCATTTTACAGTGAATACAGCAAAGGGATTCATGTGTATTTTAATATGTTTAGCCAGGCAGCTAAAATGCTCTGGATGTATACAAATTAGTAGCTTAATGAATAAAGCAATGCTGGTTTCTCCTTATGTTTACAATAAAAACTTGACTTGTCCACGTGAAGTTCTATTGAGCAGGTAGCAAAGACTGGTTTATTATAACACCAAAATTAATAAAATGTGCATAAATCAAGTAGGATTGCATAGACACTGAAAGCATTAATGGATACATTTAATTTATTTATTAAATGCAACTTTTTGTTACAGTGGGCAGCCACTGCTCTAATTGCTAAGCCGCTTTCATACCAGAGAGGGACCTCTTAGTTTAAGGGAATTTCAATTATATATTTTTAAAGCACTGGAATTTAGGAATTCCTCATTTCAAATCTTGCAGATAAAGTCACCACCCACCTATAGAAACAGATGAAGTGGAACAAACATGGAAGCTTACATTACAGCACAATTGCATATAATAATATAGGCTATATGTATTTGTTACTTTAAAAAAATAACTTTTTTTTTGTTTCATCATAAAACTACAAAAGGACATATTGTGAATACCAGGGATGCTTTAACAATTAATTATGGTTGGTTTCTAAAGTTAAAATAAAATTATAAAAACTGTGTTTTTCTGTTTTACATAGATAAGAAAGAGAAGACCCACACCGGCATCTTTGGTCATTTTGAATGACCACTCACCACCAGGTTGGTAAATATAAAAGTTGCTTTGAGAGTTTTCCAAAATTAATAACATGTATCTAATAGCTACAAGATAACACACTATAGTATTTATAGTCAGATATCAGAGGAGCATCCCCACATCGAGTTGGCTTGGAAACTGATAATGTGGCTTGAAAAAGGAAAACATATTTTCACGTGGTCTTTCTTCATCTAGGGTTTACTAAGCAGAGGAAGAACTTAAATAATTATATAATTTAAAACTTGGTTGCTCAACTGAGATCAAAATAACTGAATGTGCCCGGAGGTACTAATAAAGTAACACTAATTATTAATTTGCCAGCATTAATATTTAATGAAAATACAATACAGCATACCACATTAATGGCTAGATCAAGTTAATAAAAAGAAAAACAAAGTAAGAGGTGCTCAATCCAAGAATGAACTATCCTAAGTTGGTTAGTTCTATCCGTAGAGTAACCCACTCAGAGAGCAGCCATATTTGCACCCTTCAAAGGGAGAAATATATTGTAGCATATCAGTCTGGTTTCATTCAATATAGTGATTCACCCTTGAAATACCACTGAAGAGGAGAAACAACAAACCCCAGACATATGCTTCAGTCTTTATTGGGCCTCAAAAATGGGGTGTAGCTAAATTCCCTAGGGCAGAGTGAGCAAGAAGTCCACATCTGGATCCCCCTATCACTCTTAGGGAGAGTATGCCCCAGTGGTAATTTGCATCAACAAAAACAAAGTCAGAGGCGTTCTAACCGAGAACAAACTATCCTACGTAGGTTAGTTCTATGAGAATAGTAACCCCCTCAGAGGGCAGACTCTTTTAGCTCACCTGTACCATTCACAGGGTGAATTAATCCTGTAGTACTACAGTCTGGTCTCACTCACATTAATGATTAGAGCAAGTTAGTACCAGCAAATATAATTATTAGGCAGCGGCAGAGCTAGAGTATGGAGGGCCCTAGTGCAAAAAACATTTTTTGGCCCCCTACCCCAATGGGGGATGCAAAATGTTTTCAGTTCTGGGACCCCCCCCATTACCAACTCACTCAATGACTCCTAGCCCAAAGACTCCTACTCATAACAGCTCCCCTCCCCACAACCATAGCTGTTCCCCTTCCATTACCTCCACATATATACACATTTATACTATCTCTACATAGCACACTGTCTCTCTCAAAATCCACACAGTCCCTCTTAGCACCCTCCCCTATATAGCATCTGGTCCTTGTCAGCAGCCTTTCGCTCTTAGCATCCTTCCCCACACCGCACCCAAACTCTTCTCAGCACCCACCTCACAGAACCCATCTAGCTGTACATTGCTGTCATCCAGTCTTGCGCTTTCCTCACCTCTTCCCTGATGCACATCCCTAATATGCTGAACTGCTTTGATTTATCCAGAGCTCAAATATTTTTGAAATATGTCAAAGTTTTTAAGCATTATTATTGAATAAATTATTGAACTGCAGTGAACCTCTTTGAACTGTAGATTTTTGCTATGGAGTTATTGCGAAGCTAACTGCTTTAATACCACCATTTAAGGTTTTAGCATTTCAGTTGTCTTTACTTTTTAACATAACTAAGCCTGCTAATGAGTTGTTTGATACTTTCATCTAACAATTTCTATATCTGGTAATCGGCTAAACTAGAAGAAAATAATACTTATGTCTTAAATGCAAACATTTTAATGCAGACTTATTATTCAGAGAAAGCGACATATATTTTATAGATATAAACATTAATTATTTAAACATACAATATGCCCAGCATCATTCTGTTCCCTTTGATAACTACTTAATAAAAACAAATATTAGTAGATAAGTGGCGATTATGGGAAAAGTGTCGGGTGTCTCAGCGTCCCAGTGGACTTCATCCTGGTTAATAATATATCTGATTTAAATGGCTTTAGAGTCACAGTGTGGTTATAAACTTCTGGTACTAACATCAAGCTTATGCATTTTTACAATATGCTAAGGGAAATTTATTGCTCATTTTAACAATGTCCATTATGTGCAGAAAACAGGATTACTCATAATAGTTATTTATAGGTCTGCACTTATTGTACATGTAACCCTGGAAAGTCCTATTAGAAAATGCTTTCACATCAACATTTATGACCCAATAAAAGTGTTCTTTTTTATTACTTTGGTCTTTAGTGCCCTTGTTTTAGCTTTTCTTTAACAGTACCTTTCAATATTTTCCATTCCGCAATGAGATAGTTCGAGACATGGCTATTCTTTTGTCTTTTGTTTGGGTTCTGAGTGTCCTGGGAGGTAATACTCTTTAGATACATAGATTGAACGTAAAGAAACAAACCTCAGTCCATCTCATTAAAAAGCATTGGCTTAATGAGTACTCGAAGGCGCTCATCGTGAGGCCCATAAACTACATGGGAGGAGAGGCTCACAATGAGCGCGGAAGGTGATCATTGCAAAGCACCAAAGTAGACAGGAGACAAAGGCTTGCGATGAGCGCTGAAGGTGCTCATAGGGGGCAGAACCGCGCATTGTGTGACAAACAGCCTTAAAATTTTCTTGCCGTCATTTTTGACGAGCAAGTCGCTTGTTATAATATAGTGATGTGTAGAATCAGACTTGTGGTATTCCAGTGTGAAGCGAAATTATTAGAATTATAGACCAGATCTACTATGAGTGTCCTCCTTATAAAGAAAGAAGCATATTCAGCTGCACATACAATTATTACATACCTAAACACCATACCTGAAAGTGGTTTTGATCATTGAAAAAGCCATAAGATTTGATGGGGAAAAATGTCGGGGAAAAATAGTGATTGTAAACAAAATCTGTATATCTATTCTGTAATAAAGTACCTACTTTATCTGACGGAATCATCTGGTGCTTGGTGACACCTGAATAAGATCCAACATATAAATCATATCCAACAAGCCTAAAATTCTTATTATAGACTTCACACCAGCATAACACACGTCTGATTATAATAACACTGCATCACTATATTATCATTTACATTATAATTATAATAACAAAAGTCAGCAAAGTATTGTACAATACACACTATACACACAGCAGACATTAGGATTTGTAATTAAATAAGAAATATTCTCTCATCCCCTTTCCGATCTAAATTTCACAAAGTACCATTCCCCAACAATTGGTCGGATAATCAATTGAAATTTCTAAAATATATAAATTATGATTGTAAATGGTTAACTTTTAATAATATTAAAACAAGATTTAAAGTTCTTGATAACACTTGGATGAGTTACAATAAATTGATCTCAGTCTTGTCTACATCAAAATAATTTAACAGAAATATGTTGACTCAATTTGAAACATTATTAATTTGGGAAACAAGAGCTCATTTCATATCTAAATGCTTGGTAAAAACTTAAATCAGTAATAGAGCAAAATAATAGGAAGACCAATAGTATGAAGGAATGGGAGAAGGAAATAGATAATCAAATATCAGTGACTGGGATAAAGCTCTTAATTTAATCCACAAATTTATAAAGAAAGCGTCTCACAGAGAGATTTATTTTAAGACCATCAACAGGTGATATTATACGCCTAAGCGGGTTTATCAAATATCCCATGTTGCCGCTGATATTTTTTGTTGCCGAAATTGTGGAGGGATCGCGTCCCAAATTCACATGTGGTGTGACTGCCTTAATATTAAGGGGTTTTGGTTAGATTGCTTCAAGAAAATATCCTTAATAGCTGGAACAAAGATTAATTGTGCCATCTTCCATATCTTTCTAAACAAATTTAAGAAAGAAATAAAGGCTCTTATGCTCCAGATCCTAAGCGTGGCTAAATGGTACATCATTTCCAAATGGAAAGTGTGAATATTAATTCATAACAGAGATATAGATAGGGGCCTAGCTGATTTGGATATGGTGAAATTGTGCCAATACAAATGGAAAATGTGGGATGAATTCTATATGGACCCATAACTGAAGCGTTTTTCATCTATATTCCTTATTTAAGTGTTGTTAGAAGATAGATCGACCCCTCTCCCATGCTGCTGCTAACCCATGCAACAGTGTTTAAATGTTATGTAAATTAATGTGTTTTGAAAGTTATGTATTGTTTTTGATATGATAATTTTGAGATTTGTGAAAAATATATTCTGACAGATTCACCTACAAACTAATGGAGAAACTGCTCTATTACATAGTTTCTGTTCTAGGCAGGTTGGCATATGTTTTTCTAAATCATTTTATAGACAACAAACAATGTTTGATAAAACATTTCGAAAAAAAAAAAAAAAATGTTTGTAAAGTACCAACAGACTATTCGAGGAAGATTGGGAAGCGGTTCCATGTACCTCACATTAATCAGGTCATAAAAGGTGAGAGTCAAATCCCATACTTCTGTTAGATATTTGGCTATTAAATTGACCAAAATTACCTGTACTAGGGGTGGTGCGCGCTCTCTCCCCCTATTCCCTCTTGCAATATATTACAGATATAACTGTGAACATTGTTTCTTTATGAGAATAGCGGCACACCGCAAACAAGATGACCGCCTAAATTATATTCAAATTATCACTAATATAGCTTTTAAAGCCTCACATGCGCAGCACTCAGCGCCGGAGGAGGGAAAGAGACAGAGGGGGAAAGGGGGAAAGAGACACAGGGGAGGGAGTAGGGGGGGAAGAGACAGAGGGGAAAGGGGGAAAGAGACACAGGGGAGGGAGGAGTGGGGAAAGAGTCAGAGGGGGAAAGGGGGAAAGAGACACAGGGGAGGGAGTAGGGGGGAGAGACAGAGGGGTAAGGGGGAAAGAGACACAGGGGAGGGAGGAGTGGGGAAAGAGTCAGAGGGGGAAAGGGGGAAAGAGACACAGGGGAAGGAGTAGGGGGGGGGAGAGACAGAGGGGAAAGGGGGAAAGAGACACAGGGGAGGGAGGAGTGGGGAAAGAGACAGAGCGGGAAAGAGACACAAGGGAGGGGGGAAAGAGACACGTGGGAGGGTGGAGGGGGAATTAGTCAGAGGGGGAAAGGGGAAAAGAGACAGATGGGGAAAGAGACATAGGGGAGGAGGAGGGAAAGAGACAAAGAGGAAGGAGGGGGAGAAAGAGGCACAGGAGGGGAAAGAGACACAGGGGAGGGAGAGAGGGGAAAATAGACATAGGGGAGTGAGGAGGGGGAGACACACAGGAGAGGGGGGAAGAGACATGGGGAAGAGATACAGGGGAGAGAGTGGGGGAAGAGACAGAGGGGAAGAAAGGAGGAGGAAAGAGGTATGATGGTCAAACGACTATTATTATTATATTCAAGAGGAGGTGACTCAAATTTCCCATTCAATCTGCTTTATTACCAGAACAAGCCCATAGGGTTCGTAAATAACAAAGAAGGACAAATAGTGAACTATCCTTCTCAAGAGAGCTACAGAGAATTGACTGAGATCTATTGCTACCCGGTATCTTTGCATAAAATGAAATGAAACCAATATTTCAAAGTGGTAAATACATTGCAAATCAACTGGTCTTTGCTATATAAAGTAATATAGCTACAATTAGTTACAAATGGATTTTTATACATAAGATTAAATGTGATATATAAATTGATATTGTCTAGACACAAGCTGGCCTTTATATATACAGACTGTTCTAAAAGTTCTAACGATCTACTTCCCAGCCAGATCCTTTCCAACACCTTGATGACACCACATTTATATTCATATGGCGTATGTTTGAAGTCTCCAATTGTACAATGCTAAACAGTATAGAAAACTTGTAATAATGACAAATATGTATTCACATTATGTCTGTTGTACATGATGGACACAAGTTAGTGTATCACTCTTATTTTCCAAATTGTTATAAGATTATCAAAGTTTTGGTCTTAAAATGATTTAATTGATAATAGTAATTTTCTTGTGTCACTGCAAATGTCATAGTTGAAAATAACCTTCTTGCCAATGTATCCCAGTAATATAGTAGGTGTGCATGCAAGCCATAATGTGGCATGGCAAAATACTGGCAAAGTGATTATTCTAAAGTAAAACATGTTTTTACATTGAAATGTGTTATATGTATTCAAATATTAATATTTTTGTTAAGATGTTTCATTTGAAGTGATGTACTGTATATAAAGAGCATTAAGAACTATCAGCCCTATTAAATTGGCTCAACATGTAAAACCGTAGCCTTAATGTAAGACGGCTATTAAATTGGCCCCGTAAAGCAAGCCTCTGCCGATGTGCGGGTTATCAGCCATATTAAATTGGGGCTACGTGTTAAAATGTAGCTCGTAACGTAGATCTCAGAGATATTTGCTAATAAATTCGACCCGTAGAGCAGCCCGCAGATGACTTGCGGGTTAGAATGCCTACGTGTTGAGCAACACTGAACTCCACGCTCGTAAATCCTTTGATCTGTCAAGCCCGTAACCGCTACTTGTTCAATTGAGCTCTTCAATTGCAACAAAGTCACTCACGTTCAAGCCCATATGCCGCTAATGGAGCCCAAAGCCCAACGTGTACTCCAGGGGACCTGCAAGGGAGGTGAAGTCCAATACTTAGCACTTATAATGCACATAAAAACACACTACTGTTATTACTACTTTTATTAAAAGTGAAAGTGATGTTAGGTCTTAGAATTAATAGCACAACATTCTCAAGCCTCCAAATCGGCTCAGAAAAATACTTAATTTCATGTATATTTTTTGTGTTAATACATATACTGTAACTCGCATGAGATAGAATATCATATTTGCGGCTTTATTTATATTGCATTTTGAATGGAATGAGGGTTTGCTCGTAGATCTTAATTGAACCCCATAGGACTTTGAAATCCATCCTCCATTTTCTTGTGACGCAATGCTGATGATCTCTGTTTCCATTGGCTGCATCTAAACCCGTTACTACAGGCTTGCTTAATTGATTACGCTATAGCCCGCAAAGCTTCTGGCGAACAGATGGTTTATGGTTTTGCGTTGTAGCCTTTCTAATTTAATAGCACCTTAACTCGGGCAAATTTCAAGCACACAGCTGTTACAGGTTTCACGTTGGGGTTACTGGCTTGGAATTTAATGTGGGCCTATGTGCGAGAAAAGGCTACGGGACGTGGAACGTTTCCAATTTAGCTATTTAATTGCAACAAATTCACTGGTGTTCAACCCCGTAACCCGCAAATGGAGCCAAGAAGCCAACAGGTACTAGAGAGGACCCGCAAGGGGGGTAAAGTACAATCCGTAGCACTGTAAATGCAAATATACACACACTACTCTACATATAATAACAGGGAAAGTGATGTTAGGTATTAAAATTAATAGCACCAAATTCTCAAGCTCGCAAATCGGTAATATAAAATACTTTATTTCATGCTTAATTTCCATCTTATATCGATTCTGGCAATCAGTGTGTTAATGCATATAATGGAACTCGCATGGACTTGAATATCATATTTACGGCTTTATCAATATTGCATTATTTCTGGAATGTGGGTCCGATCGTAACTCGTAACTGAAACCCATAAGACTTTGAAACCTCCATTTTCCAGTGATGTTATTATGACGATCTCTGTTGCCATTGGCCCCATCTAAACCCGTAACTATGGGTTTTACTAATTGATCACTATCATGGCTGCGTATCCAATGTTTAACTAATGGCTTATGGGTTTGCGTTTCAACTCGCGGCATGTTCTAATTTACCGTAATAGCTCTGTAACTTGGCCAAATTTCAAGCCTGCAGCCCTTGCGAGCTTCCCGATGCCACTACGGGCTTCTAATTTAATAGGGCTGGATGTTATTATCTTCAATAGTACATTATTGACATAAGTTAATTAATTATATTCCTAAGTGGCTATTTTAAAAAAAAAATTACTTTATTAGAAACCTTATACTTTTTCTAATTAGAAGCCAGTCTGTTAGTTACCTTGGATTATTTTTTAATAAACAAATATAAATATAATATAAATATAATACATATAAATATAATATATTACAAACACGCAATGTAATTTATAATAATGATTGTTGCATATACAATTCTATTATTATGCGTTGCTTCACTGTTCATTCAGAAATGAAATGTTGTAATAGGCCCCACATTAGTAAAAGCTGGGTTGGTGAGTGTCTGTATCATCATATGGCTAGCACTAGTCCCTGGATTGTCTCACCTTGCAGTAGCCTTGGCTGTAAGTCACAGTGACAGGTTACTGAAGCACAGTAATAGATACTCACACACAGATTCACTCCTTGTGCACATGGAAACACTTATAGACATTGAGGAACAATTATATTTTAGGGGAAAAATCAGGTCTGTGAAGTGTGTAACAAACTAACATTAGTAGCTGTGTAAGCTATGAGCATCAGATATTTTTTAGACAAACAAAATCAATATTTTCAACAAATCTCCTTGAGTATACTTGTCTGATACCTTTCTGTAAAATATTTATCTGCCCCTATGCTATAATAAATGACTAGTGCCCCCTTACTCTAGGACACTGTCAGTAGCAAAGGTCCCCTACCCTCTTGTGGGTCTAGGTACTTTGCACCGGTTTCACCAGCAGGAGCTCCGCCACTGCTCACATGGGCACTTATATATCTGCACAATGACCCTTCACTAAAGTTCCATGATTGAAGTTAACAGATACATTTCTGTATAATTTTCAATATATGTGTTTGCCAATTTATTGGTGATGTTTCTATCTCCTGATGATTCTCCTGCACTCATCTCTACATATATAAAGTATGGATGCTGGAGGACATGTGAAGCATTTAGATTCATGGCAGATGGCTTTTCCTTAATCTGATAAATTCTAGTTGCATGGTGGATATAAAGATACCACATACTTTGTTCATTTGTGGGAAGACCAGCTGTCTGAGATTGTATACCTTTAAATGTTATATGATACTGAGCTAAGCCAAACAGATGTGAAACAAAATCAATAATTAAAAGAAAGGAAAATATTTAAATTCAGTACTTAAGTCAAAAACATTTTGGTTGTATTGTTCCATCAAAACATTTTAGAAATTTCTGTTATTTTGGAATAATATCCTTTATTAACACAAATATTAGGAATATTCATAGCTTAGTCTATAGTGGTAGAGAGACCTATTAAAAATGGAGAGTATTAAATGAATAGAAACTGAATACAAGATGTACTATTACTGACTATTACTCATTCAATTGCGATTCGGCCAATTGAGTAGGGCTCTATATAAGCACAGAGCCTTTTTTTTTTTACAGAAGTTTTTAGTTAGTGATCTTCTATCCAAAAGCTTCACTAACTAAAAACTTCTGTAAAAAAAAAAAAAAGGCTCTACATAATAGTCAAAAATGTTTTCCAAAACAATTGTGCACCTCAGTTAAAAGGACACTGCAAAGGTTTCATTCAGGGAAGAAATTAAAACGTCAACTATGAAGAAGTATATTTAAAATCGGTATTCTTAAAAAAATATATTTATACATTTTCAAGATAATCCTACCTGGTTGTGACTCATAGGTCATTGATTAACAGTCACAGGCAAGTTGCAGAGACTTATAATGTTAAATGCCTACTTGTCTGTGCTAATACAGGAAAATTCAGAATATTTACCCCTCACTCAGCCCCAAAGAGTAACATTAGACAAGACAGTATAACATGTATATATAATAATTATAATTATAAGTAACAATTAATATATATATATATATATATATATATATATATATATATTAATAGTCAGCATTACTAATAAATTGTTAATTTATTGGGGGGAATTTGCCCACTGCAAAGCATGTAGAGACTTAGGCAAGTGATGCAATGATTTGTATTATTGTGTTTAAAAGATAAAACTGTAAATATATATAAACTGTAAAGGAATGGTATTAAACAAATATGGCTGCTTTAATTATTTTAAACTATATAAATGTTAATGTAAAAAAGGAAAAATGGAGGAAACTCATAATCTGTAGGCAAATGATTTTTATTCACTGCACATCTCTGTGTGATAAGAAATGAGTATATAAATCTGTGTGAAAGTCACAGCCTAAACTTCATTTTCTATGTACCGTAGTTTCTTGTGGGAGGGGTTCATGAGCTGTCTAAGTCATAAATAAAAATGGCAATATTTAAGTAAATGCTTGGTTTATTTAAAATGTAACCAACTTTTCCACCCTCTGTCTGATGGTACAGTGCACATATGATGACTTCAGTGTGCATTTTAAGTAAAAAGCATTAGTGTATATTATATTTATTCTATCCTCCATGTTCTGGTATATCTGTTTAGATGTATTTGCATTTACTACACCACGAGTCTCGAAGGATTTAAGTAATGCAACAATTTTACTGACAGTGTGTTTTGTAAGATACATTCTGGCATTATAAAACACTTTATCATCAGTTTAAAATAGGCAATATTCCAAATATACTAATATGTGCTATACTGTGATTATCATTACTTTCCATAGACTTTCCTATGCTCAATACAGATAGGGAGAGTGGTCTCTGTGACATCAGCCCTGAAATCTCCATATCCTCAAGGTATTCCTGGACACAAAACAAATGGCCCTACTGTACCATGATGTTAGAAGAAAAATACTTAATAGAGTAATGACACCCCAATACTGCCTTTGTAAGCTTATATTAACCATGAATACGTTTGTACCTCAAGAGACATCCAAGGCATCTGTGACTGTGTAGCTCTCAGAAGGATGGGATATTTTAGAGCCCCAAAGACTGTGGTTGAAATGTGACCAGTAAAGTTTGATAAGTCACCCAATAAAATTAGATTGGTTGGGTAAGGTCATTAAAAGTGTTTACATTTTGTATTTACCAGATTTCAAAGCTAAATCATTCTTGTGATATACATAATTGACTCTGTATGGTTCACTATGCAAATACAAGTCTTAGGTCTCCAATCGATTGAGCAAATGTTAGTTACTGGACCCCCTAACGTAGCCCGTAACATTATTTGATATTCAATTGTAATTTTTTTAGCTACTCGCAAACGATTTGCGGGTTACAGGCTGAAAATCCTTTGGTTGTCAAAATCGTAACTCCAACCCATCTAAGCCTTTGATCTTTCATGTTACAATCCCAAATCGCAAGGGGGTTAAACACCTGTTCTTAGTACTGTAAATGCTAATAAAAAATCAATACTGCACTTTAAAAGACGTCAAAAGCAATGAAAGACATTAGAATTAATTGCTGCTCGCAAATCTGCAATCAAAAATATTTTTTTACGTTTCATTTCCGTGTTATATCCATCTTGGTAATCAAGGAGTTAATACATATCAGGCCACCCACATGGCGTAGAACAGTATCGTCATTCATTTTTATTATTTTGTACATTGCCGAGTCTGATCGCATATTGGACTTCTAACTGCTAATCGATTGCTGTTTAACCTCCATGTTTTACTGATGTCATGATGACGGTCTCATTTACTATTGGCTGTTTCTTAATTGGTAGTTACTGCCTTGCTTAATTGATCATGATCACTCTCTGAAATGCTATTTAAAGGTGCATGGTTTACAGTTTAGGCTTTCGGCCAAGTAGCTGCGGGCTTGTTCAATTGAATCGCTCTGTAACTGTTGAAAATTTTAAGTCCGCAGATTTACGGCCGGTATGAAGGCAACTGCGGGTTTGCAATTGAATCGAGGCCTCAGTGTGCTAACTTGTTTTAAAAATAATAACATTTGTGGCATGGTCTGCTCTTGTGTTTCTGTTGTGACAGATATGATCTTCATCTGTATAATCATACAGTTAAGTTCCCTTTTGTACACTAATCAAATACACTGAGCAGTAAATTAGCAAATCCAGCTAAATATTATATTGATTAATTCAAGGAAAATTATTAACTATTCATCTCAAGTTCGGTTTAATGTATGAACCCTTTTAGTGATCTTTAGCAACTGTAAATAAAAGGTTGAAGCATTTTCTTAGGTGGGGAGGACAGCCATGAAGAAAATAGACAGCTAATGGCAAATGCTATATAGAGCAGATGACAGAACAGAGTCATAGATGTGGGACTAATTAGTATTTATATGTTTTTCTGAATTGCACAAAAAGAAGGATATACATAAATGGACCCATTATTATTCCTTATAGTAGCCCAAGGGAAAACAATAATCAGTGGAGACAATGGCTTCTGGCTATGGTTTTATCATAGGAGATGTAATACAAGGAGATGTCACAATTAGCATGTAGACAAAGCTGTAGAATTCAAAAGCAATGGGAGGTTAAACTGTATTTCTATGAAGTGAGATGGAAACATTTCATTCGGAGACCACACACAAAATTAATTTTAATTAATTTAATTAAATGCGCAGATTGCGGAGCATTCTTCCATTTTCATTCCTCTTTCACTTCTCCTCCACATTCTTTTATTTTGTTTTAATTTTACTGGGAACTCACCTGCTGAACACATCCTGAGATCATTGTAAATATTGTTTTTCTTGTTTTACCATACAATTCTGTTTTGTAATTGAACCTGATACTAATCCTTCTTTTTAACCATTCTACTTTTTTTGTTATATCAGGAACATATTTTGTTTGCATGAGCTAGGTTTAAGATGGAGTATAATTGTAGTTCAAACATCTCAACTATTATTAAAGAAGTGCCATATAGGAAGTCCATGTGTATATGGGATTGAGAGAGACAACAGTTGCATATGTATGGTCTGTTTGAGGAATGGAAGTGTCTGACTTGTTGCAAGGAACAACTTTTCTAATATTATCAATTTTATTTTTAAAGAGGATGATTAAGACTTAGGGCCTCATTCAAATGTGATTTGGCCAATTGAATATGTCTCTATATAAGCACATAGCATGTTTGTTTACAGAAGTTTTTAGTTAGTGAATATCTATCCAAAAGCAAGGTCTTAACTTACTAAAAACTTCTGCTATGTGCTTATATAGAGCCCTATTCAATTAGCCAAATTGCATTTGAATGAGGCCCCTAGCAAATTATAATGTTTGGGGATAGAACATATAATACACAGCCACATTTATTTATCATTCCAAATTCTTATCAGCACATATACCGTATTTTAAGACTGTGGATAAACCCCTCCAGAGAGCCAAAGATATTCTTCTCTGATTGCTCTAACTGATTCTATGAATAATAATTTATTTGGATTGTTTTTTTTTTAAGATAAATTAAAATTGAAATTTTCCTTGGGCCATGCTCCATTTCATTATTCCAGAATATTATTGTGGTGTTTCGTTCTTTAATCATTTATAACGTTCTGCTTTTAACTATTTGTGGGAAGTTTGGGGGGGGGGGGAGGGGGGGTAGTATGTGGGGTAAGGTGAGGCTTGTCTCTAAAGATAGATAAGTAGATGGATAGTTATAGGGATAGATAAATAGATAGTATACATATTTTGACATATGTACCATATACTCTTATTTCACCTGTAAAGTTGTGCCTTTTTTTATTTCAATGAGGGCTTAAATACAATGTAATTATAATAATAATATCAGTTCTTTGTATACTGCATTTCTTCTGCTTGTCCTCACTACTCTTTCTATCCTTAAAGCACTTTTTATAAAGTCTGCCTCTTAAACAGATTGTATTTCAATCAATGAACAACACATTCTATCTCTACAGGCACTTTTATCAGATTAAGATACCTGTAAGATTTGAAGTCTCATATAAATTGAAATGTGCTGTTATAGAATGTACCACACTTGATATTTTCCTTGAAGGTGTATACACTTAAGCAAGAAGACAAATGGCCATTAAAATGTTAAATGGACATTGTGATTAATAGTGATTAGGAGAAGGCAAATATGTTAAACACCTTATCTCCTGATTCAATTTGGCAGCATTCCACAACTGGCATAATGTAATAGTAGTAAATAATAGTAAATACGTAAAAAAAAACAGGTAGTACACTTTAAAGAAACAAAAAAACTTCTTAATAATATTAAGGTAAATAAAGCAGTAATTACTGAGGAAATATTGAAGGCTCTATAGTTAAGTGATCTTTGGATGGGTAAGAACATTATTATAAATGTTTAAAATTCTTATCAAGTAATAAAGAAAATGTGAGCCAATTATTTAAGGAGAATAGCATCCCTTCCACAGTATGAGCAGTCAAATTGAGAAATTCTCCACCAAGATGGTTTGTGACTTTAACACCCATCTTTAGAAGTTAGACTATTAGTTCAAAATGGCCTCTGCAGTTCTGATTCATAAAATAGCAAAGATGGGGAGTTGATCATGAGGGGAATTTGAGATGAATGATGCCATTTTCTATTGACAGAGGAGATTTTTTTCCCTCATATAAGACATTGTTAATAATGATCCTTTTATACTGGAATTCTAACCGTATATCCTGACCAGTTAACTTACATCTGACTGCTATAAGAACTCCAAATACACTGGAAACTTATAAGTTAAAGGGTTTATTAACATACAACAGTAATGGTGAGATTAGCATCGGAAATACAAGGCTGTATCTATATAATACTAATGTGTGTAAATACTAATGTGTGTATGCAAGAGTGTAGAGTATTCCTCCTGATTCCTCTGTTCCTTTCCAAAGATAATTCTATTACCCAGCAAGTCCATTTGGCCCAGTTATACACATCATAGCCACACCCTGGGATTGTCCCAGCCATTCAAATCTTTCATCAGCGAATGACCCCTGGATGTGATTCTTCAATGCACCTTTGCTCCACCTCTTGTCTCTTGAGTTGATTCCCATGCTTTGTGTCCATGAAGCAAATTCAACTCTGAGGCTTTTAGTACTGACCATTTGTTGTTTGATCACCAGCAGGGTGTCATTTGGGAAAGTTAGCTTTCCTTTGTTCCTTAGGACAGATAACATCACAGATAACTGGATATCCACAAGCAAGACATTCAAGCATATTAACCTCTTCATTACAGCTCCAAAATTGGTTAATTAATCATATATTTATAACAATAATGATTATTTTTTTTACTTCCTCACTACCAACTTAAGTAAGCAAAATATAGACCAGAAGACACTTCCAGTGAGTCAGAGTTTTAACTACTAACACAACTACTATATAACTACTTTATAATGTTTTGTTAGTATACAGAGATATTCCTATGTACATTAGTCCATTCCATTGACAGATTTACTTTTCAACAACATGCACCTTCTTGGCACTATTGCAGCACAAACAAACTAATATTGACTTACATAAACAAACACACATCTAACAGATATGAATCCACAGTTACATTCACGCCGATCCACTGTAATACAGCTGTGTGCTCAAACTTAGACATGGTAAAAATACTAAACACGTGTACAAGCACACACAATGAAACATACACAACCTACACACTGACACATAGAGTATATTGTGACACAGAAAAACACAGTGGCATTTGTAGTTATGCCCACACAGAAACTCACAAAAATATAAACAGAGTTTCTTTCTTCCCCTATGGCCCTTTCACCCACCCATTCAAGTCTTACCCTTGCCCTTACCATCTCTCAGACTCATTCTTTAGTAAAAGAGGCATTGTGGTCAAATTGTTGTAATCTCATAATACAGATCCCCACATTGGATAAGGAATATAACATCCAATTATATGAGAAGTGATGGGATTATCATGGTCTTTTCACTCTGATTTTAAAACAGAAAACAGGAGGTGGAGCTAACATTTAAACCTGGCTTTCTTGTTTAAGATGTAAGGTTTAAGACAGATTAAACATTGTAATTTATTTGCGATGATCTTGCAAAGAGAAAGCATACATTCTCCTCCAGATTATTTTGGAATGTGTAGAATGAATCGGGGTATGATCCCTATTACACATGAGGGGCTAGATTGGGATGGTAGTGTCCAGTTTTGAAAGGAGGAAGGGTTACCCAGTCTAACTGGCTCTAGATATTTAATATATTTATTATTATAAGTAATGCACTTCAACTGCTTCTGGAAAATAAAAAAAACACATGCATATTTTTTTCTGTAAATGTGGAGTTTTTTCTTTGAAAAATATTTGTTTCCTAATATTTCATTACACCACCCACTGTATTTTTCAAAAAAAGATGAATGTCACCAGACACTTGTTATCTGACATTATAAATAGTGAGTTCAGCAATGAGTATCTAAAATGCATTTCAGCATATTATATCTATTTATGAGAATGGAAACATCCTGAGCACCACCAATCAATTTCCATTTAGGTCAAAAGAAATATGAAGACAGTAGAATTTAAATGTTGTTGATTCTTTTTATGCAGACATGACATACATTTCATATGTATAAATAAACTGGAAAATTGCATATATTATAAATGTATGACTTCCAACAGATAACTGCATTTTAAAGACAATGTCTTAATTTGAATTAAGCAAGTATCATGTTAACTATTTTATGTTTTTGAGTATGAAAGGACTTTAAACAATGTAGACATTTTTAGCATGATCCCTAAAGGCCAACATATAATCCCGTACTGTGTGCTTTGGCACAGCACCAACCTTTTAGCTTTTATCCTTGATGTTCTGCTTCCTTTTAATATTTCACAGCTGACAGATGCATCTGATATTTTACTGTAACTCACAGGAGCTGGTTTCTTAGAAGCAGAAAAAAATAGTCCGTCAGCATAGGAAAACTTACTTTTTTTACTTCTGAGAATTAATGTTTATACGGAAACTGGGGGACTTATGATGTCAGATTTGTTAGACCAACAAAATCTGTCATCTTGCACAATTTGATATCAGGAATATTTTTTGTACTGTAATTTTATTCTGCATGACATAAACCTCTATTCTATGTCCCCTGGAAAACCTGAATAAACCCTTATTTGGGTCTCCGGGAGCTTTATCTCTGCATGTGCTCTAGGTGTCTCTGAGGGTTTCACTCCAATGTAGAGGCTTTCACCTGTAGGACAAATAGCTTGCAATGGCTAATCTCCATGGGTTAATCAGATTTGTCTCGCATTTACCAAGAACACTCCAGTAAATTATGTATTTTGTGACAAGGAGCTTACTTAGATTGTGAGAGTAGGAGTTTCTGGTTATACATTATTTTATACATATATTCTTATATATATACACATTATCACATTTGATTTATTTATCACTGATTATCACTAGGCCTCACCCATTCCGTATCTACCTACCGTATACCCTATACCTCCCAACTTAACACATATCGCAACTCTATATACATTCCCCCCACCCATGTCCCGTTTCGTCCAATACACCCCAAACGCAAATCTACCCCATACCACTACATATTTAGTTAACACAAATTAACACATACTTTAACACATGAGATATGCATATTTTATTTAAACATATAATATCACATATATAGTTGTGAGCGTACGGGCCGTTGCTCACGCTTGCG
Source organism: Discoglossus pictus (assembly GCA_027410445.1). Lineage (NCBI taxonomy): Eukaryota > Metazoa > Chordata > Amphibia > Anura > Alytidae > Discoglossus > Discoglossus pictus. The sequence continues at coordinate 41,350,085 of CM050173.1, forward strand.
GGCTCGCGTAGCGAGCCCGCGGCCCTCGCATAGCGAGGGCTGCGGGCCTCAGTTGCTGGGATGGAGCGCCGAAGGGCTTTGGGTCGTTGTCATGCTGAAACATGAAGTTCCTCTTCATGAAGGTTTTGTGCCAATATTGACTGGTATTTGGAACTGTTCATAATTCCCTCTATCTTAACTAAGACCTCAGTTCCAGCTGAGGAAAAACAGCCCCAAAGCATGATGCTGCCACCACCATGCTTCACTGTGGCTATGGTGTTCTTTTGGTGATGTGCGCCAAACATGTCTTTTGGAATTATGGTCAAAAAGTTCAACCTTGGTTTCATCAGACCATAACACCTTTTCCCACATGCTTTTGTGAGACTTCAGATGTGTTTTTGCAAAATGTAGCCTGGCTTGGATTTTTTTCTTCGTAAGAAAATGTTTTCATCTTGCCACTCTACCCCATAGCCCAGACATATGAAGAATACGGGAGATTGTTGTCACATGTACCAAACAGCCAGTACTTGCCATATATTCCTGCAGCTTCTTTAATGTTGCTGTAGGCCTCTTGGTAGCCTCCCAGACCAGTTTTCTTCTCGTCTTTTCATCAGTTTTGGAGGGAGCTCCAGTCCTTGGTAATGTCACTGTTGTGACATATTTTCTCCACTTGATGATGACTGTCTTCACTGTGTTCCATGGTATATCCTCTTTGTCAATCACTTCACTGGCTTCCCTTCGCCTCTAGAATAAAGTCTAAAATCTTGAACCTAACTTATAAAGCCCTCAACTCAATTATCTTTTATACACAAATTTTGGTTTTCAGCAAATCAGCTTCCTGTGGTAGAAGAGACATTGAATGCACGGTGTAGATTAGGGAGTTACATCGGTCATTTCTCTCATCGGGACTGCAGGAAAGATCACACCCTCCTGAGAAAATAACAGGCAGCAGCAGGACGGGAAGCAAAATAGAGCCATGCAGCATAACCTTCTTGTATATAAAAGTTGAAAATATAAAATATGTGCTTATTTTTGTCTAAATTTTGGCTTTTATCATGTTCAGTTATTAAAAAAATAAACAAGAAATAAAATTGACCACAGTTGTCCTTTACTCTGCAGCTAAGGGTAATCAGGAGCTTTGCCAGAACAGATATGACTCCACCCTATGATAAAGACTAAGAGCCTGATTCAAATTTAAGTATAAATTACCTATATTCCTACTACTATCATTCTTTATTGCAAATTACAGGAACTAATTGTTTTATATTGTGATGTGATTTAATAAGATAATAAGATAAATTTGGTGTGAGGCACCATTTCCAAGTTGAATAAGTGTTAAGTAATTTAGCCTTCTGATACAGACACTTTGGGCCATATTGTATTAGCTGGTCACAAATGCCTCAAATCCGTAATTTTGGTTGCATGTTATGTTTTGTTTTTTAGAAATGTTTAGATGTCTTATATTGACCCAGTTCACAAATTTCGACCTTAAGGCTGAACTGATTTCAGGGAGCATAATCATATGATCTGACAATATTTAAGCAAGGCAATTTACTTCTTAGACACCGCCAATAGTAAATGAGACCGTCATCATGACATCAGTAAAACATGGAAGTTACTCGTAATCTGCAATCAGAGGCTAAGAATTAAGTTAAATTGCCAATAAGCAATATTTGCCCATCGGGCTCGCAATCTAGCAATCTGTACAATGCATTAGATGACCTGTTTTAGTCCATGTGGGTTTCATGATATGCACTAACCTTTTGAGTCCCGGGATCGATATTATTATTATTTAGTACTTGTAATATTTTTGACAGTTACGTTGTACTTTTTTTCAGTTGCTGGTTAAACTTTATTTGTAATCTAGAGCTCCAGGTAATAGAATATCTATTTTGTGTAGCTGTGATAAAACCAATGGAGTCCTAAGGCCAGTTTTGCACGTTTGGCTTTCCTGTAGGGATTGTGGGTGGGTAACTTGAAATCAGAATGTGAGTAGCTAATAGAATCTGTGACAATTTTCAGAGTAGTTTTAAGGGGGTATACATTTACAAATTGGGCAATAAAATAAGGCCCTTTATTCAGGGCTCGAAAGTCTACCACCTACTTAATGTTCAGCCTTTTTCAGTACATGTTTTTTACACACTGTTTTTGATAACATTTTGAATGAACTTTCAATTCATATATATTTTTACTTAAGATACTAGTCTGGAACAAACATTTAGTATTTATTTTATAATAATATATTTGACTTAATCCTCAGAGTGGCACAGCATTACCATCAGCAGATGAATGATTGACACCCAAACATTGACTATGATAATCTGATTAAATATAGAATCAATCTCACTAAACCACTACTGTACCTGTAATTAGGTTCCTCCAGGCACTGTAGAAGACACTTACATGAAGAATTATGCCTAATTTAAAACAGAAAAGTTCATCACTTTCATATAAGTAAACTCAACATTAGACAAAGCTGTTAAGTGTAATTTGGTATTGTTAACTTGTTGGCCTACTTTAAAGTTTGCACATAGAAGAAACTTCTACCGGCTTCATATTAGTACCACTAGTCTTTAATATGTGTTTTTCCCCCTATTGTTAATAATTTTAATCTATTCAGATTCAAGGGACTTAGAAAACCACAACTTTATATGAATATTCCTTGCCAAATAAATGATGGAATTGCTATAATCTGTAGTGCTGGGTACTGTTAGGGCAATTTAGAAAACAAGTCTGATTGATCTATTGACTATTCATTTGGTAAATGTGAAACACCATCCAGATATCTATGGCTTATAACTTAATTTTACAAAGTGTTGCTGATTTTAACTGTGATTTCATAATGTAAAACAGGAGTTAAGACACCAAATTTCCCAACAGGTAAATCCAACCAACTATTTAACAGTAATAATGTAATCTAGCCATTAAAATTATAATTTGGATATTGCCTACATATTTAATAAACTAAGGTGTCAAAATTGGCATTTGTTAGGAATGAACAGAAAGTAATAAACTGTTCTCTTTCCTTACCTAGAAATAGATGAGAAGAAGATGACAAGCACTCATGAAGAAGTAAGTTTTTCTATATTTTTAGGATTGTTTTTCTATTGTTTCAAAACATTTATAGTTCATTACTAAATTTGTCATAAGTTTTTTTTAATTTATATTATAATTTGACAGTAATATGTAATATTTCATCAGCTACAACAGACATGCGCGTGAAATAAATAATAAAAATAAACGTAGTTTGAGCAGCAAACTAATAAATAATGTGTACATTGTATAATTTGGAAACTAGCTAAAAAATGTATCCCATCTATTTAAAGTAAAAAAATTCAAATTATTGTATCAGTAGCAGCAGAGAGCATATTTTCTATTCCGTTACTTCTTCACAAGCCCTAAGCCCACACAAAGTATGCTGCTTTAAAAATGCAGAAGTCAGGAGCATTTTGAACCAAACCATCCATGCAATGGCGGAGTTAATGAATGGAGGGCCCCGGTGCAAAAAACTTGGGGCTCCCCTTGCAACTTCTCCAAATAACCCTCGGGGGTAAGAAAAAAGATAAACATATATGTAGATGATCAGATTACCACTATGCTGTTCAAATCAACTTTCTATAATACATTTATCAGCCATTCTCATCTAAAAAAAAAAAAATCCTAATTTACTGTACAGGAGTAGAGGGCCTGTTGTGGGCCCTGGTGCTTTGCACCTGCTGCACCAGCAGTAGCTCCGCCACTGCTTCCATGCTTTTCACACTTCTCAAAACTTATATGGCTCACATTTGTGGATTGTTCAAACAAACTGATGACTGAATTGTCCTGCTTATGAAGGTGTACTTTGATACAGCCACATTAAATGTGAAGCCCGTAAGTGCAACATGAGTCCCGCAATGGCTGCGGGCTTGAAATTCGACTGCGTTACAGAGCTATGAAATTAAACCAGGCTGCCTCTTACGGACCAGAGATGCAAACCCATAAACCATTTGTTGCCCGTTGGATGTGCAGCCGTGAACATGATCAATTAGTTAAACCTGTAGTTACGGGTATCGGCAGTGCCAATGGCAACAGGGATCGTCATCAGTACATCACTGAAAAATAGATTTCAATCTCTTACGGGTTTCAATTACGAGTTTTAATTGCACCCACATTACAGATATAATGCAATATTAATAAATCCATAAATATGATATTCAGGTCTACGCGAGTTCCATTATATGTATTAACACATTGATTGCTGGGATCGATATAACACGGAAATATTGCAGATTTGCGAGCTGGAGAATGTTGTGCTATTTTAATTCTAATACCTAACATCACTTTCCCTTTTATTATAAGTACAGTAGTGTGTGTATATTTGCATTTCTAGTGCTATGGATAGGACTTTTACCCCCTTCCGGGTCTCTTCTGGTACCCTTTGGCTTTTTGTCTCCATTTGCGGGTTACGGGTTTGAACGCCAGTGAATTTGTTGCAATTTAATAGCGGGATTGGAACGTAACAGTTAAGGACTTAAAAGAACAAAGGATTTGCGGGTACGCAGTTCAAATTTCCACGTGCCGTAGCCGTTTTTCGCCCCTACCCCGCAAGTCATCAGCGGGTTGCTTTACGGGGCCAATTTAATAGCCACAAGTCTTGCGGGCTATGTTACAGGCTACAATTTTGAACATTGAGGGAAGTTAATAGGGCTAATAGTCTAGTTTGCAACCAAAATGCTTATTGCTACACTTTTTAAAAGTAAAAATATTCTCCTTTAAAAATCATGTATGCAGTTTAGTGTTAAGTTGAAAAAAATATATTTTTACTTGCCCTTTAAAGAACCACTGTAATCCTGCAGAGAAGCTTTCAGCTGATATGTTGCAAGCATTATTTAATTAAACTCTTATTAGTTTATAAGACTTTTCTGTTTTGTGAAAGCAGTCAAACAAAGCAATGACTGCCCACAGAAAATAATAAATACTGATAATGGTTAATAAATTGCAGGCTCTATTTTGTTCACGTTCAAATTATTGCTCCTCATTTTCAAGCATAGATCATCTGTTTTGTTTACTGAGCCTGCTTCTTGCAACTTGCCTTTCAACAGAGTATGTCCTTGTAACCTAATGAGCTTTCATTAAAGTTAATGAATGCACTGACAGATGTATATGCCATATTCCCAATGTGCCAATGCAAACTTCCTGTGTACGCAAGAAGTAGATGACTGAAAACTAAACTGACAAATATCACAGCAGTACAATTGCATATATAAGTAATATATTCAAGACTGTATTACTTTTTACTTTCTAAATACGTTATATATTATCAAGTGTAGTTCTTCAAAAGGAGATATTTTAAAATTCTTGACAACAGTGGTATTAGTATGGCATATATAACATATAAATGAATATGTGTATTTGCATAAATTACAGACAATTATAATTATAAATCATAATCAATACATATTGTTCAAAACTTCTGTCCATGAAAATGTCTTTAATAATGGGAAACAAACAAATGAGGTTTAGACTTATGAATAAATAAATAATTAAATCAAGTTATATATACATATTTGTGTTTATTAATAAGCAATTCTATTCTTCACCTCTTATTTTATATATTATAATATATTGTATACATTACACATTTTGTTTTTTCCTTGAAGGAATTTGACTTAAACAAAATGATAATTATAACAAGATTTTCCTGCATATTTTATTTAACACTACTCCTATTAGGTTGTTAGTGCATTTCCATGTCCACTTGAGAGCACAAAACATGCATATATGACTATTTTTATATTCATATATTTGTTTATGTCACTTTAAATATATACCCTAATGCTGCTTTATTTTATTATGCTGCAGAGGCAGTATTCATAGAGTATTGTATGAGAGTATTTCATAAAAACCCATCCACAACCACTGTTTCAATAGTTGGTTCATCAGTGTTAGGAAGGTCACTTCACATAGAGTGAAAATAACATTCTCAACCGGTGATTAACAAAGTAAAAATACAATCACATAAACTAACTTATAGAAATACTCACAGTACATAAATACTACATGTGTTCACATTTAAATGTCTAAAATAAGTTTAAAAAAAGCTATTTCCTGCTCAGAATTCCGAGAAATACAGTTATTACACTGCATTTTGGGAACCTGAGCAGGGACATGCAAATGTGGCCACAAAGGTTTCACTCTTGTAATACCATTTTAAACATGGCTTCCTTTAAGCATATATTGCACAGCTTTAAGCAAACCCAGGGTGGATTATGCACAGGCCAGGACATCTACACACAGACAGTTGTTTCATGGTTACTGTCTCTCATCAGTTAGGGGCAGGTTCCTAGCCTGTGTAGTAGATTTTGTGGGGAGGTAGTTTATCACAAAAGTCATTTAATTTATGGTGGACAAAACCATACAGTAGTACAGTAAATAAATAGTACATTTGTGTTGACATTTGAACGTCTAAAATAAGTTAAAACATTTTTTCCTGCTCCAGAATTAAGAGAAATATAATTATTACACTGCACACTGGGAAGCTGAACAGGGACAAGCAAATGTGCCCACATATGTAAGAAAGAAAGAATAAAATTGAATCTTAGCAATTGGATCAAGAGAACCAGAGTAATCAAATATTAAAAGTCTGGATAGAGAACAGAGAAAAAATATTTTATAGATGGGATTCCATGAAAGGGGTTGACCACTTTAGTGGAGCTAAATATGTTAGATGTACTTATCTTCTGCATACGTTAATTACATACATTACATGCTGCCTACATACATACATTACCTGCTGCATACATACATACATACATTACATAGCTGAAATTTTAAAACTTCACCATAAAATACTAATGTGTTTGCAGGGCTTTATATTGTTAATATTTATAGCTAAAGGCAAGTGGTAGTACTTTTACCAAGTGAGCTTTTAGTAAACAGCATGTAAATTGTCTTGTCTTGATAGCAACATAAAGTAGGTCATCAGATTTATTTGCGTAAAATACTTTTAACAGTATGGAAAACCTACAGACATAATGGCACAATATGTGCTGTGAGCTCTGGATAAATAATAATTACAGCAGCTTAGAAGCACCCGTTAAAGACTTTTGACAGGAATTTGAAGCTATTAGCCAGTAAGCCAATAAGAAAACAGTATTAGAGGGCAAATTGTGATGTCATAGGTTAAATGTACTAATGTTACCAATGTAATATGACAAATTGCACTAAACTGTTATTTTTATGGGTATTAAAAACACATAGGAACTTTAAAAAAGGTGAGAATACTTACATATCATAGCATAGCAAGTATAATGTAAAATGTGTTTAAGACAGAGTAGCTAACTAAGAAAATAGATGCGAAACATGCACTTTATGATAGTATTGTGTGATAGTAAAATTCTTACACTAGGTAAAGTATTTGCACCTTTCTCTTTTTTTTCACTGAAACTGGTAAAAAGCTATTTACTACAAATGTATAAAGTTTTATAAGCAAAATACTGGGTTCCCTGGTGTTCCAGTGTTTAGGATTCAGTGCTTTCACCGCTGCAACCTGGGTTCGATTTCAGTCAGGAAACCAAGATGTCAGACAACCCTGAAGCTATGCAGAATTGGGCCTGGTCAGTACTTGGATGGGAGACCACAAATGGATTACCAGGAGTTGTATGCTTTGGCCCACATAAAAACACTAGCTGGACAACTTCATGGTCCTGCCAGTCAAACACACAGTTCCAAGAACAGCTGCAACACTACTTTATTTGAAGAGAATATCAGTACAAGTATTACCTTGAAAATATATATAAACTAGCGAATTGCCCGTCAAAAAATGACGGCAATGGAATTGTAAGGTAGCTAATGTTGTTTTGTGTGTACTACTGAAATATATAATCCAAATGAATAAATGAATATACTTTACCTATTTTGAAGCATTGTGTTGAAGAGCTGCAATCTGTTTTGATGTTGCTGCAGCATTAGTGGTGTGGAGCTGCTGTGTAAGCGTGGTGAATGTGTGCAGTGTAATAGTGTACGTCCGCGAGACGAAACCGTTAGCGAAGTTGTGTAGTTCCGCATTGTTCTAAAATGCCGGCTAATGTGTGGTATGCGTCTGTAGTGGAATATCCGTAGGTGTTTTGTGGTGTTTTGCGTGTTTCTTGTGGTGTTTTGCGTGTTTCTTGTGGTGTTTTGCGTGTTTAGAGTGCTGTAGCCTCGTTTTCGTTTTGTGCGTCGGCCATTTTTTCTCTCGCTTAGAGAATTTTTTAGTGTCTAAACTCTTTTATTATGAGTTAAATGAAGGTGTAACTTCATTTTTTGAGGTCCTGGATGCTCCCTCTTGCTGTAGGTAAGCTTTTTATGTATGTGTTGTGTGTATTTATTGTGTTTTTGATTTTTTCATGTCCGCGGGTTGCGGACGATTTTTGCGAGTCCGTAATGTGTGTTAACGTGTCTCGTATGTTGTTTGCGTTGCGCCGTAAAGTTTGCGAGGGTTGCAGTTGGTTCGCGAGGGCCGCAGTTGATACACACACAATATACACACACATTATATTTCCACACACAATATACACACACATTATATATACACAAACAATACACACACACAATATACACACACATTATATATATACACACACACACACATTATACATACACACACACAATATATACACACAATACACACACACACACAATACACACACACACATTATATACATACAACACAATACACACACACACATTATATACATACACATGGTGTTGCAACGGCCCGTACGCTCACAATTATATATGTGATGATAATGTAGTGCTGGGGCATATGAGGGATAGTGCGGGGCATATGAGGGATAGTGCGGGGCATATGAGGGATAGTGCTGGGGCATAGGAGGGATAGTGCTGGGGCATAGGAGGGATAGTGCTGGGCACCTGTATCCTAATGATAATAAGATAGTGCTGGGGTTAGGAAGGATAGTGCTGGGCAACTACACCAGTTATTGGCCCTAACCCTAAGCCCCTACACCCCTTGCCGGCCCTAATCCCAACCTAACCCACTAAAAGTAACTTCCTAGGCCCCTAACCCTCTAAACCTAACCCAAAACCACTTACCGGCCAGACATAGCTACATCGTGACATCGACGGCGCACTTCCTGTGCGTGCACATAACAGGATTGGTCCTATAATTTTCTTATGCTATAATATGGATAGGGCTGTTGGGTGTCTAGGGTGCTGCCAGGTACTGTAGTACTCATGGCCTGCCATACCCAAACTGTACTGAAGGCAGTAACATGTTTAAAGGGTTCAATCCCTACCATTTTGACAGTGTCTAAACCCTTTGACCACTCTCTGTAATGTAGTGGGTCTATCAGTTAGTTGGCAGTGGCGGCGAACCGGGGCATTGTGGGGAGGAGGTGGCTGCTCCATCCCAGCAACTGAGGCCCTTGCCCGCAGCCCTCGCTACGCGAGCCCGCAAGCGTGAGCAACGGCCCGTACGCTCACAATTATATATGTGATATAGTTAATATATTATGTGTGACCAATGCATCAAATAGAGAAAATGTGTAATTTGTTAGCGATCTTAGCACATATGCCTCATAAGATATCACAGGAATGGACAGTTTCTAATGACCTCTAACAGAAAAAAATTTAAACTATGTTTTTTATAATTTGTTAAATTAAAATAGTTTTAATATGGCATGGATGTTTCTGTAATTCTACATGGCAACCACATTTGAGATTCAAAAACAGAAGAGAGCATTTTTTCACATAAATCATCCAAAGTGCATATTATGAAAATCAAACAATTACGTTTACTTGCCTAAAGGGAATTCCTAGCCATGGTAAATTAGTTTAAAATAGGACACTGTTTATAAATAGATTAAATATCACGGTAACCTTTTATTAATGTGCCTATAACAAAAAATATAATTATAACCTGTTCTAAGGGTTTGAGCAGCATGCTGCCTAAATGATTAACACATTCATCCTCTTTGCTCATGAGCACTGTCACGATATTCTTCTTCAAGGGGGCTTGATATAAACCTAGTTCCAACCTACGACAGCAGAATTGTGTAGTTCTTGTTCTCTCTGGCACAAAAGATGGCATCTAAAGAGGACAGCGCCCAAAGGTACAGGCAAAGAATTCTGGATACAGGTTACTAGTGGCCTCCGGCAAGACCACTCCCCAATTCGGGATAAAAAATACAGAAATAGTCTTGCACTGTGGATATGTGAAACTAGGGCTGAACATTTATTGAATCGTAGAACCAACATATGTATACATCTCCCATGCCACACCCTTGTGTACCTATGTGTATATGTGTGATCTCAGCACATCTGCCTTGCGACCTTGGTTGCTATAGAAGCCCTGGAGATAAATCTCACCAGATGTCTAAACTACATGACAGGTGTCTAGAGCTAGCTAGGGCAAAAAAACTTGATGTTAATTTTGAAGTGTTTGCTTAGGCCTTCTAAGGAGCAGTCATCTGCCTTGAATCAAGGCCTGTATGTGTGCAGATGCAAAAGCTTCTGTAAAGAGCATTTTCACAATTTCCACATATATTCTGTTCTATATCACATTTCCCCTCTATAACATATTATAACTAGGATACAAGATAACAATGTACAGGCAACACATAATTACATTTCAACAATGTCATGCACCATTGGCCATATCCATAATTACTGGTAATATTACAGTCACTAAACAATGTAATCATGACAATCCCCATCACATTCTAGAATTGGGGATGAACTTCAGAAATTGAAATTGTCTAAAGGTTGCTTAATATTACTGTGGTAGGTCTTGGGGTGGTAAGACCTATGATGAATGAGAATTATTTGACCTTTTTGGCGGTTTTAGCAAATATCTATCTATCTATCTATCTATCTATCTATCTATCTATCTATCTATCTATCTATCTATCTATCTATCTCTCTGTCTGTCTGTCTGTCTATCGTTAGTTGTGTATTAGAACAATGTTTCTGCTCTAGCTGAACATTTTAGAAAGGTTACATACCACTCTTTGTGCCCTATTAAATTTACTTGCATTACAGAGCGATTAAATTAGAAAAGCCCGCAAGGACATGACCAGAATCCAAATCCGTAAACCATGTTGCGGCACGTAGCATTTCCAGGCGTGAACATGATAAATTATTTAAACCCGTAGTTATGGGTTTAGACAGAGCCAATAGTAAAAGAGACCATCATCATTACGTCACTAAAACATGGAGGTTACATTTCAATCACTTAAGGTTTTGAAGTCTGAGTTGCGATCTGACCTGCATTCCAGAAATAAAGCAATATGAAAAAATCTATAAATATAATATTCTAGTCCATGCTAGTTCCATGATATGTATTAACACATTGATTGCCGGAATAGATATAACACGGAAATTAAACATAAAAAAAGTATTTTTTTTGCAGAGCTTGAGAATGTTGTTCTATTACTTTTAATAACTTTGATCACTTCTCTATGATTTAAAATAAAATAGTGTGTTTATATTTGCTTTTACAGTGCTACGGACAGGAGTTTATTCCCCTTGCGGGTAGTCTCTAGTACCCGTAGGATTTTTGACTACATTTGCCATTTGGGTATTTGCATATTGGGTATTGCATGATTAAGTTTAATTTTGCTATTTTTTGTGTTCCCTATTCATTTAATCTGGGGGGGGGGGGGGGGTTGTTGCCCCCCACAGTTTCTATGCCCCTGCTCACAAGCCACCAACTTATCTGCCACTAAAAGTTTTCTATAAAGGTTTTATAATTTTGTTTCTTTCACCAGAATAGCTCCCCTTGTATTCTCATTCTTTTGCTGCTCTTGTTTTCTCACCTCCTCTCAATCATATTATCTCTCAAGCAAATTGTAAACATACATTGGAATGATCTGATTTGTGGTCTAACCATGGATAAGCTTTAGACAAATGTAATCAATTAATTATTACTTACCACATTGAGGTCCAAATGTATTTTTGAAAACAAAGTCAATGTCCAGCATCCATACTTTTTACATATAAGAAATATTTGAATACAATGGGATTGAGAAGGGCACATGAAGCATGATTACATAGGAATGACACTTTGATAAAGGATACGATTTAACAAAGTTTATTTAAGGTTATGAAAGTTTTAGGAGGGATATACTGTATAAAAAACAGCATAATGATGTGGAGGTCTGAGGCAAAAGCACTGGAGATCCTGATTCGGACCCAGGTCCACCATTTGTTTACACTCACTTTTGACCATATCTGACAGAACATCTCTTGTATCTGAGTGAAACTGACATTTGCTTGTTAGGCTCACATATCGCTCCTTTCTAACAGGCAGCATGTGACTTGCAGTATATTAGTTATTTGCATAATATGTTCCCCCACATTGTTTTTGAGAATTTGTGAGTAGGATTGTTGGATTGCTGTGGGTTATTTTACATTCAGTGTAATTCTTCTATCAATGTTTGCCAATTGTAGTGAACCCTCTCTCACATTACATACAAAATAAAGTTTGAACAATACATTACATATAATACTACAGTGTGCATGTTTTTTTCTAATAATCAAGATTTCCATTAATGTGCCTCCTTTGTCAAGAGAATGAGCCAGATTCACCATTATATTGTATTTTGCATTCACAAAATCAATCAAGATGCACACAGCCCTTATTATCAACTAATTGACGCATCAAATGCTTATGCTAATTATTAAATACAGGAATACCCTGTTTAGTGCTACACCTACGTTATTGCATGCAGGAACTTTATGTGAAACAGCACTAAACATTTTAATGACATAGCGCTCAGACAACAATATGGCAAATCAGCGAGTGCTAAGCAGGGATTTAAAGGGCCAAATGAGATTTGGCTTGCAAAAATGCAATATCGCGGCAGGGGTTTAGCGCTGAGAGGGGAAAAGAGCACTATAGAAAATGAAAGTAAAATGGCTATTCTGAAACACGAACATTGTAAGCGAGGCCATTCTAAACATTAACAGCCTTATTAAATTGCGATTTGGCCAATTAAATAGGGCTCCATATAAACACAGAGCATATTTTTTTTTACAGAAGTTTTTTAGTTAGTGAAGATCTTGCTTTTGTATAGAAGTTCAGTAACTAAAAACTTCTGTAAAAAAATATTCTATGTGCTTATATAGAGCCCTATTCAATTGGCCGAATTGAATGAAATGTACTTTGGGACAGCATTCACAAGGTAGCGTTGAATTTACATCTAAAGTTCCTCCTCCATCATATTGTACACACATATGTATATGTTTGTGTTAATTAGATCATACAAGTTATGTAGAAAAACTATGAAGTTTTGTGATCCCGCAACATTCCTGGTCATGTTTATTTCCTTTTTGATTTATTGCTGTTTTTCTAATAGATGTTGGTAACGCACACGCGGCACTAAAAAAGTAACTGAAACTGGATGAAAAAAAAATACACAACAGCAAAGACAGTAACACTTACACCAACAACGCCAGGCACGTAGGTCTTTGAAAATAAAACCAACGGCAGTCAGGGTGTAACACGCAAACATTCAGCAGACACACAGAGGAGAAACACACAGGGAAGGGACAGGGGGAGATGGTGGAAAGACACACATGGCATTCCCAAGCACAAAACTTGCAGGTTAACGAAAGCTGCAATGAGCAGCCAGTACAGTAGGCGGGAGGAAAGGGTCGCAATGAGCGCCAAAGGTGCTCAGAGGAGCAAAAGCCTCACATTGCGTGGCAAACAGCATTGACAGCTTTACAATTTTAATCCCGTCTTTTTTGATGGGCAAGTTCCTAGTATGATGATTTATGGCCCCATTTATGACTTTATAAATGTACTATTTATCTACTTTACTACTGTACAGGGGACGGTTTCTGTTGCTCTTTTGCCCACCATAAATTAAATGTTTATGGTAAATGGTTGTGATAATCTATCCCCAACAAAATCTACTACACAAGCTAGGAACCGGACCCACAATGAATAGAGGCAGTAACTGCGACACAGTGCTGTCTCTGGGTAGGTTTCCTGGATTGTACATAATAAATCCTGGGCTTTGCTTAAATCTGAACAATACAGCTGGCATTTGCTTAAAAGGAGCCATGTTTGAAATGCTATTTGGATTAAAGAGTGAATACTTTGTGGGCAAATTTGGAATTCTGAGCAGGAAACTTTTTTTTTACTTGTTTTAGATGTTCAAATGTGAACACAAATGTACTAATATATAATATTTGATCTTCTTCCTCAAATAGTAATAAGAATTTCATAAAATTGTTCATGTATCTGGGTACAATCATATTTATTTTTATGTTTCTAAATACAGAACGTGTCTCCAAAGCAGAGGAAGCAAAGTGTATACAACGCACCGTCCATGAAAGGTACTGTTCAGGTACTGTTCTCTGTTTTGTTGTCTTAAAACTCATTACGTATTATAACTGGTGGTGTGCCTCAATCTGTTTACTTATTATTTATTTTATTTTTGCTTATCAACACAGTGATTGTGTAAAAAGGAGTATATTTTTTTATAATCACATATTATAATTAATTAACTAAGAATAGTCGTCACGCTGTTTGCGTGGTCCGTACAACATTCTGACTGAGCGATGAGGGCCGGCGAGCCGCTAAACCTTTTGCACTTAGGCAATGAGCGCTGAAGGCGCTTATTGCCGGCAAGCCGTTAAACCCGAAGCACGAGACGCGGGACAGAAAAAAAAGATACGGGATGCAAAAAATTACAAGATTAGCGTCCGGACTTAGAAAAAAAAGCATTACAACCTCGCAAAAATATGACCTTAACGGCCGAACCGTGCCCACCTGAAAAAATTAAAAACACAATAAATACACACAAAAAATAAATAATAAGCTTTCCCACAGCAAGGGGGGAGCACCCTGTACCTCTGCAAGTGAAGTTACACCTCAATTTAAGTCCAAATTCACGAGTTTACACACACGAAAATCCCCTAAGTGAGAGAAAAAATGTCGGCCGAACTAAAAAACACCACCAAGTACATTCGGATTTTTAAAAAAGCCGTACGAGCCAAAGATACACTTTTAGTAAGGACGGAAAATCATACACACCAGCGTAACACATACACATTCGCCGCCATTTCACAACACTAACTTACACAATGCGGAAGTACACAGCTACACTAACGGCTACACTAACGGCTTTTCCTTGCGCACGCAGCCTATTTACACTACACACTGCACACATTGCTGACACTTACACCTCAGCTCCAGAACACTGCAAACCTACATTATATGCTGCAGGAACATAGAAATAGATTGTCAGCTCTTCAGCACAATGTTTCCTGCATATATTACTTAGAAATAGGTAAAGTATATTACTTTATTAATTTATTAATTATTTCATTGGCATACAAGAATACATATACACAAAAAAATGTTTTTTTTAATTATTCCAATAAACACAAAAGACATTCACTGCGCACCTCACAACCAATGCAAACGCTGCTCATACCACACAAAATGCGCCAGGGGACAGCCTTGCATTAAGCGCAAAAAACACATCAGCCCCAACCTTACATTGACAGCCCCTGTAATAACAAAAAAAAAAAAACAACAGTCGCGCAATGAGCTTTGAAGGTGCTCATTGCGAGGCTTGCTATGAGCACTCAGCGCAAGCCTCGCAATGAGTGCCGAAGGTCCTCATGGTAAAAACTGTTTTACACTATGTCTAAAATAGCATTCCCAGGATTACAATTTCATGCCCGTCATTTTTTGACGGGCAATTCACTAGTTTTAATATAATCTGCATCAAATAAATGAGGGAAAATTAAAGGACCACTGCGTTCATTTTTTTTCCTATATATGGTATTTTGAATAACATGATAATGAGCAAAATGTTTTAGAAAATAAAGAACAAAAATAAATATACAGCCTTTATATGTTTTTAATCTGTATATGCTATTCTTTAATGCAGGCTTTCGTTTTCTTTATTGAACCAAGTTGTTGCAGTTTCTGACTCAATAGGGGTCCCTTGTAAACTAAATAGATTTGCATTTGGGATAAAGGAAAATTGTAGTCAAATTTTTTAAATGAAAAATTTCCTGTTATGAACTATATACACTTGAAAATATGGAATGTTTTTAAAATGGAAAAAATATAAAAAAGCCATTGATTTTTTACCTTTGCTATGCATTTATGCTGCCATATTGCCCCTTCTGGATCGCTACCTTGCCGTGGTGAAGGGGCTTGTGTCCCTCAATGAAGCTGTGAGTTATACCATGTAGGGTCACCCAAGATCAGGAGATCATAGCAGAGAGGTCAGACAAATTGTGAGCCACTGGAAAAGCAACTGGCAACCCACGCCAGTATCTTTGCCAAGAAAATGTTATGGATAAGCACAACCAAACACAGAATTGAAAAGGTTGTGTTAGTTTTTTTATTTAATAATATTTTCCTCACTATCATGCTTAGTTAAATAAATATATATACGTTTCCTGGGTTTCAAATATTTGGTAAGAAAACAGTCAGTGAAAAAATATGTGTCATATAGAAAAGTTCTACTTACAAAGTTATAAGCAGGAAAGTAAAATGCACCTTTGCACACCCACAGGGAGCTTACATAATCAAGTACACTGATGAGAAGTAGCCAGATATGGAGTTTGACCTTTTTGGAAGACAGACTTTAAAGCACAGCCAGGAACCCCAGTGCTGCACTGGCATTTACACATGCCCCATTCCCATTGTGCAGATATAAACTAACTGTTTTTTTAAAGTATCCTTCCCACAATAACTGAATTTAATCACATATATAGTTGTGAGCATGCGGGTCATTGCTAAAGCTGCGAGCGTGCGCAGCGAGCCTGCGGCCCTCGCATAATTAACAGACTTACGACACAGAAATATGACACGCGTTACAACCCATTATGACCTTGCAAAAAACGGCCGAAACCCGTGCACATGAAAACATGAAAAACACAATAAATACACACAACAAATACATAAAAAGCTTACCTACAGCAAGGGGGGGGAAACCAAGGACCTTCGAAAACTGAAGTTACACCTCAATTTAACTTGAAATAAAAGAGTTTAGACACCCGAAAAGCAAGAGAAAAAATGGGCGCCAAAAAAACGAAAATGATGCTACACAGCACTGTAAAGACGTAAAACACCACAGATTTTCCGAAAAAGACGTACGAGACCCGAAAACAAGGACCCAACCAGCGCGACCCAAAAAACATTACAAACACAATAAATACACACAACAAACACATAAAAAGCTTACCCACAGCAAGGGGGTGCACCCAGGACCTCTGCAAGTGAAGTTACACCTCGATTTAGGTCCAAACACCCGAAAATCACCTAAGTAAACAGAAAAAATGGCCGCCGAACAAAACGAAAATGAGGCTAAAGGACCCGAAACACGCAAAACACCACCAAACACCTATGGATTTCCATGAAAAAGTCGGACAACATCCGAAAACAAGGACGCAAAATCAGCCCAGCCGCATACCACACATTACGCGCTATTTTAAAACACTAACTTATACAATCCGAAAGTACACAGCTACCCTAATGGATTTGCCTCGCGCACGCACACTATTACACTGCACACATTCATGACGCTTACACAGCAGCTCCACAGCACTGATGCTGCAGCAACACGAAAACAGATTGCCAGCTCTTCAACACAATGCTTCCTGCATATATTACTTCACATTAGGTAAAGTATATTAATTTCTTATTTTATAAAATATTCATTGTCATACCAAAAAAAACACCAACGCAAAGGCGCTCAGTGCAAGGCTCACAATGAGCGCCGAAGGATATTAAAACACCAACAAAATAATTTTCGCACGCAAACAACATTACCTGCCTTACAATCTTATTGCCTTCATTTTGTGATGGGCAAGTCGCTAGTACATAAAAGTAAATACCATATATACTCGAGTATAAGCCAACCCGAGTATAAGCCGAGGCACCTATTTTACCACAAAATACCGGGTAAAATGAGTGACTCGAGTATAAGCCGAGGGTGGGAAATGTGCTGCCCCCTGTGTCCCTCTTGTGCCCTCTGTGTCCCCCTCTTGTGTCCCCCTCTCTCTCCCGTGTCTCTTCTCCCCTCTCCCTTCCCTGTGTCTCTTCCAACCTCTCCCTTCCCTGTGTCTCTTCCAACCTCCCTTATCACCCTCCTCAACCCCCTTCCTCATTCTCAACCTCCCTCCTCAACCCCAATCCTCATCCTCCCTCCTCATCCTCAGCCTCCCTCCTCAACCCCCTCATCCTCAACCCCCTCATCCTCAACCCCCTCCTCAACCCTCCTCGTCATCCTCAACCTCCCTCCTCATCCTCAACCTCCCTCCTCATCCTCAACCCCCTCCTCAACCTCCCTTCTCATCCTCCCTCCTCAATTCCCTCCTCAACCTCCCTCCTCAACCCCCCTCCTCAACCTCACTCCTAAACCAACCCATCCTCATCCTCCCTCCTCAACCCCCCATCCTCAACCCCCCTCCTCAACGTCAACCCCCCTCCTCAACCCCTCCTCCTCATCCTCAACCTCACTCCTCATCCTCAACCTCCCTCCTCATCCTCAACCCCCTCCTCAATCTCCCTCCTCATCCTACCTCCTCAACCCCCCCATCCTCAACCCCCTCCTCAACCTCCCTCCTCTACCCCCATCCGCAACCCCCCTCCTCAACCTCCCTCCTCATCCTCAACCTCCCTCCTCAACCTCCCCATCCACAACCCCCTCCTCAACCCCCCCCTCCTCCTCAACCTCCCTCCTCATCCTCAACCTCCCTCCTCAACGCCCCCATCCTCAACCCCCTCCTCAACCCCCCTCCTCATCCTCAACCTCCCTCCTCATCCTCAACCTCCCTCCTCATCCTCCCTCCTCATCCTCCCTCCTCAACCCCCCCATCCTCAACCCCCCCATCCTCAACCCCCTCCTCAACCCCCCCATCCTCAACCCCCTCCTCAACCCCCCTCCTCAACCCCCCTCCTCAACCCCCCATCCTCATCCTCCCTCATCGTCCCTCCTCAACCCCCATCCTCATCCTCCCTCATCGTCCCTCCTCAACCCCCCATCCTCATCCTCAACCCCCCATCCTCAACCCCCTCCTCAACCTCCCTCCTCAACCTCAACCCCCCTTCTCAACCTCCCTCCTCAACCCCCCTCCTCAACCTAAACCCCCCTCAACCCCCTCCTCAACCTTAATCCCCCTAAATACCTCCCCCTCTCCCCTCACTTACCTGCTTCTGCTCCGGCCTCAGCTCCATGACCCGGCGCGCATGTGACGTCACATGCGCACCACGTCATTAGCATATACTGGGTGCCGGCACCCGGTATATGCTATTGACGTGACGTCACATGTGCGCCGCGTCATTAGCATAAAACGGGTGCCGGCACCCGGTATATGCTAATGACGTGGTGCGCATGTGACGTCACATGCGCGCCGGGTCAAGAAGGAGCGGAGGCCTGAGAAGAAGCAGGTGAGAGGAGAGGGGGAGGTATTTAGCGGGAGTTAGAATGAGGAGGGGGGTTTAGGTTGAGTAGAGGGGTTGAGGAGGGAGAATGAGGAAGGGGGTTTATAATGAGGAGGGGGGGTTGAGGATGAGGAGGGGGAGGGAAAATGACATGGGGGTTAGAGAGACACAGGGGGGTAGAGAGACATGGGGGGGAGGGGGGGTTAGAGAGACGGGGGGGTTAGAGAGACACGGGGGGGAGAGTCACTCGAGTATAAGCCAAGGGGGCCCTTTTTAGCCTTAAAAAAGGGCTGAAAAACTCGGCTTATACTCTCGTATATATACGGTAAACACATAGGTATTTTATATACTTAGGGCCTCATTCTATTAGCGGCCGTAGGAGATGCGGGGCCGCAAGGACCGGCCGCAAGCTATTCGGCTATTCTATTCCCCTCCGGCCGGGGATTCCGGCAGGCTTGCGGCCGGCGCCTTGCTATCCCTTGCGGCCGCTCACTCCGGAGAAAAGCCTTTGATCTAAAACGGCCGCAAGAGAATCCTATTTGCAATTCAATTGCTCCGGGAACCCTCTCTGCAAGGCTAAAACCGAGCCGCTGCTTACTTGCAGGAAAGAGGTCCCGCTAGCACCAATTAAGCACAAAATATAGCCCAAATAAAGCCATCATGCACTCTGAGGAGACTATAAAGTGATTTTAGGTATTAGCAAAAATAGCACAACATTCCCCTATACTTAAATCCGTAAATAAATTATTTTTTAATATATGTCAAATATCCATGTAAAAAGTCCAGAGTGCTTGGAGCACCTCAGACCCGCCCACGCTGCGGCCGGAAAATAAAGAGTTAATGTCAACTCGGGTTTGGGCTGATGTGCAAGCTTGAGAGGGGGTTACTATTAATCCTCATGTCCCCCAATATGATCCCTAGCATTTACAAAGATTTACAGTGCAGTCTTCAATTTATATTTGACTTTAAAGATTTTGGAGCTTACGGCCTGTTCCAAGATATGCGGCCGGCCGTAAGGGGAGATCCTTGCAGGGCCGTATAATAGAATTGCGAGGTAACAGAACCCCCGCAAGGAATCGCAGCCTTACGGCCGATTTACGGCCAATAATAGAATGAGGGCCTTAGTATAATACAAAAACCCTTCCATGTCACTTGAATAGATACTATAATTTTATACATAATTGCAAATCTCGGAAAAATGTAGCAATTCAAATAAATGTTCATTTTGTAATATCCTTTTTCTTTACACACCACAAAAAATGTTATGTTTGATGTGCATTATTATGTGTTATATTTCATATAAAGATAATTCATATAAAAACCTGACTTAAAATTATTCATAATATTTTAACATTGTTGATTATCTTGCAATATTTATTTAAGAAATATTTTCATTATGTGCCCTGTGTCTTATCTAATGCTGCATTATTGCACAGTCACTATCTGCATTATGTAAACTCACTAAATGCAAATAATTCTTCTTTAATTGCAACTACCTCAAATATTGATAATATTAATAAAATTAATATATTTTGACATGTACTAATTATATTAGGTGCTGTGGTAAATAAATAAAAATACTTTAAACTTTACTGCGTTTGCAGATCATTGTTGTAGTAGCCTTCTCCTGATTCAGTAAGACGACCTTATTATAATATGGCCCATAAGGAAGTATCCACCCACTTATTTATTTGCTTTGTTTGGGCTATATTCTGTTAGCTATTTGCAAATGCCTTGAACTCATAAATTTGGCTTTGGGTGTTTTTTTTTTTTTTTAAATAAATGTTTATATGCATTCTATTGACTTAAGAATTCATTAGTGCCAATAAGGAATATTTGCCAAATATGTAGCAATATTAAGAGTGTTTTTAAATGTGTATAAATTAACAAATTTGGCAATTGAATAGGGATTTGCAATTTTAGCCCTGCGAAAGTGACAAATCAAAGGCTTCTGGAGGCTGTCAGTTACGAGTTTGACAGCCGCTATTTTCGCAAGGCTGTAACTCGTAACCTGATCTGAGCTGCAAAAACAACTAATGGAATAGCAAATTTGCCTGCGACCTCACTTGCGGGCCATCGGATCTCAAGTTTGGACAATTGAATGGGGCTATTTGTTTTCAAATGAGAATGCCTGATGTACTATACAGAAGGAAAATTGCAAAAGTGCAGGAGAAGCTAATAACATTTTTAGTTGATTATAATTGTCATCTGTATTAATAATCAGAAAAAGCTAATTACTTTATTATATTTGCTATTATATTTGTTATTATATTTTGTGATATAATGGAATAAATACAATTAGGGTGAGTTGGTGCTGGTTCTGCTCACTATTTTGCTGGGAAGTGCCTGCATTTTCTTGATGATGGTAAATTGGTGCTGGTTGTTCTCACTATTTTTATGCTGGGAAGTGACTGCATTTTCTTGATGAGGGTGAGGTGGTGCTGGTTCTGCTCACTATTTTTATGCTGGGAAGTGCCTGCATTTTCTTGATGAGGGTGAGGTGGTGCTGGTTCTGCTCACTTTTATGCTGGGAAGTGCCTGCATTTTCTTGATGAGAGTGAGGTGATGCTGGTTCTGCTCACTATTTTTATGCTGGAAAGTGCCTGCATATTCTAGATGAGGGTAAAGTGGTGCTGGTTCTGTACGCTATTTTTATGCTGGAAAGTGCCTACATCTTCTAGATGAGGGTGAGGTGGTGCTGGTTCGGCTCACTATTTTTATGCTGGATGGTGCCTTCATTTTCTTGATGTGGGTGAGATGGTGCTGGTTCTGCTCACTTTTCTTATGCTGGGGATGCTCTCCATTTTCTTGATAACAATTAAATAGAACACATAGAATACATGTTAGATCAGGATGTATGTTAGTGGCAGTTCATAGAAATAGACAAAAGAGATCCAATAGAGAGAAACAGGGATGGAGATAGAAAGAGTGATAGAGAGGGAGACAGAGAGGAGGTAGAAACAGAGAGGGACAGAGAGTGAGGGAGGGATAGAGAGACAGGGAGATATATAAATCCTATTCCTTTCTTGTTATCCTTCTCTCTCCCTCTTCATCCATCCTTCCTTCTATTACTCTCACTATCCTTCCCTCTATCCTCCTATTTCTATCCCTCTCTATCCCTATTTATTCCTCTCTACCCTCTCCCCCTCTTCCCCTCACCCCTCTTTCTATGCCGCTCCCTCTCTATTTCCTCTCTCTACCCCCTACCTTTCTATCCCTCCATCTCTGTCTTTCCCTCCCTCTGTATCTATCCCTCTGAGCCTAGGTCAAGTATTTTATGACTGAGCTAATAATTATACAAGCAGATACAATGATAGCAGCAAATATATAGAAAAGAGTAAAACTGCATAAATAAATAATTTGTTAAATGAGCAAATAAATGTATTAAACAAATTAAGACTAAATGGCATGTGGGAGGAACATCTTGCACCTCCTACAGAAGGACAAGGTGATAATTCACCAACAACAGACCAGAACAAGAAAGTTGCACCTCAAGTTGGTTCGGTGTGACTCAGTACTGTTTTGTTTCTTGCTCTATTTTTACTATCTATTAGACTATCTATTTAGACTTTCTTTAAAAAATACATTTGAATACATCTATGTGCTTTTTTTTTAAATATTGATTCAGTTTATCTGCTACTAGTACATAATTAATATTACGTTGCAAAAATTATATTTTAGTTGTTAATTTCTACAATATATTTTTAAATCTGCTCCTTCAGAACAAAGACTGCTTTGATAAATTCAAATGTGTAAAAAAAATGTATATAAACTATATGCTCACAAATGTTAACAAAATGTTGATTTTTTTGCAATAAATAGAAACCGTTTTTCAGTATCAAATTAAAAGCAGACAATCATCACAAAACCTCTAGGCTTCATTATCAAGTTATCTATCTATCTATCTATCTATCTATCTATCTATCTATCTATCTATCTATCTATCTATCTATCTATCTAGATGCAGAGTGGCTGAAGAAAAAGATAGAGAATATACAGGGCCTTGCAAAAGTATTCACCCCCCCCCCCCTTGACTTTTTACCTATTTTGTTACATTACAGCCTTAAGTTCAATGTTTTGTTAATCTGATTTTTTTGTGATGGATCAGAACACAATAGTCTAAGTGAAATGAGAAAAATATATACATAAAACTATTTTTTAGAAATAGAAAACTGAAAATTGGCATGTGCATATGTATTCACCCCCTTTGTTATGAAGCCCATAAAGCTCTGGTGCAAGCAATTACCTTCAGAAGTCACATAATTAGTGAAATGATGTCCACCAGTGTGCAATCTAAGTGTCAAATAATCTGTCATTACATATACACACCTTTTTTGAAAGGCCCCAGAGGCTGCAACACCTAAGCACCACTAACCAA
Organism: Discoglossus pictus; assembly: GCA_027410445.1. Classification (NCBI taxonomy): domain Eukaryota; kingdom Metazoa; phylum Chordata; class Amphibia; order Anura; family Alytidae; genus Discoglossus; species Discoglossus pictus. The sequence continues at coordinate 41,373,841 of CM050173.1, forward strand.
ACACTGCCATAAAGACCAAGGAACTCTCCAAACAAGTAAGGGACAATGTTGTTGAGAAGTACAAGTCAGGGTTAGGTTATAAAAAAAATATCTGAATCTTTGATGATCCCCAGGAGCACCATCAAATCTATCATAACCAAATGGAAAGAACATGGTACAACAGCAAACCTGCCAAGAGACGGCCGCCCACCAAAACTCACGGACCGGGCAAGGAGGGCATTAATCAGAGAGGCAGCACAGAGACCTAAGGTAACCCTGGAGGAGCTGCAGAGTTCCACAGCAGAGACTGGAGTATCTGTACATAGGACGTCAATAAGCCAGACGCTCCATTGAGTTGGGCTTTATGGCACAGTGGCCAGAAGAAAGCCATTACTTTTAGCAAAAAAACACAATGGCACGTTTTGAGTTTGCAAAAAGGCATGTGGGAGACTCCCAAAATGTAAGGAGGAAGGTGCTCTGGTCTGATGAGACTAAAATGTAACTTTTCGGCCATCAAAGAAAACTCTATGTATGGCGCAAACCCAACACATCCCGTTACCCAAAGAACACCATCCCACAGTGAAACATGGTGGTGGCAGCATCATGCTGTGAGGATGTTTTTCTGCAGCCAGGACTGGGAAACTGGTCAGAGTTGAGGGAAAGGTGGATGGTGCTAAATACAGGGATATTCTTGAGCAAAACCTGTACCACTCTGTGCGTGATTTGAGGCTAGGATGGAGGTTCACCTTCCAGCAGGACAATGACCCCAAACACACTGCTAAAGCAACACTTGAGTGGTTTAAGGGGAAACATGTTAATGTGTTGGAATGGCCTAGTCAAAGCCCAGACCTCAATCCAATAGAAAATCTGTGGTCAGACTTAAAGATTGCTGTTCACAAGCGCAAACCATCTAACTTGAAGGAGCTGGAGCAGTTTTGCAAGGAGCAATGGGCAAAAATCCCAGTGGTAAGATGTGGCAAGCTCATAGAGACTTATCCAAAGCGACTTGGAGCTGTGATTGCCGCAAAAGGTGGCGCTACAAAGTATTGACTTTAGGGGGGGTTGAATAGTTATGCACATTGACTTTTTCTGTTATTTTGTCCTATTTGTTGTTTGCTTCACAATATAAAAAAAAAAAAAAAATCTTTAAAGTTGTGGGCATGTTCTGTAAATTAAATGATGCAAATCATCAGACAATCCATGTTAATTCCAGGTTGTGAGGTAACAAAACACGAAAAATGCCAAGGAGGGTGAATGCTTTTGCAAGGCACTGTAAGAGAGAGTACAAGACATATATAGAGAATACAAGAGAGAGACAAAGAACAAGAAATAGAGATAGAAAATAAGAGACAGAGAGACACTGTACTCACCCAATCTTGAACAGCTCTCTCAGCATGTACAGCTCTCTCTAAACTTGCACACTGGGAGAATTTTGCAGTCCTAATTGGCTGGGGACAGTGGGAGGGACTGTCCCAGCAGGATCCCACAGCTTCAGCTCATGCCAGTCATTCTGATTGGGTGACTCTGCAGCTGACAGACAGGCACAGTTCAGGCAAAACAGATGTGATAAGGGGATAAGTCAATGTGTTTAACTGTCTGCTGCATAAAGACTTTATAATTTAAAGTGACAGCAGCAGATATTAAAAAAATAGAAGATTTAACATTATATAATATATATATATATATATATATATATATATATATATATATATATATATATATATATATATTTTTTTTTTTTTTTTGATTATTTAAATTAAACAATTAAATTAGTGCATTTAAATTAAATAATTAAGTCAGTGCATTAAATTTGGGAGGGCGGTTGTCCATTTGCCCCTATGCACAAGCCACGTAAGTTTAGAAAAGGTATATGTTTAGTGGAAACAATGAAAGGATTCTCAGTTGTTTTAATGCAGCATAGTCCTTGCAATAGACTTGTGTAGATAACTGGGAACATATCTTAGTGAATACAGAGAAGGCTGCAAAACACATATTGTACTTTCTTCTAAGACATTGGGAAGATTAGTGAATCTGGCTCATTATTTAAATTTGAATGGGTGTCATCCAGATTATCAAATCATGTTATGGAATAATTTCTCTAATTGTGTTCTATATAGAATAAAACTATATATCTTTTATATGTTAATTGTAATTGAGAAATCCCCAAAATGTTCTTTAAATGTCTTAGATTAAACTTAAATGAACACTTTAGAAATATATTTACAATATACTAATTTTAAGAAATCCTCTTGAAACTAGATTTAATGATTTTAGAATAGAAAAATAACACAACTCATTTAGAGGCGTCTAAAAACCAGTGTCTTGTGCTACTCAGACCCAATGCATATCACTGACTGTTTGTTAGTGGTATGGGAATCTGGTAGTGTGAAGCCCTTCCCATGGGTGTGTCTTTAGGTCACAGCTTTGCAAGGCAGCAGCACTCATGTGGGGGTACAGGGAGAAAGGGGGAGGCTACAGAACATAAACATTTTAGTAGTACATAAAAGGGCAATTAATATACCATAATTACATTGAGGAGGATATAATGAATCAATAGAGTTAAAACATTTATATAAAATAAATACATTTTAAAAATAGTCCCTTTAACTGTCATGTGAATACCTTAGTGAACTTATATGCTGATGTCATACAAGAAAAAACAGCCATGTTACTATTAAGATAAGTGATTCTCAGCTTAAGTCATCATTAGTCACCCAAAGAATACCTTTGAAAGGTATGCAAAAAAATAAATAAATCTGCATTTATAAGATGGATGTCTTCATAACTACTAATAGTTTTGATTATAAAAACATAACAATTAGTCCCAAAGGATATTCCCCACAAAGGTCCACCCCTGTAACTCATTCACATAGTGTCTCTGTAGTACTAGATGTATAACCAATCACAGACTGTCTCAGCAGCATTTAAAAAAAATGTCATTTGAGAAACAGCCTTTTATTGGTTAGTACATCTATTACCAATAGATACACTGTGGGCCTAAACTGCTGGGGCAGATCTTTTGTTGTGTCCATTTGGAAGGTTTCATGGAGTGTTTCTTAGCCAACCCTTCACTCGCCCAATGATGACTTTATGAGTGAGGAGACAAACACTCACCTGGATGCTAATACTCTTGTTTGAAAATTAAATTAATATTACTGTTATAAATTATTAAACATTATTAATGATCAATGGATAATTAAAATAACTAGATCCTCTTGTTAGGGCAGTAGAGTGGTGCAGGTGATAGCATACACACTATTACAATTAATTTTAGTTAAAGGAGTAATTAAACAGGACTTTCAACCAGTTGGGAAATATAAGTAAAAAAACATATAAATGCAAAAGTACAACATATTTACTTACACAATTATTTATAGGAAAAAACAAGAACTGTTATGGATAGGAAGGAGTCAGATTGTCTTGATTTTTCAAACTCCATGAACATATAATTTCCTATTCATATATGTAATGTATTGTGTTTCATGAGTGACATTTAATGTTGGTCATTAAAAGTACACCTGCATTTTTTATTGCTATAATAAAAAATAGCATTTAGAATCAGATATATTGTATTTATTAAAGTGTCATAAATAGCATTTAGAATCAGATATGTTGTATTTATTAAAGTGTCAGCTATAATGACCTGTAAGGACAACTTCACCAATTAAGCAACAGTTTAAAAAAATAAATAAATTTACGACACCAATTTTAATGCAGAGGATATAAAACTGGCCTTTGCAAATTTCCATTCATACTCCCCTTGTTATTAGACCTAGCAATATATTTGCTTCTCTGTGCTGAGTATTTCTTCCTTCTCTTCTGCCACACTCTGTTTTATCATTATGATTATAGGCACAAAGAGCCTCATTCAATTGAGAAATTGTAGCTTACAGGAGCCTGAAATGTAGCCCCTAAACTAATTTGCTATTCAATTGGTGTCTTTTTGTGAGCTGCAAACAATCTACGGGTTACAGGCTGAAAATGCCTGCGGTTGTTACAACCGTAACTTACAACCCATCTAAGCCTTTGATCTTTCACGTCTGCAAGAGTTACGATGGCTAAAATCATAAACCGCTATTCAATTGCTACAATTTCACAAGCCCGCAAATGCTTTCACATACGGCAAATGTCGAAGAAAATCCCATGGCTACCAGATGGGACCTACAAGCACTGTAAATGCATCTAAAAAATCAAAACTGCACTGTAAATGAGGCAGAAAGCTATGAAAGACATTTGAATTAATTGCACAACAGTCTCAAGCTTGCTAATCGGCAATAAAAAATCAATTATTTGTATGTTTAATTTCGGGGTATATCGATCTCGGGAATCAATGAGTTAATACATATCAGGCCACCCACATGGACTAGAAGAGTATTGGCATTCATTTTTATTATTTTGCATTTTGCGGTTTCGCGAGTCTGATTGCATATCGGACCCCCAAACCTAATTGTAATGATGACGGTCTCATTTTCTATTGGCTGTTTCTAAATGGGTAGTTACAGCCTTGCTTAATTGATCATGTTCACCCTCTGAAATGCTACATACGAGTGCATGGTTTACAGTTTCGGCTTTTGGCCGTAACCTGCAGGCTTGTTCAATTGAATCGCTCTGTAATTATAGCAAAGTTCAAGCCCACAGCAAGCCCGCAGACATACGGCCTGTATACTGGGAGTTGCGACCTTGCAATTGAATGAGGCCCAATGTGTTTAGCAGTGACATCCTTACCAGATTGGTTATATATGGCTTTTTGGAGCATGAAGTTGGGCCCAATAATTAGTAAAGGACCTCTATAGTTGGAAAACTGCTTGTTTGTGAAGTATCTAACAAACTATCGGCATTGTCGGCTATGTCTAATAAGTCATATGCTAAAAGCATTTTAGAGATATTCCTAAATGTAGCTCACTACACTTCTGTCATTGAGAGTTCATCCTGAAATGCTATTTTGACTATATCTTGAGGGAAAAGGTAACCAAGCATTGCCTATATTTAGTTCAACTGTAAAATCGTAATATGCAGCGGCAGTTTTTCAGATTAACTAAGTAGAGATAATATCTACATCCATTGTTCCTCTCATTACTCCTAGGTTTCTAATCCTATCAGGAAGAAAAGCAAAAAGTATGCTGCCATTAAAGGAAAACTGAATGAAATAGTTACACATTAATGTCTATATTTATTTGTGTTAACATTTAGAATAAATGTGTTAGACAGCCTATATAGTGCAAGGGATTCAAATAAAAGTGAAGTACAAGTTAACATATAAGAAAACACTTCTCCATCTTATCAAGTCACATACTGCATAAGAGCATAATATAATTATGACATTTTTTTGGTGCTTTAATGGATTTCCATTCAAGCTGTAGATTGCTACTTTATCTCTTTCCAAAAACACCCTGGTGATTCATGTCATGTGCCAGATGAAGTCTCCTTCGACCAAGTCAGTATCAGGACAGTATATCAGACATCCCTCCGATACGTGGAGCAACCTGAAGACATTTTAGAATTGCAAGTTGCTTTGTAACAATGTATGGCATTATATGCCTTGCAACACTTGCAAAAATGAGATATCGCATGTATGATGAGTTTTGGTTAATGTATGTGCTACTGCAGAGAATGGTCATTGATTTATTTAAGATACACAGAGCGATGTTAACTTGATCATTATAATTAAAAAGGAAGAAGAAACTGCAGCCTTTTCAGTTCCTTTATATATTTAAAATGTAGAATCATATATTTAAAAGGGGCTGTTTTTTCATAGATGATATTAAAAAAATAATATTCGGTGTTAAGCAAAGTTACCGCAGTCCTTAAGTAATTCTTTAGTCCATCCAGTTGGTAGCTGCACATGGTTTCTTGGTTCCCGCTGTGTTTCCAGATTAAGTGGCGTTGCGACATGATGATGTTTGCATTAGCACTATAAAGGAGGCATGACCGTAGCAATAATAATGGAATCTCTGAACGTCTCACCCAGTTCTGAAGAAGCCCGATAGTGGGTGAAACACTTGGAATGAAACATGCAATCCTGCTTTCAATGAATTTATAGCATGGCAACATTTTTCCTTTTATGGCATTAGGCATTTTATTGGAGTTTAATTATTTCACTTTAGTTCTTTACCTTACATGGAAGCTGTGCCACAGGCTCTTACCTATTAACACTTAAAAAATTAGGAAAAGCTATTTATATTTTAAACAAATTAACAAGACTAGTCATTTAATTTCATCATGTCATTGCTTTAAGGTGCAATTAATATATTACTACTTTTTAAACCCTACCTAACAAATGTAATTCTTAAATTTTACATCTTCATTTTATCAACTAAATATGAAAACAAATATATCTGTTGATCTTGGCACGATTCTTTTTCAGCATTATACTCCCTCTATATTTTACCATACTTTGTTTTGCTTTATTGCATACCCAGGCAGTGACCAAGCACATTCTTTTAATTATAATGATAAATGTCAGTCCTCCAGCAAGTTACACCAGCAAATAGTAGCAGAAAATGATGATCCACCTAAGAAGCCAAGACGAAAAGATACTCCATATCACCTTGAAGTACCATTTATTCCAGGTAGGGTTTATATGAGATTAGAGGATTTGTTACAAACCATGTAATAATAACAACAGATTTTAGTTATGTTTTGAGTCAACTGTAATTAACTTTTATGTTATAGAAATGTTTCAAAGTTTACTCTTCAGTAGAATAGTAGCTGTAAGTGGAGTGCCTCATGAATCAGTACTAAACCCATTTATTTTAATTGTTTTTGTTAATCTACATTAAAGCACCACAGTAGTTTGGGAAATAAATAACATCTGCCAGAGGCAAAAAAATGTTTTAGACAAAATCTTAATTGTAGCAGACTTGTTATTGTATGATGACTTCCATATTGGAAGCTCACATTGCTGTATTGAACCAGCTGTCTTATACCACCTGAAAGCTGAGGAAATGTAGGCAGAGGCTAATTTAGGAACTGACTCATAAAATGGAAATAACCACCTCCTCAATCCATTTGCTGTTTAAAAATTAAACAATAATATAAAAATCGAAACTCATGTCCACTCTTGTCTAAATTAATAAATAAAGATAATTTTTGTCTGCAATCACTCTTAGATGCATATAGCCTAAGACAACAGGTTTTTACATTTGATTTTAGTAAAATGATTTTAATATTTATATCATAATATGTTTTGCGCTAAATCGACTGAATCAACTGTTAAAATCTCAACAGTTGATTCAGTCCTCCAAAATATTCATTGTATGCTAAAAAAACAATGGTAACAGAGGGGGAAAAAGTAAAGGGGGAGAGCAAAAACATAAAATAGTGTAAGTATAATACATATACACATAACAGGCACATATTATGTGTATATATAATATATGCAGTTATGAATCCAGCCATCCATATTTATGTTAATTATGTAAGTATAAATATTGTTTATTAATGGAAGAGATTTGTGTGCTGTACAATACTATGTACTACACTTTGTTTAATAGTGTTGCTTTCTGGCTACGGATATGAATCATACTAACAGTTAACAAGGCTTCCCATATTGTAAATGGACCCTGCCCAGCTTTATGGATGGATCTTCCCCCAACGATGACTTCATCTCTGCATTTCCTGTTACAAACTCTGGCTAAACAACATGGTGGAGAATCTCTGTGAGGGGAAAATGGCAAACTTATTCTGAGTGACAAACATAATCAAGGAAAACCCAAAATATTTAATACATTTTACTAAAAGTTGTATAAAAAGTAATTTTGATTCAATCTAAAATACTTTTCTCTGGAGTTCAGTGGTCCTTTCAGACTGTAATAACAAATGCATTCTTCAAGATGAAAGAATATTAACTATCTGAACAATTATATTTTATTTATCTTTATAAAGTACATGTTGAGCAAGTCATTTTGAAAATAAAGAAACTTGAGTAAAAGAACAACGTGAACTAAAGAGAGAACAAACAGAACAGAGTAGCATTGTGAACAGATCAGAAAATAATAGACTCGTGACAAGAGCACTTGTTAAATAGGAACTATGTGCAATGTCATTTTTGACAAGAGCTAAAAGCAAGCAGAACACAATTACAGTAGTCAACTTCGTAATGAAGGAGTTCAGGTTCACAGTATTCAGACAAATTAACCTTGTAGCTTGTAAAAGAACAGAGTGACCCGTTGCTGCAAACAAGACAAGGACAACACGTGGGATGCGGAAGCTACAGCATTAGTATTCAAGAACAAGTCATTTTCAGAATAAAATTAAATAGGCTTTGTGTGCCGGATGTAGGTAAATTAATAAAATAAAAAGAATGGATTCAATTTCTGACTTGGCAGCAGAACTATTTTATTATGGTTCCCATAATTATAGAAACAAAAGTGTAATAATAGAGACTTAGGTATTTATCAGTGTAACTATTAAATTGTAACTTAAACATTTGGCCAAAGGAAGCAAATATAAAAAAGTAAAAATAAAAAAAATATTGCTATGGTGGTGTATATACATTCAAAAGTATTTCTACTATAATTTTTTAATAGAATTTGTGGGGGGCTCCTCCTCTTAGTCTCTTCTGTTGTTGACTACCATGTTTTTTTTATCATACTTAATACTGTTTATTATCTTTTATATGCAATTATGCTGCTTTGGAATCTGCAATTTGACTTTAGCAGATCAACGTCCTTTGAATACACAAGAATGTAGCTGCATGCACTGTGGAGATCTGCCAGTAATTTATATAGTGCTTTCAGCATGACTATAGGGCAGCTCATTAGTTTACAAGGAGACATCCACCCGAGAAAATATAAGGCAGCAGTGTGCAAGAACGTAAAATGGTGCCATTCAGTAACACAATATTTGCATATAAAATTTACACATTATAAAGGTTGTGTATATTATTTATTCAGTTGGTATTCTAAAACATTTTGTACATTTCTATGCTTAGTCAAATCACAGTACAGAACGTTGGACCACAGTGTATAGAAAGTTGGACCACCTACTCCATTGTTTTTTTTTTTACAGCAGTATTTACAAGATAGTATTATGATTAACACTGAAATAGCAATAGTGACTGAAGAAATGCCACATGATGGGAAATACATGATAGTTTCTTCTATGTTTAATGTGAACCTGAACATATGCATTTTCTTTGCGTGTGTTCGCTTTATCATTCAACTAAGATGGTAAAGGACCACAGCATTTGGGGGAAAACTTCAAAGGTTTGTGAACAGTGTAACTTAAAAAAATAGCAACTGTGTAAGCCATGAGCATAAAAGCAATATTAAGAAAATCTTTCAGACTCTATGCTTAATGGCTTCCATGATGTCTATCCTCAACACTTCTTTTCGGCTTATTACGGCAAACTTCTTAATTGATTTTTGCACTGACAAAAGATTATGAGTTACTCCTTTTACACCAAAATCCTATGCTAATGGGACTTAACGGATCACTCGCAAAATAGGGCAGTGCCATAACTACAAAAAATGGAATAAAATATTACGGTTTCCAAAGACCATTCGCAAATGGTTTTAAATCTATTGCTGAGTACCACAGCAGTAGCTAAAGAGACAGTATAGCACCAAAAAAACATATGTGCAATTAAAAAAATATAATATTGCATTATTATGTCAGTTTCAGTATACAACATCAAGGGTAACACATAACCCAGTAATCAATTTTTATATATTGATTCTATAAATACAAGTGTCCCATCTATTAAATAAAAAAAAAAAAAAAAAAAATAAAAAAATATATATATATATATATATATATATATATATAATGGTCCCTTGCTGCAGTTATGGCACTTGTTCTCACTCATTATAATAATCCTGATGTTCTCTTTTACTATTGGTTCCTAGAGCCATTTCTCATCAAAGCTTGGTTTGGGTACTCCCTACACTGAAGTCTTTTGTGGATAAGACAGGATTTGCAGGTGTAATATTGCAAGTGAAAAGATTAACATAAACATGTAATTTAGGGGAAAAAGCTACTGCAGCTGATTTATGGGAATACAGCAAATTACACAATTCAATTGGGGGCCTTTCCTGTTCTGCACCTCTCCAATTGTGCACTGGACACAAAAGCTTACTGTCATGGCAGTCTCTCTACACTATCAGATATAAAATCAAATATTATTATGGTAATATAGTATTACAATAACTGTACATTTAATTCCCAAAAAGCTAAATTATAACTGAATATATTCCTCCCCTATTCCATCTCTCTATCATCCCTCCTCCTTCTTTCTCTCTCCCCTTCCTATCTACCTCTCTACAAACATGCTGTATATACACAAACAAAATCAATGTTGCAAAATGGTTGAAATAAATGAGAATGTCTGATTGACTTTACAAGAAAATAAAAAAGATAAACCATTGATTTTAGATTCTAGACTCGACAGTAAGTCTGGTTGGAATAAAAAAAAATGTGCCTTTAATTTGATCTTTCTGTTCACAGGGATTAAACAGATGAAAAGCCAGAATGAGTCTTCCTTTACTGAAGAAGGAGAGAATGATGTTGAGGAAGAGGAGTGTGATCACTAAATAAATCTGATAAAAGAAAGTATCTTTAATTATACGAAATGAACTAATGCGCATACAAATCTTGTTCTATGGCTAACAATTGGAAACTTAACACTCAGATACTACAATGTTTTAGAAAGAAGATCTTCAGTGGATCAAAGAAACACTATCAACTACATCATAACCAAATACAATATCACAATATGAAATTGTTTAATTTCAACCTTTCATGCATATCTACTATTTCAGCTAATTTCCTAAACAATGTTTGCAATCCGTAAAAATAAAATTGTAAATAGTACTAATTTAAGAATTGCTAAATAAATAACATTTAGAGAAAATTATGAGACTAGAGATTTTGTGTGTGCTTGGAAAGCAAATTAATTATGTAGCTAATGAAAAAAATGTTGATCTACTTCGTAACATTGATGATGAAGTCCAACATTGTCTATATATAAATGGCTTTACAAAGTGCAATTACTTTTTGTTACCATCTGTTCTCTTTCTGCAATTTGTATCTATAAATGTATTGCGTGGTCTTAAAAATTAATGTGGTTTTGATGTTTTCTAAGCAATTTATATTTGTTCTTCTACACCATGACTCATGACCATTCTAAGCCATTAAAGTCAAAGTTTTTAAAATGTGGTTTTGTATATGTTGACTATTCTGGGGTCATAAATAGAGCTAATATTTAATAATGAATACATACTGGCTAAGAATACAGTATATGCTGTGGCTTATTACTTTCATAGTATATGTATATCGCTGTGTGTTGATGAGTAGAACAAAACATTACCTAGAGTTTAGGAAGATCACACATTACATAGAAATATTGTAATTATCAGTATTAAATCTAACAAGACTATATAAATATATTTGCTAAACATATTGAACTAAAACGGGACCACATAAAAGCACATCTACTGATGTTGCATACAAGAAATGGATAAAAGGTGGTATGGCTTACAGTAAACATCTTGAATCCATATATTAAGAGATCACACCTTATACCATTTATTTCAGTATATGTAGTGGAAGTGGAGAAAACATAAGATCATATTCTTCTTGTTACTATAATGCTTTATGCCACTAAATAAATATTAATTAACATAGGGTATTTATTGTAACATAGAGGGGATTAATATGTATTAGCCTACAATCTTGTGACAAAAAGTTTTTCTAACCGATAAAACTGTAGTAACCAATGCATACATTTTATTAATAAAATAAAAATTACAATAAAAAAATATTTTCCACTTTGTCCCATTCATATTGGAGTCTTACACCAGCTCCTAGGATATACAACATTTTATTGTACACTATCAGTTTAATGGAAACATGAAATTGTTAATCTCCATTCATCATCAGCAAGTAAAACAAAAGCATTATCGTTTTATAAAATATAAACAATACGCATTTAAATATGGTTTTAAAGTTACTGTGAAGTCTTGTGCCATTTCCACTTTACAGAGAGAATCCTGATTTTGGTTATCAGTCATCTGATTTTAAATAAAAGGAGTAAGTTCATAGAAAAAAAGGGGGAGGGGAGACTTATAGTGCAAAAAAGGGAAAAATATATATAACAAATATAAATATACTCCACTGGAAAGGGAGTTTGTGCTCACCGAGCAAAGTTTACCTTGGCCTAGCATGGAGGGTGGAGCTGGGGCTAGTGACAATGTCCAGGGAGGTAGATGGGTTACAGTAAGAAGGGGAAGCAGGGGGATCAGGAGGAGGAGGCAGGCCAGTTCTGAGTTGGCAAACACCAACAGATTTGCCAGATTGACTGAAACTGTTGGGGATGTCCATTCAGGAATGGCAATGCCAGATAGAGCTGTTCCCTCTTAACAGCCGGGACAACAGTTCTACTGGAGGAGTGGGAGGGCAGAATAGGCAGAGAAACAGACAGGTTTTGGTAGTAGGGGACTCTATTATTAGGAAGGTAGGAAGGGTGATTCGTCACACAGATCCCAGGAATCAAACAGTTTGCTGTCTCCCGGGTGCTCGGGTTCGGCATGTTGTGGATTGGGTAGATAAATTATTGGGAGGGGCTGGAAATGAACCGGCGATCTTGGTACATATTGGTACCAATGACAAAGTTAGTAAAAGGTGGTGTGTCCTAAAGAATGGTTTTAGAGAATTAGGTAATAAGCTGAAGGCAAGGATCTCCAAGGTAGTATTTTCGGAGATACTACCAGAGTCAAGGGCTAGCTCAGGGAGGCAGAAGGAGCTTAGGGAGGTTAATGCATGGCTAATAAAGTAGTGCACTAAGGAGGTTTTTTTTGTTTTTTAGAGCACTGGGCTGACTTCTCACTTGAGTACAGTCACTATAGTAGGGATGGATTGCACCTTAATGATGAGGGAGCTTTTGTGCTAGGGGATTGGATAGTTGAAAGGCTGGAGGGTTTTTTAAACTAGGGGGTGGGGGGAGGGACTAGATAAATGTAATGTGGTAGAAAGTGTAGAGGGGATAAGGGATGAATTAACTACTCATGGGGGCGGAGATTAGTGGAGGGTTAGTATAGTCATTAGGGAGGTATTACTAAGTAACTCAAGTACAGAAGCAGGCACCTCAAAACTACAAACTCATAACATAAGATGTATGCTTGCTAATGCCAAAAGCTTGCCAGGAAAAATGGGAGAGTTAGAATTATTGGCAATTAATGAAAAATGGGATTTAATAGGCATTACTGAAACATGGTGCGATGAATCTCATGATTGGAGTGTTAATCTGGATAGTTATAACCTATTTAGGGAAGATAGGGGCAATGGTAAAAGAGGAGGAGGGATTTGTCTGTATGTTAAGCCTGGATTTAAGCCTATAGTCACAGAAGATATTTATGCTGCAACTAGCAGTAATATTGTATGTTTGTGGGTAGAGATAAATAACGGAGCAGCAAATTCCAAAAGAATATTAGTTGGAGTATGCTATAAACCCCCAAATATAACTGAAAGCGAGGAAATACAAATATTGTTACAGATTGGAAATGCAGCATGGGTACATTTTAATAATGGGAGATTGTAACTACCCTGAAATAAACTGGATAAATAAAACCAGCAGTTCAACTAAGGGGAGCATGTTCTTCAGTAAACTCAGGGATCATTATATGGCCCAGGTTATACAAGAAATTAGGTTATCTTGGATTTAGTTTTCACATATAATAGTTGTCACACTGCGAGTTGTCGTCATGCTTTGCGGCCCTCGCAGGACAACAACTCCCAGTTTGACAAGTCCCCCTGCCCTGGCTCCTCTTGCCCCACTGATGCTTGCAATAAGCTCCATAGGCGCTCAACCCGAGGCTCGCAGTACAGCGGGCCACATCAGCCCCCGGCTGCAATTCATTGCAAGGCTTGTGGCCGTGCCTGCTCCATGCGAGCGCTATCGCAGCATTAAGGTGACAAACATGGGATGGAGAAGAGTGGGTGAGAGACCTGGGAGGGAGAGGAGGGGGGAGAGACATGGGAGGGAGAGGAGGGGGAAGGAGACACTGGGGAGGGAGGAGGGGGGAAGAGACACCATGGAGGGAGAGGAGGGGGGACTAGAGACACAGGGGAGGGAGAGGAGGGGAAGAGACACAAGGGAGGGAGGAGGGGGGTGAAGAGACAGAGGGGGGCAGGAGGTTAAGAGACAGAGGGGGAGAGACACAGGGGAGGGAGAGGGGGAAGGAGACACAGGAGGGAGAGGGAGGGAAGAGACACGGGAGGGAGAGGAAGTAGTGGGGGGAGGTTCGCAATGATCGCCAAAGGCGCTCATCGTGAGGCCAGTAAAGTAGAGAGGGGAGAGGCTTGCAATTACCACCAAAGATGCTCATTGAGAGGCTTGCAATGGCCGCTGAAGGCACTCGTTGCGAGGCCTGTGAGAAGCGCCAAAGGCAAGCATTGCGAGGCTGGCAGGTTAGATGGGGGCAAGTCGCTAGTCACAAATAATATTGATATGTATCTAACATTGAATAAGAGCAACCTTTGGGAAACAGTGATCACAACACTGTGTCATTTGAGATTTAATTAATAAAACAGAACTGTAAGGGGCCAACAAAAACTCTTAATTTTAAAAGGGCAGATTTTAACGGTCTAAGGGCAGCAATACAAAGGTTAGACTAGGGCAAAGAACTGAGGTGTAAAAATACTGAACATCAATGGACAACATTTAAATCCTTACTAAATACTGTATATATAATTATCACTATATACCATGTGCTAATAAAAGTAAAAGGAGTAAATCACATCCAATGTGGCTTAATAATGATTATATTATATAGATCAATATACAGAGTAAAAAACAGGCATTTGAATTATACAAACAAGACAGGACAGAGAATGCCTTACGTAAGTACAAGGAAATCAACAAGGCTTGCAAAAGGGCTATTAGACTGGCTAAAATAAAATATGAAAAATGAGTTGCAAAAGAGAGCAAGTCTAGCCCTAAAATATTTTTTTAAATATATTAAAGGAAAGAAGGCCAGGACGGAAGCTGTAGTAACATTACAATGTGACACAGGTCGTCTGATAATTAGTGACCAGGAAAAGGCAAATGAGCTAAATATGTTATCTTCTTTGGTATATACAAGGGAGGTACCAGTGGTTGGGACACCACAACATAATGGGGCTTCACTACCTTCTCCGAATAATTGGTAAACGCAGGAAGAAATCCAAAAGAGGTTGAAAAAAATAAATGTTAATAAAGCCCCAGGTCCTGATGGAATACATCCAAGGGTACTGAGGGAACTGGGTTCTGTAAAAGCCAAACCATTATACATTATTTCATTTGTCAAGATTCACTCAACACTTGGTCGCTACCAGATGACTGGCAAAAAGCAGAGGTTATACCTATATTTATGAAGGGAGAAGGAGTAAATCCGGGGAATTTATAGACCAGTGAGCCTCACTTCTGTAGTGGGAAAGCTTTTAGATGGGTTAATAAGGGATAATATACAAGAATATGTCTATTTAAATAGTATTATAAGTAGAAGTCAACATGGATTTATGAGGGATAGGTCATGTCAAACAAATCTAATTAGTTTCTATGAGGAGGTTAGTAGGAACCTGGATCAAGGCAACTCAGTGGATGTAGTCTTTTGGGATTTTGCAAAGGCTTTTGATACAGTGCCACATGGAAGACTATTGTGCAAACTAAGAGATTCATAAATTGCAGTAAATATCTGCTCATAGATCGAGAGCTGGCTAAGAAACAGGAAGCAGAGGGTGTGGTAAATGGAACATACTCCAATGCGACTAATGTGGTAAGTGGGGGTAAAATAGCCATGCAATTTATAATCTTACCGGAACAAATATAGGGGTATCAGATATAGAAAGGGATTTGGGAGCACTTGTGCACAGCCACCTAGGTAACAATGCTCAAAGCCAAGCAGCAGCTGCAAAGGCAAATAAAATATTAGCATGTATTAAGAAGGGTATAGAAGCAAGAGAAGCAAATATAATTCTACCACTATACAAATCTCGCCCTCATTTGGAATATGGAGTACAATTTTGGGCACCACTTAATAAAAAATACATTTTAGAGCTGGAAAGGTACAGAGAAGGGCTACAAAACTAATAAGGGGAATGAAGGGGCTAAGACTAACCAAATTAAGCTTATTTTCTCTAGAAAAATGGCGTCTAAGAGGAGATATGATTACCTTAAATAAATACATCCAGGGTCAGATTTTTGTGCCAAGAGGTATTCAACTGACAAGAAGACATCCTTTGAGGTTAGAAGTAAAAAGATTTTATCTTAAAGATAGGAAAGGGTTCTTCACAGTAAGGGTGGTTAATCTGTGGAATTTTCGACCAAAGGAGGTGGTGACAGCGGATTCGATAGATGACTTTAAAAGGGGACTGGATTTATTTATAATCAAATAGGGCATTCAGGGTTAGAATTGATCCAGGGAGGAATCCGATCGCCAGTATCTGGTGTCAGGAAGGAATTAATTTTTTTTTTCCTTTTGAGTTTTTTTTTTTTTGGTTTGCCTTCCTCTGGATCAATTCATTAACAGCTAATCCGCATATTGCAGATTAGAGAAGATCTTAAATGGTTGAACTTGATTGACTGAAAGTCTTTTTTCAACCTCAATTACTATGTAACTATGTAACTATATCTGTGGGTCATATGTCAGCATATATTTCCCTATGATTAGCTGAGTATCATAACATTGGCTTGTTTCTGCAAAATGAAAATGGATTGGAAGTTAGAAGGTACAGCATTTATTCAATCCTTCCCTGTGAAAAAGCTTCAATATTTTTTGTTATTAAACATTTTTATTGGTAACCTGCAGACAATTACTAAAAAAAATAGCAATATAAATTACATTTCATTTAATTTTACTGGGTACAGGTAACTAATAGGTCACACCACCCTGAATCTATTCAGGTTTGGGCCTGGTTAGTACCTGGATTGGAGACCAACTAGGAATACCAGAAGCTGTATGCTGTGGACCACCAGAGAGAGAATTGGCAACCCACTCCAGTATCTCTGTAATGAATACGAAGTGGGACAGCATGGTGTGTTATGGTCCATGAGGTCACAGAGAGTCAGACACGACTGAACGACACACACAGCAGGAGTTTAGCTTGTAGCATTACTGTGTGGACTTTGCTAGTTAACCATTTAACATGTAACTTCTTTTAGTTTTTTATGCTGGTAATAAATGGAAATCAATGCTTTTGTCCTTCCAGGTCTCTTTATGTGAGTTTCTGATTAATCAAATACAATAAATCAGATATTATTGGGATTTATAGCATCAATACCCAAAATATGTCTTGCCACATTTTTATTTTAGCCTCTGCAATTAGGTGGCAATGTTTTTTCTTTTTGCAGTTATATTCCTCAGAAATGATAATTATTGTTCTGCTTCATAATATTTTAGAAAGGTATTTTATAAAAGTTTTTGTATATTGACCATTAAAGTAACACAAATTGTGCTGTACATCTTCATATAAAGTGCTGAAAGGCAAATGATAACGTATTCTTGATTTGTATTTTTTATTTAATTGATAAGGTTAGGTCGGTATTTTCTAGTTAGGATCTGCATAGTAAATATGCTGTATATATTATATCGCTTCACTAACCAAGGCATTGGTCAAGTGCTGAGAAAGGAAGTGGTGCTATCTGTGCTGCATTTCTGTCAGCAACAGTGAAACTGGTAGCACTTTAGCTGTACAGCTTTATGCTCTATTCATATAAAGAGGCATCTCAGTGTTGACACATTTTCCTCCAGTACAAGAGGTTATGAGTTCTAACCCGTTTGCTGTTTTTTTAATTTTTTTTATTGAGTTCAAAAGGTAAAACAGATCACCATTATAAATTGTAATAGCTGTGTATTAGACATAAGGCATTACCAATCCAAGTACATTTTCCTTTCATTAGTGCTTCCTTAGCTCCACTCAATTGATTGACTCGCTACGTGAAGCAGTTCATTGGCTGTGAGACCAAGCTTTCATCCTCATTATCTCTGCAGCTAATTGTCAAAGGACTGAAAGGACTTTAACCAACTTCCCCATATCATTTTATACCTCTGTTTCAAGTGAACTAATTAATACAAAATTCACCAAGGTCCAAGCATATTTGTGAAAAAAAGGCAAAATTTTGAATCCATATTTTTAAAGATACACATACTGCCACTCAAAAGGTCTTATGTTGGGATTTACACAATGGAGATAGTGGAATAAGGCAACATTTAACATGTAAAATAACATATTTCAAGGGATGTATTTAGTATATGTAATAATGCAGTAGAGGTCCCGAAGATAGCACAAGTAGATCCTATTGTCTCTTTAACCATAATTTAAGCAAAACATTAACCCATAAACTAGATCTAGTGCCTACATAAACACTTTAAAACATTATAAAATGTTGTTATTTGAATTGTTTAAATGTAGTGCTTTATTAGTGTAGGAAGAGGGAGGACATATTATTGCTGAAGTGTTTTGTAGTGTGCTTAGAAGTTCATCAAAGTGGAGAAATTATGCACAATAGTTTTGGTGAGTTATCAAATATGATCATGTATCAAATTTTGTAATGTTCATAAATATATTTAAACAAAACTGTAAATAATTCTTTCAGGCACACAAGTATCAAATAAAATACTATTGCAGCTTCTTAAGTAGTTTGAACTTGCTTGTGAGAGGACCTTATGGGCGCATAGCATTTGGTCCTTTGCCACATTTTGTCTTTCTCTTACTCATACTCTCATACATATTACACTTGTGCAGAAAAAATGAAATTATTTTGTTCACAATAAATTGTTCTTCAGTGTGACCAGGTAAGAGGATCTTTTCCAACATCTTCAAAAAAGCCATTTGAATAGCTGCATGTATTTCTTGCAGGGATTTATTAATCTGTGGTAATTGTTCAGGTAAGCCTATGGTAAAATGTAAGCATGTCTAGTTTAAAAAATATTTTAACACCTTCAGAAGAAAACATTAATGGAAAGTTGATTCAGTAACAAATGTTCACTATGATAAACAATATAGTACATGTAAATTACAAAGACACAAACAATTTTAAATTGATTAAAAAGAATAAATATTTTTAGCAATTATATCAATTAGTGTTTTGTGATCTAATTATCAGTGTGCTACTGTGGTGTTCAATATGTGGGAAAAACAATACAAGAGTTTTCAAAAACATCAGTATTTTATTTCACAAAGCCTCATTGTGGCTAGACATGTTAAGGTAGGCCAAAGTTAAGATTGAAATGGCTTAGGAATAATAGGATATAAAGAGGAAATATTTGTATGTACTTCATTCCTCCCCCTCAACCATGGATTAAATAAACACACCAAACCAATATGTTTTGTACAACTCCTGTTTCAACTTGATTTTATAAGTACAGTGCTAAATTCATTGTTTAATCTTTGTATTAGAGTTATAGCAAGTTTGCCATACTTTTTGTCTTATATGAGAAGTATTTCCTTTATTGCAGTATATTTTGTACATAGCAATGCAATTGATTCTCTTGTATATGTGAGGGTTTGTGTGGGTGAAAACATAAAACAGCTTATGTCAGCTTTCACTCACCTACACTAACTTTAACCCTAAAATTCTACATGTAAACACTTGAATGCAATTCTTTCATAATGTGAGATCTTTTGACAGAGCAGATATGCATGTATTGATCATTATTATGAATATATAAACAATACAACTGGTTATAATGAAAATCAGTAAAAAATGGATACAAATAAAGGGTATTTAGAAACATTGAATATATCTATCTAGTGCTAATAATATATTGATTTCATGGGGGAATGAGTTGGACATTTTCTTTTTTTACGCAAATGTTATTGAATTTCATATGAATATAATATTACAATCACTAGTTTAACAATCTGAAAGCATAATTTACAGATCAAAGTTTCCAAAAATCACATGACAAATATTAGATTTTTAATATTTATCATATATTGAAATAATGTTTAAGGAAATTATTGTATAAATTACTTAAATAAAGGTAACTAAACATAAACCTAACAACAATGGAAGGTTAGAACATTTCAAGCACTTAGTACTACTCCATGATATCTTTTTGTTGATATCTAAAAGCAAAATATAAAGTTTTGTCATTTTGAAAGTTTTGATCATGACAGACTGGCCCACAAAGCCCACTTATCCCATCAGAGGTTTGTAAATTATAAACTACAGCATATTTTTCTGAATAAAAAAAGAAAGATGTAATTTTAAAACAATAATCCATTATAAAGAGCAACTTGAAATGGATATGCATTGGAAATAGTATGTTTTAAACATTACAAAAGTTAATCTAAAACCAGTTTAAACTTAATTGAAATAGGAAACGCAGAGAGCATTCTTTAGTCTGTAGATCTCATTGGCTGGCATAGGGCAGGCACCCAAGAGCAGTTAAACTTCTAAATAAGTGTTTGTTCTCTGAGTTCTTTATTTTATTTTAAAAGTCAGCATGGCATTTCCATTTTTTGCAAATTTCCATTTAATGCAAATACCTGTTTCTTATTAAACCTATAGCCTTTACGTGTATATTGCTGTGTTGGAGTCTTAAGAAGAACTCCCAAATCACTGTACTCTTTTCTAGGGTGATACCTCACAGACAAGAGATAGCAGGTCCCAAAGCATTAAATACACACAGGCTGCCTATAGTATGTATCCAGTAATTTATTCTGCATGTTAATAATAAAACTTCCCAAAATACAAACAAATATAAAAATCTCTATTAGATGAAATACATAAAAACAAAGGCTAAAAAAACTGTGCTTTGTGAAACAAAATAATGAAAAAGCCAAATCCAAGTAAGTGCAGTATTTGAATGACTTCTAAAGATTGAAAAAGAAGTCTCAAATAAATTAGCAAGAGTATGTGAAATACGTTTATCTTAGTGAAGCTAAAACATTTCCACACAAATGAGTTTTGAATATAATGGGATGAAATTAAATGATAAAATTCTGATTTTTCAACCAACATGTTAATCCTGTCAGTGGAAGATGATTATTTACATCTACATTTTTAACATTATACATATATTTCTAAATTTGACGAGCAATGTATATGCAAATATGGATTATGCTAGAATTTCATAATATATAAGGTTATTCACTTTATGCTGTAAAATATAATGTATAAGCAAATAAATGAAAATAACATTCTATTCTTTATAGAGAGGTTTTTATTGTAAATTAACAAAATTTGAATGTACTTTCATCAGATTTATCACATATATAGTTGTGTCCATCACGCAAAATTTTGCATGCGTTGCGGGGCACAGGCTGGGGGGCGCATGCGCAATGCGCGTCGTGAGCTGCACATGCGCATTGCGCAATGGGGGCGCATGTGCGCGGCGTGTGACACAAATGCACATGGCGCGGAAGGGGGCTGCATGCGCAATGCACGGTGGGTGGAGCATATTTGCAATGCTCGGCAGGGAGGCGCGCATGAGCATTGCTCGGAGGGAGAGGGGGAAAGGAGACACAGGGGAAGCAGAGGGGGGAAGGAGGCACAGTGGAAGGAGAGGGGGAAGAAACACAGGGCAGGTGGAGGGGGAACAGACACAGGGGAGGGAAAGGGGGAAAGAGACACAGAGGAAGGAGAGGCGGGAAAGAGAAACAGGGGAGGGAGAAGCGGGGAAAGAGACACAGCAGAGGGACAGAGGGGAAAAATACACAGGGGGAAGATACACAAAGGAAAGAAGGGGGGAAAGATACTCAGAGGAGGGAGAGGGGGAGAGACACAGGTGACGGAGAGGGGGAAGAGACACAGGTGAGAGAGAGGGGGAAAGAGACACAGGTGGGGGAGAGGGGGGAAGAGACACAGGTGGGTGGGAGAGACACAGGGGAGGGGGGAGAAACACAGGGGAGGGAGAGGGGGAACAGACACAGAGGAGGGAGAGGGGGGAACAGATACAGTGGAGGGAGAGGAGGAAAGAGACACAGGGGAGTGAGAGGGGGGAAAAGGACAGGGGTAATGGAGGCACAGGAGAGGAGGAAAGGAGACACAGGGAGAGGGGGGAACGAGACACAGGGGAGGGAGAAAGGTAAAAGAGACACAGGGGAGGGAGAGGGGGGAAAGGAGAGGGAGAGGAAGATGGTAGGCAAAGGAGAAGGAGAGAGGGAGGAGACACAGTGGATAGAGAGGGGAGAGGAGACACGGGAAGGAAAGGGGGCAGGAGACACAGGGGAGAGAAACAGGGGGAAGAGACACAGGGGAGAGAGACGGGAAAAGAGACACAAGGTAGGGAGAGCTGGGAGGAAAGAGACATAGGGGTGGGAGAAGAGACACAGGGGAGAGAGAAGAGACACAGGGGAGGCAGAGGGTGGAAAGGAGAGGGAGAAAGTATTGAGAATGGAGGCAGGTTAGAAGCAGCTTTAAACCACTCACTTATAACTTAGTTATTTTAGCAGTAATTTTAAAAAGGAAATTACTTGTCCATATGGTTTTCCACCCACTTTCTGATGGTTCAGAGCATACAGCCTTATTAAATTGCGATGCGGCCAATTGAATAGGGCTCTATATAAGCACATAGCATATTTTTTTACAGAAGTTTTTAGTTAGTGAAGACTTTGCTTTTGGATAGAAGATCACTAACTAAAAATGTCTAAACAAAATATGCTCTGTACTTATATAGAGCCCTATTCAATTGGCCAAATTGCAATTTAATAAGGCTGATAATGTTGACTTCAGTGTCCATTTAAGTATCTTGCTTCTTGTTTCTCCATGGTGCAGTTAGAAAAGTAAGTCATACTGTCACATGACAGTGGTGCAGTGATAGGAAGGTCTGAGATTGTACTAATGCAAGTGGATAAAGAGAAGGAGCATCCGATAT
Organism: Discoglossus pictus; assembly: GCA_027410445.1. Lineage (NCBI taxonomy): Eukaryota > Metazoa > Chordata > Amphibia > Anura > Alytidae > Discoglossus > Discoglossus pictus. The sequence continues at coordinate 41,396,619 of CM050173.1, forward strand.
AAATGCAGCAAGGTAAGATTAAAAGCGTGTGTGTTTAAATGCAAGTGCTTTATATGTTTTGACATTTTGAGGGGGAGACAGATATGTGTTCATGAGAGAAAAAACAAAAGCATTAACCCCCAGAGCATTAGGGTAAGAGAGGCAAAGAAAGTTATAAACTAGCAGCCTTATTAAATTGTGATTCGGTAAATTTAAAAGGGCTCTATTTAAGCACACAGCATATTTTTTTACAGAAGTTTTTAGTTAGTGAACTTCTATCCAAAAGCAAGGTCTGGACTAACTAAAAACGTCTGTAAAAAAATATGCTATGTGCTTAAATAGAGCCCTTTTAAATTTGCTGAATCACAATTTAATAAGGCTGCTGGTGTATACAATTATGTGTTTTGCTGTTGTCTAATGATATATATATATATATATATATATATATATATATATATATATATACTGTTTATACATAATGGGTCCTTTCCCTCTTCACCATCGCAAAATCTGACAGCTGCAGTTCCTCCACCGGCCAATGGATGGGGCTGCCGATTTTAGCATATAAGGCGCACCGACAGAAGAGGCCTTGAGCTATGAGAGGCGCGCCCGAGGCCCTGGGAGGCCGAGTGCCTGCGCCGAACATAGCGATGGCCTTGCTGTAGATTCAGCGCCATCGAGTTGGAGGGGAGAATAGTTCTTTGCTTTCACTGTAACTTGACGGCGCCCGAAAACTCACAGCGCCCTCTGGCGGATGGCACCTGTAACTGCAGCTGTCAGTGCTGCAGAAGAAATGCGCAGGCAAAGAGGGATAGATCCATATAATGTGTGAATGTGGGCTAGACTGCTCTATAATAGTGTTTTTTGTGCTAGATAGTTTTATGTTCTAGGGTGTAGTATAATGCCTTTATATAGTTATCAGTGCAAGTTAGTTGTAACTAGAGTAACAAACTAAACTTAGGAGTTACTTAGAAACCATCCAATTTTTTTTGCAACTACGAAGGCAGTATATATATGATTATAAATCAGTATAAATGATAATAAATAAATTGTCAATCTTGAGAGAGAGAGTGCTGTATAATGTCTATATCTATCTATCTATCTATCTATAAATATATATATCTATCTAATATATATATATATATATATATATATATATATATATATATATATATATACAGTATATATATATATATATATATATATATATATATATATATAAATGACCTCAGATCAGGTTTTACTTCTGGTGCATAAATATAATATAGTTATGCTAGGCATGATATAATTTTATCTGTATTACTGTTTAAATATTTGAGTATGCTTCGTGGAGTGCACTGTATAAAATATTGTGTTTACCGGGGAAAAGGATGGTCAGTCCAAATCTGTAGATGTATGGAAACAGCCCTTAGAGCACTTGATGGAGGCAATGCATTCTAAAGATGATTGACAGTTAAAACACTCCTTTAATGTCTCTATTAGCATTGTATCGGTTAGATCATGATGGAATTGAAAAGTATGTATCCAGTTTTCCCCATAAAAAAAACTCTATTGAGTTCAATATGAATTGTATAGTTGAGAAATTGAAGATACAGTTTTTATCTACAGTAGAAACTAGGCCGATGTGGAGATACTACAAGGCTCTCTCTTGGGTTCATTGTCTTGTTCCACATCATCTATATAAATAAGCTTAGCAAAACATTTCTTAAAATCTACTAAAAGCATTCCCATATAGGACCAACATTTTCAGTTATTGCTTACTTCCCCTTATAGTCCTTTTTTTCACAAATTAATTATGACCAAGCACTGTCCACCAGCCATTCTCATCACTTTTTTCTGTTTTGTTCACAATCACCTCTCCTAGATATTATACTCTCATGAGCCTTGACTCATTTATCAGTGTTCATAGTATGTTTCTTAGTATGAAATCATTGCATTAACAATAACGAAAGTTTGCGTCCTTGAAAGAACTTGAGTTGTTCCATATATTTAGAAACAACTTTTAAAGACATTGGAGACAATAGTTTAAATGATTGATATTGAATCTGTATACTTGTTGGATGATGTGTTGTCTACTGAAGTTTAGTAATAGGATGGATAAATCTCTTGCCCAGTTGAGAGGGGTGTGGCTTGACTGTGTTAAACTAGTATAAAAGGTTTGTGAGCTGTTTTGGGGCTGTTTGCAAGTGGATTTTCCTTTCCAAGTAAAGGCCGATAAATTGCAGAGTGCATTAATTGTGCCCAGGTGAGAAGGCAAAAGTTAATATAAACAGGAAATTGTGAGCTTGCAAACATTTCTAGTATCAAGTGCAATTCTAGTAAAAGAGTTTAAATAAAAGGAGGGAGTTCAAAGAAAAGGGAGGGCAGATTTATAGTGCAAAGGAGGAAGAATAAAAAAGGATTTTTTATTTAAAGAAAAAAAACCTTATTATTTTTTTTATAAAACTTTATACAAATATATAATTTTATATTCTTTATTTCTCCCACTGAATTTTTATAGACAATAATAATAATTATGAGTCAGTCCAGTGGCAACCTCACTCAGTGTACATCCTGTCATATGTATGCAATACTGGAACAGATGATCCAGGGTCCATACCTCTGTGACAGGTGTGAGCATGTTGCCTATCTGGAAGCTCAAATTGAAGAACTGGAGAGGAGAATTGCAGCACTTAGTGATATTACTCCACTGGAAAGGGAGTTGGTACTCACTGAGCACAGTTTAGCTGGGCCTAGCATGGAGGGTGGAGCTAGGGCTAGTGAGAATGTCAAGGGAGGTAGCTGGGTTACAGTTAGAAGGGGAATCAGGGGGAACAGGAGGAGGCAGGCCAGTTCTGAGTTGGCAAACACCAACAAATTTGCCAGATTGAGTGAAACTGTTGGGAATATCCATTCAGGAATGTCAATGCCAGATAGAACTGTTCCCTTTAACAGCCGGGAGAACAGTTCTACTGGAGGAGTGGGAGGGCAGAATAGGCAGAGCAACAGACAGGTTTTGGTGGTAGGGAACTATATTATTAGGAAGGTTGACAGGGTGATTTGTCACCCAAATCCCAGCTGTCTCCTGGGTGTTTAGGTTCAGCATGTTGTGGATCGGGTGGATAAATTATTGGGAGGGGCTGAAAATGAACCGGCGGTCTTGGTACATATTGGTACCAATGACAAAGTTAGTGGAATATGGAGTGTCCTAAAGAATGATTTTGGAGAACTAGGTAATAAGCTGAAGGCAAGGACCTCCAAGGTAGTATTTTCTGAGATACTACCAATGCCACGTGCTAGCCCAGGGAGGCAGAAGGAGCTTAGGGAGGTTAATTTTGTGGCTAAAGATGTGGTGCACTAAGCACGGGATTGGGTTTTTAGAGCACTGGGCTGACTTCTCACTTTAGTACAATCTCTACAGCAGGGATGGGATGCACCTTAATGACGAGGGAGCTTTTGTGCAAGGGGATAGGATGGTAGAAGGGCTGGAGGAGTTTTTAAACTAGTAGGTGGAGGGGGAGGGACTAGATATAAGTAATGGGGTAGAAAGTGTGGAGGGTATAAGGGATGAATTAACAACTCATAAGAGAGGAGATGGGGGGAGGGGTAGTATAGTCAATAGGGAGGCAGTACTAAGTAAATCAGGTACAGTGGCAGGCACTTCAGTACTACAGACTCCATAACATAAGGTGTATGCTTGTTAATGCTAGAAGCTTGCCAGGAAAAATGGGAAAGTTATAATTATTAGCAATTAATGAAAAATGGGATTTAATAGGCATTACTGAAACGTGGTGGGATAAATCTCATGACTGGACTGTTAATCTGGATGGTTATAACCTATTTAGGAAAGATAGAGACAATGGTAAAAGAGGAGAAGGGATTTGTCTGTATGTTAAGCCTGAATTTAAGCCTAAAGTCGCAGAAGATATTTATGGTGGAACTAGTGATAAAGTTGAATGTTTGTGGGTAGAGTTAAATAGCAGAGCAGCAAATTCCAAAAGAATATTAGTAGAAGTATGCTATGAACCCCCAAATATAGCTGATAGTGAGGAGATAAAAGTATTGTTACAGATTGGAAATGCAGCTAAGCATGGGCAAGTTCTAATAATGGGAGATTTTAATTACCCTGAAGTAAACTGGATAAATATGACCAGCAGTTCAGCTAAGGGGAGCAGGTTCTTGAGTACACTCAGGGATCATTATCTGGCCCAGGTTATACAAGAGGCTACTAGAAATGAAGCTATCTTATATTTAGTCATCACAAATAATATCAATATAGTATCAAATGTTGGAATAGGGCAATCTTTGGGAAACAGTGATCACAACACGGTCTCATTAGAGATTTAATTAAAAAACATTTTTTTTTAAGGGGCCAACAAAAATTCTTAATTTCAAAAGGGCAGATTTTAACGGTCTAAGGGCAGCAATACAAAGTATAGACTGGGACAGAGAACTGATAGGTAAAAACACTAAACATAAATGGACAACATTTAAATCCTAAATATATATACATACTTATCACCATATACCATGTGGAAATAAAAGTAAAAGTGGTAAATTGCAACCCATGTGGCTTAACAATTATTTAAAGATCAAGATATTGAGTAAAAAACAGGCATTTAAATTATACAAACAAGAGGGGACAGAGACTGCCTTATGTAAGTACAAGGAAATCAACAAGGCTTGCAAAAGAGCTATTACACTGGCTAAAATAGAAAAGGAAAAATGTATTCCAAAGCAGAGTAAGACTAACCCTAAAATATTTTTTAAGTATATTAATTTCGAAGAAGGCAAGGAAGGAAGCTATAGCAACATTACAATGTGACATAGGCCATCTGAAAATTAGTGACCAGGAAAAGGCAGATGAGCTAAATAGGTTATTTCTTCAGTATACACAAGGGAGGTACCAGTGGTTGGGACTGCTACATAATGGGGCTACACTACCTTTGCTAAATAATTGGTTAACGCAGTAAATAATCCAAAAGTGGTTGGAAAAAATAAATGTTAATAAAGCCCCAGGCCCTGATGGAATACATCCACGGGTACTGACAGAATTGGGTTCTATAATAGCCAAACCATTATATTTAATTTGTCAAGATTCACTCAACACAGGGTCTCTACCAGATGACTGGAGAAAAGTAGATGTGATACCTATATTTAAAAAGGGAGCAAGAGCAAATCCGGGGAATTATAGACCAGTGAGCCTCACTTCTGTAGTGGGGAAGCTTTTAGAAGGGTTAATAAGGGATAATATACAAGAATATGTCTATTTGAACAGGATTATAAGTAGGAGTCGTTATGGATTTATGAGGGATAGGTCATGTCAAACAAATCTAATTAGTTTCTATGAGGAGGTTAGTGAGAACCTGGATCAAGGCAACTCAGTGGATGTAGGCTTTTCGGATTTTGCAAAGGCTTTTGATACAGTGCCACATGGGGACTATTGTGCAAACTAAGAGATACAGCAATTGCAGTAAATATCTACTCATGGATTGAGAGCTGGCTAAAAGACAGGAAGCAAAGGGTTGTTGTAAATGGAACATTTGGACTAATGTGGTAAGTGGGGTTCCTCAGGGTCCAGTATTGGGTCCTCTTCTTTTTAACATATTTATCTATGACTTAGAGGTGGAACTGCAAAGTAGTGTCTCCATTTTCGCTGATGACACGAAGTTGTGCCAGGTAATTAAATCCGATAATGATGTGCTTTCCCTCCAAAGGGATTTACATAAAATTGAGGAAAGGGCATCTAAGTGGCAGATGAGATTTATTACCATGCATGTATAAAGAAGGGTATAGAAGCTAGGGAAGCAAATATAATGCTGCCACTATAGAAATCCCTAGTACTCCCTCATTTGGAATATGGAGTACAATTTTGGGCACCACTTCATAAAGAGGACATTTTAGAGCTGGAAAAGGTACAGAGGAGGGCAACAAAACTAATAAGGGGAATGGAGGAGCTAAGTTATGAAGAAAGACTAACCAAATAAAATGTATTTTCTCTAGAAAAAAGGTGTCTAAGAGGAGATATGATTACCTTAAATAAATACATCTAGGGTCAGTATATAGATTTGTCAAGGAAGCTTTTTGTGACAAGAGGTTTTCTACGGACACAAGGACATCCCTTGAGGTTAGAAGTAAAAAGATTCCACCTTAAAGAAAGAAAAGAGTTCTTCACAGTAAGGGTGGTTAATCTGTTAATCTGGTGACAGTGGATTCGATAGATAACTTTAAAAGGGGACTGGATTTATTTCTAATTAAAAAGGGAATTCAGGGTTATCCTGAATAATTAGAGAGAGAGTATTGATCCAGGGAGAAATCCGATGGGGTCAGGAAGGAATTGTTTTTTTATTTTCCCTTTGAGACAATTGGCAAAGTTTCACTTGGGTTTTTTTTTTGTCTTTGCCTTCCTCTGGATAAATTAAAAATTATTATTATTTTTTTTAAATAATTGATTAAGAATTAATTAACAACTAATTAATTAATAACTAATCCACATATTGCAGAGGAGATTTTAAAATGTTGAACTTGATGGACTGAATGGCTTTTTTCAACCTCAATTACTATGGGCCTCATTCTATTACCGGCCGTAAATCGGCCGTAAGGCTGCGATTCCTTGCGGGGTTCAGTTAACTCGCGATTCTATTATACGGCCCCGCAAGGATCTCCCCTTACGGCCGGCCGCATATCTTGGAACCGGCCGTAAGCTCTGAAATATAAAAACGCAAAAATAAATTCAAGCCTGCACTGTACAGCTCTGTAAATGCTAGGGATCATATTGGGGGACATGAGGATTAAAAGTAACCCACTCTCAAGCTTGCACATCAGCCCAAACCCGAGTTTAAATTAACTGTTTATTTTCCGGCTGCGGTGTGGGCGTGTCTGAGGTGCTCCAAGCCCTATGGACTTTTTACATGTATATTTTACGTATATTAAAAAATATATATTTTACGGATTTGAGTATAGGGTAATTATGTGCTATTTTTTCTAACACCGAATATCACTTTATAGACTCCGCAAAGTGCAGGATGGCTTTATTTGAGCTATTTTATGTGCTTAATTGGTGCTAGCGGGACTTGTTTGCTGCAAGTAAGCTGCGGCTCGTTTTTAGCCTTGCAGACAGGGTTTCCGGAGCAATAGAATCGCAACCAGGCTTTTCTTACGGCCGATTTCCTTGCGGCCATTTTAGATCAAAGGCTTTCCTCCGGCGCGTGCGGCCGCAAGAGATAGCAAGGCACCGGCCGCAAGCCTGCCGGAGTCCCCGGTCGTAGGGGAATAGAATAGCCAGGAAAGCTTGCGGCCGGTCCTTGCGGCCCCGCAGCGGCTGCGGCCGGTAATAGAATGAGGCCCTATGTAACTATGTAACTTGAACAGGTAGATTAAACACTTGTGTGTATTTGCATAAAAAGTGAAAAACAACAATAAACCATTTATTTTTGACTATTATTAAATAAAATACAAATCAAAATGAACATCATTTTATTTACAGTGTGCAAAAGTGAAAAGGATACACCAAGAAAGGAGAGAAAACATGTTTTTTTCTGAAACCAGTGACAACTTAAATATTTTGTAAAATAACAAATAATGTGTGCATAGGTCAACAAACTACAAATGTACATGTTTTATTTTTGTGTTTCCTATTCATAAATAATTATTACTGAATTAAAAAGCAATCATCCTAACCCACTCTATGTTTATGTGAATAAATATACACACATTCTGAAGACATAATTTGTAAAGGGCATGTTCATTTCTCCAGTGTCAAAATAAGATAAGGGTTCCTCTTACAGGCAATATATGGACCATATCTTACTAAAAAAATATGAGACTTTTCATCTGTATATGCCAGGTTATGATGGTTTCACATTCTTCTGACATTCTAAGCACTATTCTTCTCCACCACACTCGTTGTTGTGCATTGCCTTTGCATTTCTCTCTAAAAAGAAAACATAATATTGGAGTTAACAAGCACCACTGATTATATTATATGTGGACCACAACTGTTTTGATTTTTCATTATATAAGAGACAGGTTAATGAATAGTCAAATCATACAATGCAAGTTTACTTTAAATGGACACTATCACCACAACAATAAGCTGGACACATCCAAAAGAGCAAGATCTATACATTATATTATCTATTTGCCTCTACAGTAAATCATTCTTGAGATATTCAGTATTATGTTTGTGGTTTCTTCATGCTAATGCGTGGCTCACAATGCTGATTTGCGACTGGGAAGGTATCCAATGCCATGATAATATTGGGGAGCATAGTTTTAGCCACTCCAGAGATAAGCAAGATGACATTGATACTAATTAGCACATGAACGCAGATAGTTAGTATTTGGGAGCTGCTAATTTATATATTAATTCAGATCACATTATACTGAATATATCAGAAATGGTTAACTTTAGAAAAAAATAGTTAATTGAATGAATAGCCAGTTTTTCATGCTCTTTAAAAAATCTTGATTTTTGCATGAAAGTGTCGTTAATAACATTCAAATGATAAAGTATTGTACTTATCTGTATGGACCTTTATTATATGATTCATGTTCTTAAAATTGTGTGTCTATGAGCAGGATTTGCAGAAGGTTTGTTTTCTATTTTATTTCTCACAAATCTTTTCAGACCCATCTAACTCTACCGGCATTTATAATGTTCACTTACTCTGTACTCGGTGAGAATTCAGATTTTTTTTCCCTCTTGTAGTGCAGTGCCAATTTGGGCCAGGTCTAATGCTTTTTATTAGACATGTTTATTGCTAACACATTGTAACTGATAAATAATTAACAATGTAAGAATTTTTCTTCAAAGTCGGAATGGATGAGTTAGCAGATATTATGGGATACACACAATTGTAAAATTGAAATGCCAGTTCCAATGAACGTTGTGTGTGTATTACAAATACGTTTTTTCTGATAATGAGAGAAGATAGAGTAAATTAAAGTTAAAACTTCAGAGCCTTATTAGTATAAATTTAAGTTATATCATTCGAAAGGAGAGAAGAACATAATAAGATGTTCTTTTCATAGTTTGCAACTGTGTAACTTTATATATTCTGGCATACAGAATGGCAAGCAGCTGAAAACAATAGTGTGCGTGTTTGCTAAGTATTATTAATAAGTAATGCAGATTTAAATGTTAACACTCAAACAGTGAAATAGGAGCCTTACTTTAGGGGTGAACTATCCAATGAATGTTTAACAAATGTATCAGCAATTTACAGTTTCTGTATAAAATCCACTGCTTTGTAATAAAAAATTGCTCAGAATTTAGATGTGATTCCTCTGTGCCTACAAACTGCACAGTTCTGAATACATTTTTTCTTCCACTCCTGGTCATGACATTATTAGCAAATGTCACCTCCAGTCCTCAAGGACTTTGGTCTGTAACAATATTTTTTTGTTTGTTGTAAAACTTCATATGAAAGGGAAATATAAGTACTGTAATAATTACTATATTAGAACATAACAGAATAATTAGTATATTTAGTATATTTATTTTGTAATGATAAGGTGAGAATACATTGATATGTGACACAGGACATCAAACTGTGGTGTTCAATATTCTGTACCTGAAATAAATTTCATACAGTGTTAAAATGGAAAAGCTGTGATCAGTCATTTATATTTCAGAAAAAAAATGATAAACCGCAAACTTGAAAAAGGAACAACTGTAAGCAGGTTAAACCAAAATATTTGGCACATTATAGAGTCCCACCGGTTCTTATAACTTTTTACAAATAACTTAATATGCAATGTAGGTAAACTAAAAACATCTTGAGATAAATCAAATAGATTTTAGAAGGGTTTAAATACAGACTAATTAGGAAGGGGAAGTAATGTCACATACCAATTTGTGTGAAAGAAGTGTGTCACAGAGCAGGGAATGTGGGTCATACTCTACAATTCAAATTCCATGGAAACTCTATATATTCTTCATTAATCCATTCCGGAGGGATGGATACTGAATTGAATGAATATAGATTTATTTATTTTTTCGCATAGGGATTAACTAAACTTTGAATAATCAGTCAGAATGGCCGAAGCAGTGATTGCACAACTCTACAGTTGCATTATAAAAATATAAGAACCATCCTTCAATTATATATTATTATCATCTTAATTTGTAATGCACCAACATATTCTGTAACCTGAACCAGGGTTAAGTATGAGGCAAAACAAAAATTGACACATTGCAAAGAATGGAGAGCCCTGTCTTTGAATGTAAAATCTAGTGTACATGGATCTTTCACTGAGGCACCTTACAAGATTGAAAACTTGCAATCTTACAATCCAATGAGTTGGGTATGGTAGGGAGCGTGAGAGATGTGTTGTGCATGTTAAGGTGGCAGGTGATAAGCTAGTGAGGTTTTGAAGGTTTTGAAGGATGATGATAGTCTAGTGGAGCGGGGCAAGGAGTTCCAGAAAATAGGAGCAGTGCAAGAAAAGTTCTGAAGGCAGGAGTGAGAGAAGGTGATAAGAGTGGAGGAGAGAAGAATCTCATTAGCAGAATGAAGAGGGCGGGTGGGATAGTATTTTGAAATGAGAGCGGAGATATAAGGGGGGTGTATTTTTGTTGAGGGCTTTGTGAGTTAGGGTCATGATAAGAGAGTGAATTAGGATTTTAGTTATCATGTGTAAGGTTGTGACATATTTTGGAGATGTTTTTCAGGGGGAAGAGTCAAGATTTAGTTAATGATGTATACCAGGAATGAAGGAGAGGGCAGGGTCCAATAGAACTCAGAGACAGTGGGCCTGTGAGGTGGGAGTAATGATGACATTGTCAACAGTGAGAGATAAATTAGTAATGGAGGCTATAGAAGATGATGGGAAGATTAGGAGCTCAGTCTTTGGCATGTTGAGTTTGAGTTGATGGGCAGACATACAGGAGGAAATTCTTGAGAGGCAGTTGGAAACTTGTGCTAGTAGGTAGATTTGAGGGTCATCTGCAGAGATGATACTGAACCCCAAATTATTTTATTAGGGTACCAAGTGAGGATGTATAGATAGAGAAGAGGAGGGGGCTAGGACAGAGCCTTGAGGTATTCCAACAGACAGAGGTGGGGGAGAAGAAGTGGTTTCAGAGAAGGAGACACTAAAAGTTTGGTTATGTAGGTAAGATGTGAACCAAAGAGAGCAGTGTCATGGATGTCAAGGGAGTTGAGAATGTGGATAAGTAGGGGGCGGTCAGCTGTATCAAAAGCGTCAGAGAGATCCAGAAGTATCAGAATAGAGAAATTGCCCTTCGACTTGGCAGTGAGCAGGTAATTAGTGACTTTAATGAGCGCTATCTCTGTGGAATGTTGGGGCCTGAAGCCAGATTGTAAGATGTCAAGAAGGGAGTTGGAGGAAATACATTGGGTAAGGCGATTATAGACGAGTCAATCGAGCAATTTTGAAGCCAGGGGAAGTAGAGCGATAGTTTGATAGAAGCAATAAAAACTATATTGGGGCTTGAATTGACAAGCCAATTAATGCTAATTACCTGATTTGCTTTTATTAAATAATGTATTTATTCACTAGTATCCTACTTCCTAGCCCTTGGTTTTCAGATTTCTAATCTATTCTGGGAGATATAGAGATACCGGTGCACATTAGAACCTCCTCACTCACAAGTAATAGTGGCTTTCAAAGCTGCTACTTGTGTGCTACATTTATATCTCATACTTACTGAATTTAAACCACATGTTTGGCCAGCATGTGTGCTTTTTATTTTATCTCATTAAACAGTATAACATAATTTTGTCTTTTGTGCTTCTTTCTTTTGACTATCCACCGACTCCCGTGCACTGTCTTAGTGCAAAATAAACCCACAAGGAAAAAATAGGATCTTGACAAGCCACTGTCAAGAGTAGGGACCAGCTAAACCGCCCAATGAATGGGTCCACTGGTAAGGTTCTGTCTTCTGCAGGTTTCTGCTGTATTGATGCTTGGGTGATGTCTCTCTCAGCTCTTTAGCACTCTCCTGTCTATTCTGCACTACCAGGTTTCTGAGCTCACAGTTGCTCTGAGCTCAAATAGAGCTAGTCTCATGCAGATAGAAAAAGATCTCTTTAGAATTGTCACTGTTGCCATGGCAACTTGCAGTATCATAGTCTTCACCTCACAATTCTATCCCATCAAAGCAAAGCTGTCGTCAGTCACCACAGGTTCTATCAAACTTTTTCTTTCACTTGTGGCAACCCCATTAATAATAGCATCCCAATTACAAAATATTATAGACTCAAAAAAAAACTCCACAAATACAGGGGCTATGTGATATTAGATATTATTCTTGCTTCCATATATGCCTTGCCTAATAATCATTTTGGCAGTAAACTAGTCAAACAGTAGTGTAGAAAATAAGTATTTATCTGTACTACAGCAGTAAATGGTTTAATATTCCTGGTTTTGTATATATCAACCATACATTATTTAGTATATATAGCATTTATTACCTTTGTAGCACTTTTTATATTGCTAAATGTTAGCTCTGAAACACTTAATTATGCTTTTCTTAAATTCAGCATTTTTCACTATGAAACAATAATATTTTTATAGCCATAACAATATATTGTGTGTGGTTCAAGGGAAGGCCCAACTCAAAGCTGAAAAACAAGGTATTGACTGTTGTTCATTACTTGTTTATTCTTTATTGGCTTACAAATGTAAATAATCGTTTATTGGTCTAGAAGGGGTTGGAAATGGGCAGATTATTTTCTGTATGTGGAAATGTTATAAAAGACATGTTGTTTATACATTTGCTGCCAGCAGCAGATATTGTATATACTATTCTGTTGTACATGCCGTGATTGTGAATAAAGTGAAGAAAATCTTGTAGTACCATGACTGGCTTTTGGATTAGAATGTTGGTCAGAGGATATGTTTTTCCTCAACATATTGTGTAACCAGCATATACTCAGGATTATACTTTACTAGCGACTTGCCCGTCAAAAAATGACGGCAATGTGATGTATATGTTTGTCAAGTTGTTTAGTTATTAACATATATTTTTGACACTTGTAAGTATTTTAATATGAACGTGTATTTTTGTAAAATGTTGATGTAATGGTTTTTTAAAATGTAATTTGTATCTGAAGAATTGTTAACTTTAATATACATTGAATGAATAGGAAAGCAAAAAGTAAAAAGCCTTCTTGAAACGTTGCAAAATTTTAACATGAAGTTTAAAATATATGTAAGCAATAACCTTCAAAGTATATATTTAGAAACTTTAACTTTATTTTGTATTTAAGTTTAGAAGTTGACAAAACATTTGTATAATTTTGAACATTATAAAGAGGAACATAGTGAATACATTTTGTAACCTAATTTTTTATTAAAAGTATTAACATTTGAATGTAAAAACAATTGACCTTTAAATTATTCAGTATTAACATGCAATTTCTATGACAATAATTGTTAACTTGAATATACATTGAATGTATAGGAAGGCATACAGTAAAACTCTGCTTAAAACGTACGTAATTAAAGTAATTCATTACTGAGCACATAACCTGGCGATTAACATTAATGTAGTTAGTAATCTTAAGATAACAGACAATATTTACATTGTGACTTAAAATGTGCTTGACCTCTTAACATCCACTTTGTAATCTGTTGAATGAAATAACTTTAAAATATATATTTTAAACTTGTAACATTAGAAACATTAACATAGTGACTTAACATTTTAACATAATTTTGACTAAAAATGCAAGGCAAGTATTTTGTGAGGCGAATCATTCATAAACAGTACTTTCATTAATTATGACTGAATTAAACAACCAATTGTTATGTATTTTGGAATGCTTTTAAAAAATGTTGGCATCTTTAATTTGTATCCTGCAAAGTTATAGTACTTCATAGTAGACAATGTTTTTAGTAAAAATACGTCCATCTTCTAATAAATCACCTTGACTTTCATTGTTTTCAATGTAAACTTTAATAGCCTGTGGATTTTTGCACCGTGACAACGCAACATACAATTGACCATGTGCAAAAACTGGTTCTTCCAAGTAAATACCCACAAATTTGAAAGTTTGACCTTGTGATTTATTAATGGTCATGGCAAATGCCATAATAATGGGAAATTGTCTTCTTTGAAGTATAAAAGGGAGACTACTTTCACTTGGTGCTAAATCTATTCTTGGTATGAAAACTCTCTCTCCTTTATGGGTCCCAGTTAAAATTTCAGCATCTATAAAATGGTCCTTTAATTGTTGAACAATTAATCTTGTGCCATTGCATAGGCCTTTTTTTGGGTTCATATTTCGCAGTAACATGATAATTGCACCTTTCTTTAGCTGCAAAATATGTGGTGGCATTCCAGAAGGAGTTAAAGAGTTAATGAATTCAGTTGAAAAGTTTGCCTGACTTTCATTGTCATCAGCAAGTACAGAATCAGCACTGTGATAATTTCTTTGTGGTGCATTAATTTTTTTTAAGATTTCATTATTGAGTATTAATGCATCTTTATTTTTACACGTCAGTATGACTTGGTTGGCAAGCTCAGAATATTCTTCGTTATTTATGCTCCCTTCAAATATAGCCGATATAATATCTTGTTGACAAATCATATGAGGTGGTATCTCTACAGTGTCGTCAGGTAAATGTAGTATTTTTTCTGTTCTTCCTTCTCCAATTTTAATAAGCCAATGATTGAAATCAGTTTGGCCTTCTGATCTCATATTTTGTTGCAGTTGAAGATGGGTAAAATGTTTCCATACTGTACTTGACTTTATACATGTTTCAATAATGTCTGTTCGATTTCCATGTACAACGACAGGTAATGTTTGTCTAAAATCGCCACCCAACAAAATTACCTTTCCACCAAATGGAAAAATATTATCCATGACTTCACGAAGCAAACGGTCAATACATTGGAGGGCATAGCATGACATCATTGTGGCCTCATCTATTATAATTAATTTACATTTCTTCAATTTCTTTGCTTGTAAGGATGTCATGCGAATATCTGACACTGAATTTTCCAAAATAGGCACTGGCAGTTTGAATCCACTATGAACAGTTCTTCCACCTTCTAATAAAAGTGCAGCAATTCCAGTAGTGGCAAACGCCATTGCTATTTGTCCTTGTGCTCGTACTGAACTCATTAATAAATTGTACAAATATGTTTTCCCTGATCCGCCAGGTCCATCAAGATAGAAATAACGCTCTGTCACCATGTCATCATCTATAGCATTTTTAATGGCATGAAATGCTTGCAATTGTAGTGTATTTAAAGTTGCAAGTCTTTCTTGTGTTCTTTCTGCTTGTAGTTGAATGTCATAGTCTTCAAAGTTAATGTCATCTATTAGACCTGGATCAGGCAAATTAAAACTTGCACAACTTAATCCATGAGTTAAAAAGACTTCTTGAATTTCCATTAAGGCTTTTAAGTGTGCAATGGGTTCATTGTATCGTCGCATAAAGTCTTCAGCCATATTACTTTTAAAAGTCTCCCACAAAGCTAATGCATTTGGAGCATTTGAGAAGATACAAATAAAAGCAAATTGTTCTCTCATCTGTCGTGGCATTTGACATTGTGCTGCTTCTTCTAAACATCTTTCCCACTCTGTATCATCAGCGAGTAAGTTTCTATTTCTTGCAGCTAAATGGAAGGATTCATATACAATGTCATTAACAGTTCTTAATTGTTCAAAACTTTGTGCTCCTGGAACATTTAAAAGTAATATCCGTAAGCAAAATCGTTCAACATCTCTTGGACTGACTGTGTAAATTCGTGGAATTATTTTATTGCCTCTGGTTTTTCTTGCTCTCCATAATCCATTCACAAAAACATAGTGATATGGAATTTCAATATATAAGTATTGTGTTGCTTGAGCATCAGTGGAATTTAATGCAAACCATGCAGTTAGTGTAGTGTGACGATCTTCACTTTGGGCCAATGCATTCATTTCATTTCCAGAATGGAAATAGACTAAATGTCGTTGTGGCAAATGTACTGCTAACCTATATACTGCATGTGATCTATCATGCATTTCAAATTTGAAAAGCCGCCACATAGCTTCTGGCGCACTGACATAGCGAGCATCTACATGAGATGCAAGTTCATCATGTACTAACTCACTACTTTCAGGGTTGTCTGCACTTTTGACGACTACAGTAGCTGCATCGTAACCTTTGTAAATATATTTGTAGACATATTTAATGGATTTGATGGAAGTGCAGGCTTCTACGTTGATGTGGGCGTTGTACTTCATGAGTAAATGTGGATTGTAGGGTACTACATATCTATTGTCCACTTTTTTTCCACGAATAATGGCACTATCTCCTTCTCTTCTTTTATAAAGTGGATATCCATCACAATTTGCATATGTTTTGTCTCTATAATCTTTTGGAAAATCTTTTGAACATTGATTATTTTCCATACATGGTGATTGTGGATTAAGGTCTCCACAGGGTCCATGAATCATGCGATGTGTAACAATCTCATATAGTCTACCATATAGTTCTGGATCCGGTAGTTCAGCAACTATGACTGCATCCACTTTGTCCGAAGTATCTAATTTATCTTTCTCTTGAAGTATTATGAGAAGATGTGCATGTGGAAGGCCTCTTTTTTGAAATTCAATGGTATATACATAAGCAAGACATTTTCCAAATAACTGATTTATAGTAAAGTCACGTATTAATTCATTTAATTTTATCTTAAAAACTCTGGCTACTAAATCTGGTCGATCTGAAGCACTTTGTCCAAGAAGTAGATTTTGATTAATTTCTGGCCATTGTGGATTACATGTAAATGTCACAAATAAATCTGGTTTTCCAAATTTTGTCAAAATAGCCATAGCATCATTGTATCTTTCCCTCATATTTCGAGGAGATCCTTAAAAGGAAGATGGTAAAATGATGGCTTTGCCAGCTGTCATGTCTCTGCTTGTAGCCACGTCAGCAACATAGTCCATGAGTCCACAATATTGTTCTACACGTAGTTTATCTTGTTGATATTTTATAAAGTTTAAATTATTTGCCTCAACTTGCAAATATGAATCAATAATCCATTGTTGTGTTAGTTTGCCACCACATAAAATTGGATTAAATTAATCTCTAATGGCAATTTGAGCAACTTTAAATTCAAGCATAGAAACATTATTTCGGATTCTGGCTTTAGCATTTGGGTAACTGGGAAGGGTTAATTTTGGTTGCCAACCTGCTTCTCCGTGTGGGAAAAAGATGGGATATGTCATTGGATCTAAATTTGGACTTAAGATATTAATATTAATAAATGGTTGCTCCTCATTTCTGGGATATACTCTAATGTCTCTTTGAAATGGTGGTTCTCCTTCATCATTGTGAAAGACCATTGCAACCTCATTTGATGTTGGCAAGTTATAACGACGTTTATCAGTATGTCTGTCTCTTTTAAGCACCATATTAACCTTTGGCATGGGTAATTGATGTCTTTGTGCATGAAGTAGTTGTTCATTTTCTACTTCTGCCAATTTTTTGTAAGCTTTACTGTAGGGATTGTTGTCCATAATGTTATTTAGCTCTATAAAAACACTGGGTAAGCATTTTTTATTTTCTTCCATCTGCATACGTTGGTCAACAGCTTCCATTGTATCTAGGACATATAGTTGAGCGAATTTTCTTTGCTCTCCTTCCTCTGGATGTAAATGTGAAGTCCGATGATAAATTTGTCCTTGGACTTTAAAACAGTAAGGACCATGTCCTGGTACATTAGCAGCCAATGTTGCCCCCATAGATGCAAATGATATGGCACTATTGTAGGATCTTATGTTTGTCTTAAAATTGTTGTAATTTGGAAAAGTAGGTTCAGTCATAATATTTAGTAAATAGGTTGGAAATTGTTTCCTTTGTGGAAGTTTGAACTTTCCTTTTTGACAACAACTAATAAATTGTCCATCTCGGGGTCTCTCCTGTTTAAAATAATAAGCCTCACAAAATTGACATTGAGTAGTCATGTCCCCACAACTATGAACCTCTACTGCTAAAGACTTCAGTAAAGGACAATTTGCAACGCATATTGGATGTTGACTTTGATATTCATCAGATGAAAAGTCATGAAATGTTTCAACAACAGGTTCTAAATGTTTAGTTTTTTTCGTAGATTTTCTTGGTATATGTTGGACTTGTTCGGTTGAAATTTCCTGTAAGTTTTTAGTAAGAGTTTGTAAATTTTTTTTTTTGTAGTTGTTTTTTTTGGTCTGTCTTGACTGGTATGTTGTAAAATGTCATCTGATGTTTTAGGAACAGTTTGTAAATGCTTTATAATTTTTTTATTTTTTTTGGTTGTATCTTTCATTTTTGCAGCTGATATTCTTTTATTTGCAAGTCTTTTGCGTTCTTTTTCTCTTCGAATTTCTTTCTCCTCCGGTGTCTGCTGGGCGGCCCATCTCTCTTGTCTTTCTCTAGTTTGACGTCTTTTCTTCTCTTCTTTGGTCTCGTTATCAGCCATATTAATCTGTAAACGGAAACAAATAAATGTAATTGTGTATATTTAAATTTGTAATTCCTGTTAAAGATTATTGTGCACAATTGGTGAAATAAAAGGCAAATCATGAATGTATCATTGATATTTAGTTACATTTATAATTCCTGTCTTCAGTGGCTCAGAATTTGGCCAATGGAATACTGTTGTAAATAAGCATGTAACATATTTATTTAAAATAATGGTTTTATTTATTAAAAACTTTGTTTGTGGATAGATATTTACCACTGCAAAACTTCTTTGCTGAAAAAAAAAGTTATGTGGTTATTGAGCTATGTATTGCATAGTAGCAATTTAAATAAAATAAGTGAGATAGTAAATTAATTATTTTATTTTTCTGTTGACACGGATGCAACTGAAAGCAGTTTCTTTAGTTTTATACTTTAGTACTTATTATAGTTTACCTTGGTTGAAGTGTGATTTAAATCCGAATGTTTGTTGGTCCTCGTTTCAAAATCGTTGTCCAATGGTGTGGTCCTCTGTTGGAAGTCCTCGTCCGATGGTGTGGTCCTGTGGCGATAGCCCCCGTCCGATATTGTGGTCCTGTGGCGATATCCCTCGTCCGATGTTGTGGTCCGTTGGTGAAAGTCCTCGTCCGATGGTCTGGTCCTGTGTTGAAATTCCTCGTCTGCTGGTCTGGTCCTGTGTTGAAATTCCTCGTCTGCTGGTCTGGTCCGAGTCCTCGTCCGATGGTCCGGTCCTGTGGAAAAAGTCCTCGTCCGATTGTCTTCACGCAGTATCTGTTGTAATGTAAAATAGAAAATGTTGTTTGAGTGAAATGTCTTTTAAATAAGTAAAAAATGTATGAATTTGGCTGTATTGTATCAGTTATGGTTATTTTTTTCTATATTTTTTATTTTACTTTCTGTACAATCCCACTACTTTTGTTATTCTTATTTAAGGTTCTTAGTAAGGCTTGTGGATTGTGATATATGAAATAAGAATATGAATTTATTTTGCTATGTGTTTATGTTATTTTTTGTACAATCCTGTTTTGTGCGCACCGATTGTGGTATACTTATTTAACCTTTATTGGGATGGTTATAGTTAGTTAAACATGAAATAATCTAATTAATGTAGTTTGCTATGTGTTTGTGTTAGTTTTTGACAATCCTGTTTTGTGCGCACCACTTGTGCAAAAGTTATTTATTCTTGATTGTACTGGTTATAGGTTGTTAAACATTAAAGAAGAATGTTAATGTAGTTTCCTATGTGTTTGTGTGATTTTTTGTACAATGCTATTAGGTGCGCAACACTTTTGTTATTCTTATTTTTGCTTCTTTGTAAGGCTTATAGGTTGTTAAACATTGAATAAGAAATTCTGTTTTGTGTGTAGCAGTTTGTGTCTCATTCAATTGCGATTTGGCTAATTGAATCGTGCCCTAAATAAGCACATAGCATATTTTTTTAAAGAAGTTTTTAGTCAGTGAAAAACTTTATTTTGGATAGATTTTTAGTAACTAAAAACTTCTTTTAAAAAAAATGTTATGTTGTTATTTAGAGCCCTATTCAATTTGGCAAATTGCAATTGAATGAGGGCCTTTGTGTGTACCATATGTTGCATAGTTTGCCCCTCATTCAATTGCATTTTTTACAATGTAATAGTACTCTAAGGCCGTCATTGAATTGCAATGTAGAAATTTGAATAGGGTTGTAAATAAGCACATCACATATATTTGTTAAAATAGAGTAAGGGCCTAAAAGTTCTTATTTATAGCCATATTTAATTGTCCAAAATAGCAATTGAATGAGGGCCTTTGGTTACTGCATTTGTTATATTGTGAGCTCCTCATTCAATTGTGTTTTGGCCAATGGAATAGAGCTCAATATCAGCACAGAGCATATTTTGTTACGGAATTTTGTATTTAGTGAACTTGTATCCAAAAGGAACGTGTTCACAAAAGAAAAATTTCCTTTAAAAAATATGCTCTGTGCTTATATAGGCCCTCATTCAATTGCGATTTGGCCAATTGAATAGGGCTCTAAATAAGCACATAGCATATATTTTTTAAAGAAGTTTTTAGTTAGCGAAAACCTTACTTTTGGATAGATGCCTACTAACTAAAAACTTCTTTAAAAAATATATGTTATGTGCTTATTTAGAGCCCTATTCAATTGGCCAAATTGCAATTGAATGAGGGTCATAGAGCGCTATTGAAATGGGCAAATCACATTTGAGTGAGGCCCTTGTCCATTAAAGACATATAGGTCCTCATTGAATTGCAATTTTGCCAATTGAAAAGGGCTCTATATAATCACATAACATATTTATTGAGCAAAGTTTTTAGTTAGTGAAAACCTTGATTGTGGTTAGAAATTCAGTAACTAAAAAGTTCTGTATAAAAAAAATGTTATGTGCTTATATAGAGCCCTATTCAATTGAGGAAGTTGCAATTGAATAAGGCTCATGGTTATTTCTTGTTTATACTTAATACTTTACCTTGATAGAAGTTTTGAATGACAGATGGTCCCCTCCTGCGAATCTTAATCCGCCGGTCTTCTTGTAGTGTCTGTTTGAAAAAGAAAGTGAAATAGTTATTTGTATATTTATAATTTGTCATCTAGCAAAGCATGGCCTTTTGAGCATTTAATGTCTTGTTGTATCTTACCTCTTCAAATTTGTTGGTGTTCTTTAAAAGGGATTGTGCTTCACAGTGCACGGTGCAAATTGTTGAGAGACGCTATTGATGCAGAGTCTGTTTGAATATTAAAAGAAATAGAAAGATTCAGCTTTATATGATCTATTGAATTGCAGTAAATTAATTCAATTAACCTTATTTTTTGTTGGGGGCTACACACATATGTCACATACATGAAGCACATTACATAGTTTAATGTAATTATTTTGTGTACGTGTGACATATCAGTATACATGAGTCAAATTTAAATGGTTAAATTAACCTTATAGTTTTTTTTTCCAACACACATAAATGTGTGTGTGTGAGATGTAACTATAGATGATACACATATATGTGCGTGTGACATATCAGTATACATGAGATATAATGTCATTTAAATGTAGTTGTTTACTGATTTTGTTGTAAGCTAATTTTGTTGCAGTGGCAATACACATATATGTGCGTGTCACATGTCACTATGAAGGGGCAATACACAGAAATGTGCGTGTCACATGTCACTATACATTATACACATATATGTCCGTGTCACATGTCACTATACATTATAGACATATATGTCGGTGTCAGATGTCACTATGAAGGGGCAATACACAGAAATGTGCGTGTCAGATGTCACTATACATTATAGACATATATGTGCGTGTGACATGTCACTATACATTATACACATATACGTGCGTGTCACATGTCACTATGAAGGGGCAATACACAGAAATGTGCGTGTCAGATGTCACTGTACATTATAGACATATATGTGCGTGTCACATGTGACTATACATTATAGACATATATGTGCGTGTCAGGTGTCACTATACATAAAGCTCTGTTTAATATTAAATTATGTTTTTTTGTTGTTTTGTTAAATGAACCGTATTTTTTTTGTGAGCCTATACACATAAATGTGCCATACATGATGACTACATAAAACCAATTTTTTTTTTTTTATTTGTTTGACCTGTCCTGATAATAAAATGTAATATATTATAGCTTACCTCTCAGTTGTAATTTGCACAATGCAAAGTAGTAAATTAGTAAAGAATTGTCTTCTCAAGTAAAAGCAGCAGTTATCTCAGAAGTCACTCCGTTGATCACCTGAGGAGAAATGTATTTTTTTGTTTGAAATAGGCAGTATTTATAAACTTGTAGAAAGTTCTGGAAAGTGAGACCGTTAGAACGCAATACGCATGCGCTATTTGCGTTCCAGCTTACAATTTGCGTTCCATCCGCCATTTTAGGCGTATTACTGTTCAAAATGGTGTTTAATATGATTGTGATACGTTCCGCATAGTATGTGTTTCATTATTGCGAGTAAGTGTAGTGTAGTTACGTCTGAAGCCTCGTTTTCGTTTTGTTCGTCGGCCATTTTTTCTCTCGCTTAGCGATGGTATTAGTGTCTAAAGTGTTTATTTTGATTTAAATGTAGGTGTAACTTGTTTTTTTGAGGTGCTGGCTGGTTCCTCTTGCTGTAGGTAAGCTTTTTATGTGTTTGTTGTGTGTCTTTGTTAAGTTTTAAATGTTTGTATGTCGGCGTGTTGCGTCCGATGTTTGCGAAGTCGTAATGTGTGGTAACGTGTCTCGTATGGTGTTTGCGTGTGTAGCCTCGTTTTCGTTTTATTCGTCGGCCATTTTTTGTGTCGCTTAACAAACTATTTAGTGTCTAAACTCTTTTATTTTGAGTGCAATTAAGTTGTAAGTTGCATTTTTGAGGTCCTGGGTGCTTTCTGTTTGTGTAGGTAAGGTTTTTATGTATGTGCTGTGTGTATGTATTGTGTTTGTAATTTTGTAATGTTCGCGAGTTGCGTCCGAGTGTTGCGAGGCCGTAATGTGTGTGAACGTGTGTCGTATGTTGTTTGCGAGTGTCGTATGTTGTTTGCGAGTGTCGTAATGTGTTGCGACGTAAACTTTTTTTTGCAAGGGTCGCAGTTGCTGCAACTGAAGACCTCGCTTTGCGAGGTCCTCAGGTGCTGGCATGGAGCGCCTGCGGCGCTCCAAGCCAGCAACTGAGGCCCTCGCTTCGCGAGGGTCCTCAGTTGCTGGCAAGGAGCGCCTTCGGCGCTCCATGCCAGCAACTGAGAACCTGGCACAGTGCCCTCGCTACGCGAGGCCCGCGACTCGCTGCGCGAGCCGCGGCCCTCGCGAACGCGAGCCCGCAGCGTTAGCAACAACTCGTACGCTCACAACTATATATGTGACTATTACTTTACTGATTTGTACTTTTATATGCCTTATATTTTGAGACCATATATATCAATATAGCGATTAAAGGACACAATGGATATAACTGACATTATGATTTTAATATCAACATAAATTAGCACTTTATGCAGATGACATTATTCTTAAACTTTTAAATTTGCACATATTGATCCCTAGTCTAATTCTTAAACCAATTTATTTTTATTTCAAGGCTAAAAATGACCACAACAAAATTGTATGCAATGCCAGAAACGTAACAATCATTAAATTGCATTTTAATGAAATTGTGAAAGAAATTAAATGAAAGAATGGAATAAATTCTCAATTTCTCTACTAGGTAGAATAGGGATCCTAAAGATGCTGAATCCCTTGTCATGATTACTATATTTATTCAGAACTTTACCCATTAGAATTCCCCCCAAAATCCTGGAAAAAAAAGTAGCCAGAATTTATGAAAATAAATTTAAAAGACATAAAACTCTGATTGGACTAACAATTCCAAAAATAAACCACTATTATTTAGCAGCAAGATATATACAACTGATACATGGGACTAGACTAAACCACTATTACCATAGATACAAATAAAACAAGATTTATGTTAGTTTTCCAGTGGAAAACTAAAAATTTTGCACGCCAGGGTGTTGGAACCTAAAAAATTGGGTAGTTTGCCTTTTGTGCAGTGTAAGTTTATATAGAGAGAATGAGACTGTTTTACAGTATATGTATGTATGTATAAAGAGAGACCAAGAGAGGTAATCTATTGTTACTTAGAATTATTTTAGCCTATGGGAAAAAGAACACATATAGTTTGAGGATCAGAATGGTTGATTGACAGAACAAATTCCAGTGTAAATTTATTGCACTAAAATTCATTTTTTAATATAATTTTTATTTCAATCAAGCCCTTTTCACTCCCTGTAGGTTTAAATTACTCATAATCTAGACCCTTTGTTGTATCATTTTAATAGAAGTCACACAACTTTCTCAATGCTAAACACACCATCACTGCGATAGTCGTCAAGACAGAAACATCGAACAACCCCTGAAAATAATTATAAACATAAGCATGACTCCTTGCCGGTGACACAGCGCAAAGCAGGGTGGCCATGGCAGAAGCAACTGCAGGTGCTTGATTCATATTCCGTAGTAAATTTAATTTTTTTTTTCACTGCACCAACTCATTTGCACATTTTAAAAAGCTATATTGAGGGTGGGAACTTTCCAGAGGAACCTGGGCTCCTAAAATCTGTTTTTCAATGTTTTATGCATTTCTATGAAGGGCTTTCTACGTGGCTCCTCTCTGGCTCCTATATATATATAAAACATAAGACCATAGTAATAATATCTTCTTGTCCGCTCTGTGTGTGTGTATATATATATATATATATATATACAGTGGATATAAAATGTCTACACACCCCTGTTAAAATGTCAGGTTTCTGTGCTGTAAAAAAATTAGACAAAGATAATTCATTTCAGAACTTTTTCCACCTTTGATGTGACCTATAAACTGTACCACTCAATTGAAAGACAAACTGGAATCTTTTAGGTGGAGGGAAGAAAATAAATAAATAAATAATGTGGTTGCATAAGTCTGCACACCCTCTTATAACTGGGGATGTAGCTGTTTTCAGAATTTAGCAATCACATTCCAAATCGTGTTAAATAGGAGTCAGTATACACCTGCCATCATTTAAAGTGCCTCTGATTAACCCCAAATAAAGTTCAGCTGCTCTAGTTGGTCTTTCCTGAAATGTTCTTAGTCGCATCCCACAGCAAAAGCCATGGTCCACAGAGAGCTTCCAAAGCATCAGAGGGATCTCATTGTTAAAAGGTATCAGTCAGGAGAAGGGTACAAAAGAATTTCCAAGGCATAAGATATACCATGGAACACAGTGAAGACAGTCATCATCATGTGGAGAAAATATGGCACAACAGTGACATTACCAAGAACTGGAGCTTCCTCCAAAATTGATGAAAAGACGATAAGAAAACTGGTCTGGGAGGCTACCAAGAGGCCTACAGCAACATTAAAGGAGCTGCAGGAATATCTGTCAAGTACTGGCTGTGTGGTACATGTGACAACAATCTCCCGTATTCTTCATATGTTTGGGCGATGGGGTAGAGTGGCAAGATGAAAGCGTTTTCTTACAAAGAAAAACATCCAAGCCAGGCTACATTTTGCAAAAACACATCTAAAGTCTCCCAAAAGCATGTGGGAAAAGCTGTTATGGTCTGATGAAACCAAGGATGAACTTTTTGGCCATAATTCCAAAAGGTATGTTTGGCGTAAAAACAACACTGCACATCACCAAAAGAACACCATACCCACAGTGAAGCATGGTGGTGGCAGCATCATGCTCTGGGGCTGTTTTTCTTCAGCTGGAACTGGGGCCTTAAGATAGAGGGGATTATGAACAGTTCCAAATACCAGTCAAGGTTACCAGTAACCAGTTTCTGCTAGAAAACTGAACATGAAGAGGAACTGCATCTTTCAGCATGACAACGACCCAAAGCATACATCCAAATCAACAAAGGAACGGCTTCACCAGAAAAAGATTAAAGTTTTGGAATGGCCCAGCCAGAGCCCAGACCTGAATCTGATTGAAAATCTGTGGGGTGTTCTGAAGAGGGCTGTGCACAGGAGATGCCCTCGCAATCTGACAGATTTGGAGCGTTTTTGCAAAGAAGAGTGGGCAAATCTTGCCAAGTCAAAATTTGCCATGTTGACAGACTCATACCCAAAAAGACTGAGTGCTGTAATAAAATCAAAAGGTGCTTCAACAAAGTATTAGTTTAAGGGTGTGCATACTTATACAACCATATTATTTTATTTTTATATTTTTTCTTCCCTCTACCTAAAAGATTTCAGTTTGTTTTTCAATTGAGTTGTACAGTTTATAGGTCCCATTAAAGGTGGAAAAAGTTCTTCAATGATTTATCTTTGTCTCCTTTTTTTACAGCACAGAAACATGACATTTTAACAGGGGTGTGTAGACTTTTTATATCCAATATATATATATATATATATTGGGCAAAAGAGCGATAGAAGCCCTCCACCGCACAGTAGTACAGTAAATAAATAGTACATTTGTGTTCACATTTGAATGTCTGAAACAAGTTAAAAAACCTGCTTCCTGCTCAGAATTCAGAGAAATAGAGTTATTACACTGCATTCTGGGAAGCTGAGCAGGGACATGCAAATGTGCCTACAAATGCTTTGTTCTTCAATCCATAACCATTTTAAACATGACTTCCTTTAAGCTTATGCCAGCTGCTTTACACAGCTTTTATGCAAAGCGAAGGTTGGATTATACACAAGCTGGGAATCCTACCCACGGACAGCCATTTGAAGGTTACTGCCTATCAGCGTGGGACGGGGTCCCAGCTTGTGTTGTGGATATTTTAAGTAGGTAGTTCACCACAACAATTATTTAATATATTGTGGGAAAAAGAGTGATAGAAGCTCTCCACCGTACAGTATTACAGTATATAAATAGTACATTTGTGTTAACATTTGAATGTTTAAAACAAGTTTAAAAAAAATTGCTTCCTGCTCAGAATTCTGAGAAATACAGTTGTTACCCTGCATTCTGGGAAGCTGAGCAGGGACTTGCAAATGAGCCCACAAATGCTTCCTTCTTCAATCCAATAACCATTTTAAACATATACTGCTTGTTACATACATCTTTCAGATGGCTTGAGACTCGAAACAATGCAGACAGATCCCCAGGGAGTAAGAATTAGTTGTGGGCAATACACTGATAACAGCACAGTTTTGATGATGCTACAAACATCAATGTAAGTTAGCTATTTTTTCATAACATTCAGTAGGTTATTATTATTATTACCAACTACTTGCCCATCAAAAATGATGGGCAATGAAAAAGTTTTGAAATGCTGTTTGTCACACAATGGGAGTCTACTGCGTGCCTCAACTGCTCGCCTCGCTTTGTGAGGCTCCCAGGCAATGAACGCGCCTTTGGCGCTCATCTCCAAATTCGTGCAAGGTCAAAAGACTTCTGTGCCTCAACGGCTCGCCTCATTACGCAAGGCTCGCAAAAGTGACGACGAATCGCAGTTTGACAATTATAATATGTGATCATTATTAGCTTTATTTGTAACGTGCCAACATATTCCGTAGAGCTATACAGGGCTTAAGTACATGGCAAAATTAGCTCCTTACAAACAATGGAGGGCCCTGTTTTTTAACTTAAAATTGAATGTACATAGTGCTTGTTTCAAAGCACAAACACATGATTGAAAAATGTCAAATATATAATCTAAAGGATAGGTAAGGCATTTGTTATTAACTATTAATTTTAAATTACACCATGTATGAAATATCTTCCGTATCTCTGTTTAATAGTTTTTTAAGTAAGAATTAATTGAAACCAGAAAATTTCAGGGTTAGAATTCCAAAGTAAAAATAGCTCCACATTCCTCAAATGTATTATATACACCAGGATCTAGCAGCAGAATTCATCTTACTAAATATTTTGGGGTTGGGGGTGGCCTTGTCTTCTGGTCTCCTTGAGAAGTGCATGGTAGCTCAAAATGTATTCACCAATAGGTCAATGTTTATATTGCAGGTTGTAAGAAATAATTCCAATATAAGCTAGACAAAGATATATAGCGTGTAAGATCTGAAACTAAGGAGCCATGCCAGCTAGACTGTTTACAGCCAGGGAGCAGATGCATTCATATAGATACATAATGATTACACGCTTCAAAATATTTACAAGGTAGATGTAAACTTTTTGGATTTTGCACATTCAGGATATTTCCCTTATTCATATATCAATAAATTGTTTGTACAACTAATAGTTTCATAACATAGTCTATACTGCCCAGATATAAAAAGTACAACTGTGCATATATATATATATATATATATATATATATATATATATAGTGCCTTGCAAAAGTATTCACCCCCCTTAACTTTTTACCTATTTTGTTACATTACAGCCTTACGTTCAATGTTTTGTTAATCTGAATTTTATGTGATGGATCAGAACACAATAGTCTAAGTTGGTGAAGTGAAATGAGAAAAATCTATACAGAAAACAGAAAATTGGCATGTGCGTATGTATTCACCCCCTTTTGTTATGAAGCCCATATAAAGCTCTGGGTGAAAACAATTACCTTTAGAAGTCACATAATTAGTGAAATGATGTCCACCTCTGTGCAATCTAAGTGTCACATAATCTGTCATTACATATACACACCTTTTTTGAAAGGCCCCAGAGGTTGCAGCATCTAGGCAAGAGGCACCACTAACCAAACACTGCCATGAAGACCAAGGAACTCTCCAAACAAGTAAGGGACAATGTTGTTGAGAAGTACAAGTCAGGGTTAGGTTATAAAAAAATATCCAAATCTTTGATGATCCCCAGGAGCACTATCAAATCTATCATAACCAAATGGAAAGAACATGGCACAACAGCAAACCCGCCAAGAGACGGCCGCCCACCAAAACTCACGGACCGGGCAAGGAGGGCATTAATCAGAGAGGCAGCACAGAGAACTAAGGTAACCTTGGAGGAGCAGCAGAGTTCCACAGCAGAGACTGGAGTATCTGTACATAGGACGACAATAAGCCGTACGCTCCATAGAGTTGGGTTTTGAGTATGCAAAAAGGCATGTGGGAGACTCCCAAAATTTATGGAGGACGGTGCTCTGGTCTAATGAGTTAAAATGTAACTTTTCAGCCATCAAAGAAAATGATATGTCTGGCACAAACCCAACACATCACATCACCCCAAGAACACCAGCATCATGCTGTGGGGATGTTTTTCAGCAGCTGGGACTGGGAAACTGCTCAGAGTTGAGGTAAAGATGGATGGTGCTAAATACAGGGATATTCTTGAGCAAAACCTGTACCACTCTGTGCGTGATTTGAGGCTAGGACGGAGGTTCACCTTCCAGCAGGACAATGACCCCAAACACACCGCTAAAACAACACTTGAGTGGTTTAAGGGGAAACATGTAAAAGTGTTGGAATAGCCTAGTCAAAGCACAGACCTCAATCCAATAGAAAATCTGTGGTCAGACTTAAAGATTTTTGTTCACAAGCACAAACCATCCAACGTGAAGGAGCTGGAGCAGTTTTGCAAGGAGGAATGGGCAAGATCATAGAGACTTATAAAAAAGCGACTTGGAGCTGTGAATTACCGCAAAAGGTGGCTCTACAAAGAATTGACTTTAGGGGGGTGAATAGTTATGCACATTGACTTTTTCTGTTATTTTGTCCTAATTGTTGTTTGCTTCCCAATAATAATAATAAAAAAAAAAACATCTATAAAGTTGTGGGCATGTTCTGTAAATTATATGATGCAAATCCTCAAACAATCCATATTAATTCCAGTTTGTAAGGCAACAAAACACAAAACATGGCAAGGGGGTGAATACTTTTGCTAATGAAGTGTGGAAAACTTAATGAATTTGATGTGGATCAGTGCTCTATAACTACAATTACAGTTTTTGGGAAGCTGTAGCATTTAAGATATTTTTATGAAAGCTAAAGTGTCACAACATGATGTTAAGTCTCTGTCCATGCCCAGGGTTTCTTTCCAAATCTCACCAACTGGAGCAGACCGTAGAAGTTTGGTAGCCTTTCCTCAGATGAGACAGCCCCAACCAGAGCATGGGAATACCACAGTGTCTTAACAAGAAGAGCTCTTTATTATTTATATAAAAATACATTTGTAACGAAACACTTTAACAAAAAGTAATTCACTAGACCAGAAGGTCAATTTAACCTAACTACTGAAACTATGGTCCACTTTACATTCCAAGCCAGTAACTCCAATGTGAAGCCCGTAACGGCTGGGTGCTTGAAATTTGGCAGTTATGGTGCTATTAAATTAGAAAGGCTGCGAGCTACGAGCTGAAGATCCAAAACCGTAAACCTTCTGTCGGCCGGCAGCTTTGCGGGCTAGAACGTAATCAATTAAGCAAGCCCGTAGTTATGTGTTTAGATGGAACCAATGGAAACAGAGATCTTCACAAGAAAATGGAGGATTGATTTCAAAAGTCTTACATTACATCTTCAATTACATCTACGAGCGAACACACATTCCAGTCACAATGCAATATTAATAAAGCCACACATTTGATTTTCTATCACATGCGAGTTACAGTATATGTATTAACACATTGATTGCTGGGATCGATATAACACAAAATATATACATAAAATCAAGTATTGTTCTGAGACAATTTGTGGGCTTGAGAATGTTTTGCTATTAATTCTAAGACCTAACATCACTTTCACTTTGAATAAAAGTACAGTAGTGCGTTTTGATCTGCATTACAATTGCTACGTATTGGACTTTACGCCCTTTGCGGGTCCTCTCGGCTACATGTTGGGCTTTGGGCTCCATTTGCGTGTTACGGGCTTGCTCACGAGTGACTTTGTTGCAATTTAATAGCTAAATTGAACAAGTCAAAGTATTTACGGGCGCAAAGTTCAATGTTGCTCAACCCGTAGGCTATTTTTGGCCCTCCTCCGTCTTAACCCACCAGTCATCTGCCGACTGCGTTACAGGCTAATTTAATACCCGTAAGTCCGAAAATCTGAGTTATGGGCTACATTTTAAAATGTAGCTCGGATTTAATGGGGCTGTATGTTACAGGTTTTAGTGTCTAGTTGTTTGCATTTCTCCACAAGAGGCCTTCAATGATAAAGTGTTCCATTTGAAGCGTTATTTTAGGTCCACAAACGACTTCTTATATTTGTTTTTGCAAACAATAACATGATTACACCCCATTATTATCCTCCGTAAAATGCAACATATTTATTGTCTGCTCTTGTATAAAGTATAAATGCTACTTTATTATCAATTACCATCACAGATAATCGGACAATTTATTTAGCAGAATATTTAGCCATTATTCTGTAGGTATGATAACAACAAACAACATCATAAATATATATTTTTGCAGTATGGTACAATATGTCACAATTCCCTATTTTAACTTATCTGCCAGAAAAACCAGCTGTCCAAATAAACTTTTTCATTAACCTTTACGGTTGTCTGCCTTCCACTTATGTTTCCTTTTATATGCCTGCCACTTTAGTCTTAGGCTTTTAGAGGGCAGATAACAGGAAATAGCTGTGCTTTTGTTAATGGGATTAAGGGGAAATCAATATCAACAACTTAACTTGTGAGCTGAGGGCTCACTAAATTTGTACTCCTGTACTCACTATCTTCAGCTTCTCCTCACATTAATGAATGTCACTGTCTCTTTAAATCACATAGAAAATCTCTTCTCTGTCAACTATCCAAGAAGAAATAACCTCACCTGCAGTTAATATAACCTGATATTGCAACATGACTACAGTGGGGGGGGAAAAGTATTTGATCCCCTGCTGATTTGAATGTTTGTCCATTGACAAAGAAATGACCAGTCTATAATTTTAATGGTAGGTGTATTTTAACAGAGAGAGACAGAATAACAAAACAAAATAAAAGAAAAACGCATGTCAAAAAAGTTAAAAATTGATTTGTAGGTCAGTGAGGGAAATAAGTATTTGACCCCTTCGTCTTAGTACTTGGTGGCAAAACCCTTGTTGGCACTCACAGAGGTCAGACGTTTCTTGTAGTTGGACACCAGGTTTGCACAGACCTCAGGAGGGTTTTTCAGGAGGCTGATGTTTAGCAACTCGAACCTTCAGCTCCCTCCACAGATTTTCTATGGGATTAAGGTCTGGAGACTGGCTAGGCCACTCCAGGACCTTAATGTGCTTCTTCTTGGGCAACTCCTTTGTTGCCTTGGCTGTGTTTTTTGGGTCATTGTCATACTGGAATACCCATCCACGACCCATTTTCAATGCCCTGGCTGAGGGAAGGAGGTTCTCACCCAAAATTTGACGGCACCTGGCCCCGTCCATCGTCCCTTTGTTTCGGTGCAGTTGTCCTGTCCCCTTAGCAGAAAAACACCCCCAAAGCATAATGTTTCCACCTCCATGTTTGACTGTGGAGATGGTGTTCTTGGGGTCATAGGAAGCATTCCTCCTCCTCCAAACATGGCGAGTTGAGTTGATGCCAAAGAGCTCGATTTTGGTCTCATCTGACCACAACACTTTCCCCCAGTTCTCCTCTGAATCATTCAAATGTTCATTGGCAGACATCAGATGGGCCTGTACCTGTGATTTCTTGAGCAGGGGGATCTTGCGGGTGCTACAGGATTTCAGTCCTTCACGGCGTAGTGTGTTACTAATTGTTTTCTTGGTGACTATGGTGCCAGCTGCCTTGAGATCATCAGCAAGATCTTCCAATGTTCTGGGCTGATTCCTCATCATTCTCATGATCATTGAAACTTCACAAGGTGAGATCTTGCATGGAGCACCAGACAGAGGGAGACTGGCAGTTATTTTGTTTATCTTCCATTTGCAAATAATCGCAGCAACTGTTGTCACCTTCTCACCAAGCTGCTTGGCGATGGTCTTGTAGACCATTCCAGTCTACAACCTTGTCCCTCACATCCTTGAACAGTTCTTTGGTCTTGGTCATTGTGGATAGTTTGGAATCTGATTGATTGCTTTTGTGGACAGGTGTCTTTTATACAGGTAACAAATTGAGATTAGGAGCATACCCTTTAAGAGAAGTACATCTCCCAGCAGGGTATGTAGAGAAGTGATGAAGTCTTTTGATGAGGAACACAATCCAGCCAATCAAATATTACTTTTGCTATTCCCACCCCAGGGCAATCAGAGCTTCTAAGTATAGCTGTGTAAGCCATAGACACTTCAAAGTAACACATTTTTAAAGTACAATTGGTAACTTCTGAGCATGTTCAAGTGAGGGGGCAGTTATAATTATTAAATCCTAAAAGCCATTCACACCATCTCTCACTAACTCTACTGCTGAATAAAGAGATTGTCAGAACATGCTCCGTCATAGACCTCACCACCAAGAGTCCTCTAGATTTCTAATTTCCAAGAATTTCTTCAAAAATGCTTTGAAGCTGATAATGTTAGTTTGCTTCCCAAAATGTGAAGTTTTCCTCAAATTACAGTGACCTTAAACCCAAAGATTTATTATATATATCACTTTGACTCTATAACAATTTACAGAATTGTCTAAATTGTGTGTGGGGGTATGTTATCTACCTTCTATGTGGGCTACTAATAGTTTTTTTGTGATTTCAGCCAATCTACCCTTGGTTAACAGAATTCTGAGAATAACGATAATATAATAATAATTTTCATTGAGTGTCCTGAGCCAGACGTGGGTGGGTAATGACATTATGTTGTTAGCGGTCAGAAATACATTCAGAGGAATTCATTTAACAACTGTAACTCTTAATGAAAAATAAATAAATGTTAGCAGTTTCACATGGCTAACGAATGGCAAACAATAAATACTAATTTTATTGCCCTTAATTAATGACAAATCCATTAATAATACTGTAAATACTGCAAAATACAACTGTCTTGATCAACCTGCCATCAATGCAATGCAATACTTTGCATTTTTTTTTTTTTAAACACCATCAGTAGTACAAGCTTTATTATATTTCCATTTGACTCAGCTCACAGAAGGTAGGGAGTAATATGATTCCTTATCAATCATATCAATGCTATTCTTCAGGCACTAATGGATTGCAGATGGCTTTTTGTCTCCTTGATAATTGCAGTCGAGCACATTAGCCTATAAGTTTAAATGCCAAGGAGCCTTTTTATAGCTCTTTGCACTTTTCTAGACTGGTCTAGTAGCAATGATGGTTTCTCATTACATTTTCCTTTCAGCCTAAACATTATGATGTACATGTCTAATCAGACTAATTACATCTGCCATATGCTACTGTTATATTTCTTGTTTTTTTCATTGATAGGAAATTATTTCTCTAATATATTGTTGGTTTTATATGGCAGAGATAAAACATAAAAGAAAGTCACATCCAAGCTAATTGATAGAAGTTCTATTTACATTATACGGCAATTGCTCATGGTGAGTTTTATCTGTCTCATTATTTTTAGACTTAAGTTTTCAGGAAAAGTAATAATGTACATCTACCACCAAATCAATTACTGGAAGATTTGACTTGAAAGCCTTATTTTTACTGAAGAAAGAAAATAAGCTTTTTGCAAATAAAAGCTACTAGATGTTTTATTTTAGGATACCACATTTTAGTTGCAATTTGAATAAATATCAGTAGAATAAGCTACTTTCCCATACACAATGGGATATGTGTTTAAATGATACAATATGTAATAAAATATATAGTTTCAAACCAGAATAAAATACCATAAACACATACATATGCACCATTGACAATATATATTTCCTTACCTGTACTACCAATGATTGTTGAGTCAACCATCTCAGATGCCTCAAGGCAAATACTTTTCTGCTGCATCCACATATGAATTATAGTGTTTTATGTATATATTTATTTAACCATTTCGAATGTATACGTTCAATGCGAAATTATATTTTTCTGGAGATGATGTACTAAAAAAATTAAATATAGATCCATATGTAACCAATATACCAATATTTATCTCTCTCTTTGTGCATGCTATTGATGCACCGTTGTTCTCTAAAGAGGATCCCATTATAGGCTAATTTTATGTGTTTATAATTTATCTTTTGTTTAAGGTATGTGTTTGAAATGTTGTATTTAAGGAGGGATTGGAAGTATGAATTTGTTTGCCATTTTCATGAAATTCTGTCCAACCAAAATGTACTTGGGTGAAAAATAGCGTTTTTGCCAAAGGAAACTTTGCTTACTTGTGGGAAGAAATTGGCTCAACTACTTTGTTTGGCCAGTTAACATAAAACAATGAAAAAAAAAATGTATAAAAAGTTTGACTATAAGAGCAAAATATATAGCTAGTTTTTAAGTAGAAAAAATAAGTTGTGACGCCTCTGCTGGGCCCTGGTGAAATTTATGATACATTAATTAAAGTTGTATGCATGTGAGAGGGCATTTATATTTCTGGAGAGCTATGGTTGCATTTCTAGAAGCAAGAAGTCTGCTTCTGGGCCAGTGAGGAGGAAGGGGTGTGTGTGAGGAGTCTGCTTTTGGGACACTGAGGAAGGAAGGAAGGGGTGTGGTGTCAATTTAACAAATGTTCTCTACTCTCCCGCTACATAGCTCTCTCCACTGATAGCCAAATCATACACACTCATAATTCAGCACTGAACAAGTGATGTAAAAAACAAAAAATGGATTCCTATACTTCTGAAGCGTCTTTTGCCACTTCTGAATGCTGTTTGCCACAGAATGCGAGGTGTCCATCCCGTGGCTAGCAATGAGAGCCTTCGGCACGAGCCGCAACTTTCCTGCTACTCAATGATTACCTTCAGCGCTCCTTGCAACTCACTCACAGGTTCCCTGCCTCTCCCACTGTGCTGTGTGTGTGTAAGTTAATTTGAGGCATGCTTGTAGTTATTTTCAGGTGTTTAGAATTCCGTGGTTCGACCAATAAAGTTGGATTTTTGCGAGGCGCACAGTGCATGTATGTGTTTAGGTCTTAAGTTGTATGGGTCGTAAGTCCTGTGTGCGCAGCTGGCGATGAGCGCCTGCATTGCTCATTATAAGCTCTGCAATGAGCACCGAAACTCACTGGCTCTTCGCAAGGCCTGCAATGAGCGACTTTGGTGGTCATTGAAGCCTAAGTCCCGCAGACCTCGCGGTTCTGGCCCATAAGGCCTCAACTTGCTTCGCAAGGCTTGCAGTTGCGGCCCTGCACGCTTTTGAGACTCTCATGCTTGGAGCTTCGGCCTCTGCTCACCAACTCCAGCTCAGGCCTTTCCTCACTTGGGCCTGGGTCTCCCTGGCAGCTCCAAGCCTGCAGCTCCACACACTGTCTCACAGACAGGCTTCTGGCAGGGACCACACCCATTTCTCCAAGGGAGCCTTTTGTAGCAGGATTTAACTCACTCCCTGCTGGAATAAACACCATTATACCTCCAAATTGGCCTCTAGGGGCCGCTTTGCCACATACCCTCCCCATCAGCTCAATGATAGGGTCTTGAGCGGCTTGTGCCGAGAGGCCGTAAACGCTGTGCCTAGCATCTCTGTGACTTCTTCCTCTCAGGGATGGTGGTTCTGCCTTCACCATCTCACACTATGGATTCTCCTGGCACTGGGCATCCACTACTATGGGTTTCTGTGTCTGTACCACCTCTGCTACTTTCTCTCTCACCAACACTTCTGCGGTTTTAGCAGTCTCTTTCATTGTCTCAGTGTTCTCAGCTGTCTCTTTTGCTGTCTCAGCGGCCTCTTTTGCTCTCTCTGCAGTCTCACTTGCTTTTTCTGCAGTCACTTTTGGCACTCCAGCACTCTCATCTGCTTGTCTCATCCACTTCTCTGTGGCCTCTTTTAATTTTGCAGCAGCCTCTCCCAGACATGCAGCAGCCTCTTCCAGGCTATCTTCTCTTGCAGCTTGGACTCTGTTCTCTGCAAGCATCTCTCTCTTCTCTTGCTGGTTCAGAGCAATTTCAACAGCCCATGCATGGTTCATTTTTGCTTGCTCCTTATTCATTTCTCTCATGTGGACTCTGTCCATTTTCACTTTTATCTGCCATTTCTCTGTGGCCTCACGCATGCGGATTATGTCCTCTTCTGCTTGTCTCTGCCATTTCTCTGTGGCCTCTCTCAGACATGCAGCAGCATCTCTTAGTCGAGCATCATTTGCAGCAAGGGCTCTGTCTTCTGCAATTTCTTTCAGCCCTTTCTGCTGATTTTCTTGCTGACAAGCCCCACCCACTTTCTGGCATGTAGTGGCATCTGCCAGGGCTTTCAATAGTTCCTTCATTATTGTACTGTACTGTGGGCTGTCTTCTTATACACATACAGTTTACACTCCCACCACTGCCACCACTGTGGTAGGACACTACCACTCGCGGGGTCAGTGCCCTGTTTTAACCAACTATTAATCTTAATGGAGGAAGGCACAGGAGGCTTTTCATTCCACTCTAGGTTTTTATTTTGACACAGCCAGCACATGAAAATAACATAAACAGAAAAGAAATGTAGCTTCCTTGCAGCTCTCACTATACACAGTCCCAATACTTGATACTGGCTTCACTCTTTCAGTATTACCTTCTTCAGGGACTTTCACTTGCCTGTAATCATACGCCTCTCTGGGTCTTTAAATACTTTCACCCTCTTCAGGGGTTTAACTTGCTTGCAATCTCAGGTCCCTCTCTCTCTCTTGCCCCTCTAGTTGGAGCAGTCTCTTTCTCCCTCTGCAGCCATTCCCCTACTGGGTAGTCACCTTTCTGGGATCTCTTTCTGGACTGCACACTTTTGAGACTCTCATGCTTGGAGCTTCGGCCTCTGCTCACCAACTCCAGCTCAGGCCTTTCCTCACTTGGGCCTGTGTCTCCCAGGCAGCTCCAAGCCTGCAGCTCCACACACTGTCTCACAGACAGGCTTCTGGCAGGGACCACACCCATTTCTCCAAGGGAGCCTTTTGTAGCAGGAGTTAACTCACTCCCTGCTTGAATAAACACCATTTCACCTCCAAATTGGCCTCTAGGGGCCGCTTTGCCACAATATATATATATATATATATATATATATATATATATATATATATATATATATATATATATATATGTGTGTGTAGGTGTGTGTTTATATATATATATATATATATATATATATATATATATAAAATGTACATATATATATATATATATATATATATAATGAAAATGAAATTGTTTTATTTCAATATAGCAAATAAAATGCAAATTTTTAGTTGATGCTGTATTCTTTAATTTGATCTGTTGCTGCCTAAGAAATTTAATTAAAACATGACTGTTAACGAAATAATAAGGGAAAACAGTAACTTAATGTTCTCCATTTCTTCAATTTAAGGTAGATGGTGAAAATGTAAGCATGGATGATAGGAGGATTCTGGAAAGGTTTCTATCCTTGATAGCTAATTCTCCATTCTACGTTACTCAAGTTTCCTTCTTCATCATTCTTATATCTACTTTAGGACTGTTCTGTTTCTCCTGTCAAAATAATTGAAATAGTGGATCAGTTAAAAGTTTTTTTACATTTACTAAAATCTAAACCTAAATTAACATCAAGTATAAAAAATATGGAAGTGAATATATTAACCGACAGATGAACCAAAATTAGTTTTGAATCATACATTGATAAAATTCAGATTTCTTTCTAAAAATGTCGGTTCACTGGACCACTATGGTTACGTTTTTTTAAATGACCTTTTGCTTCTCTAAATTTGAGAGTAAGCTAAATGTTATTAGAAAGCAGGAAAATATACATAATCTTTGCATTTTTCTAAATGCAATAACAGAATTTCAAATAAAAGAGAAGAAATTCCAGTAAATGTAAAGATTAAAATTACTTTTAATTGTTTATTTTTTTCAATTTTTGTGCTGTTGCTCAAAATTTGGGAGGACAAATATTCCCAATGAGCCTATTAAGTGTACTCTTGCAGCTGTTTGTATCTGACTGTGCCACCTGAATGTGCAACTTGTACATTTCTTCATAGTTGACACTGTATATACACATGGCTTACATGTTATTATTTTGTTATTTATATAATTCACAAACCTATGACTATTTTTTTTGTTTACTATATACAGTGTTTCTTTCAAGGGAGGACAAAAACATAAGAAAAACTCAAATAGCCTGTGTGGGAAATATTGAGTTCCTTCCACACAAAGGAGTGTAGTAAAAAGGCAGTGCAGTTCAAAATAGGGTCAATCATCTACAAAGCCAGAGATAAACCAACAAATCAATTCATTTGTCATGAACTCCCTCGATAATGGCTGGTCTCCTCCTACTTAAAATAAAATATTTTATCACAATTCCTAATATTACCTTTTTCTGCATTCTGCTACTTGTTCTCTGACGATTTTTTAGGTGTTGGTAACATGTGAGAACTAGACTTGGCGGTTTCAAGGGACCTATTAACAATTTCATGTACAAGCTCACTGTTTGCTTTTAGCAGTTTCCAGTCTGTTCCTTCAGATTCTTCTTCTAAATCTTTGCTGCTGCTTTCTATTTGCCGAGAAATAAAATCATCTGGA
This sequence comes from Discoglossus pictus, assembly GCA_027410445.1. Lineage (NCBI taxonomy): Eukaryota > Metazoa > Chordata > Amphibia > Anura > Alytidae > Discoglossus > Discoglossus pictus. The sequence continues at coordinate 41,435,909 of CM050173.1, forward strand.
AAAGTTACAGTAAACTCATTAATCAGATGAAACTAGAAAGGCTATATATTGACGGAACTCAGTAACAAATTTAATAAGGCATAATTAACACAGTGTGTTTTTAGGGATCCTGTTTAAATATAATTTGTTTTGACATATTCTTTTTATTATTATTCTTTATTTGTAACGCACCAACATATTCTGTAGCGCTGTACAGGGGTTTAGTACATGGCAAAAACAAATTTAACACCTTATAACGAATGGAGGGCCCTGTTTTTGAGCTTAGAATCAAATGTACATAGTGCTTGTTTCCAAGGCACTGACAAAAGATTGAAAACTCGCAAACTTACAATCTAAGGATTTAGGTGTGATACAAGAGGGTGACAAATGCAAGATGTCAGTGTGAAAGTAATTTGTTTAGTCAAGCTGTGGAGTGTGCAGTTGTACATGTTAACATCCTTATTAATTTGCAATTTGGCCAACTGAATAGGGCTCTGTATAAGCACAGAGCATATTTTTTTACAGAAATTTTTAGTTAGTGAAGACCTTGCTTTTGGATAGAAGTTCACTAACTAAAAAATTTTCGAACCTTTTCAATTGGCCAAATCGCAATTTAATGAGGCTGTAAGGATGAAGGTGATAAGATATGTTTTAAACAGGTGTGTTTTTAATGATTTTTTTAAAGGTTTTGAGGCAAGACGATAGTCTAATGGAGCAGGGCAAAGAGTTCCAGATAGTAGGTCAGCATGAGAAAAGTCTTGAAGATGAGAGTGAGAGGAGGTGATAAGAGAGAAGGAAAGACGAAGGTCATTAGCAGAAGGAAGGGGGCGGTTGGGAGTATTTTGAAACAAGAGCAGATATATAAGGGGGTGCACTGATTTTGAGAGAGTTTATATGTTATGGTCATGATTTTAAATGTAATTCTGGAGGCTATGGGAAGCCAGTGGAGTGAAAGAGAAGGAAGGGTCCAGTAGAACACCAAGACAACGGGCCTGGGAGGTGGGAGTGATGATGACATTGTCAACAGTGAGAGATATTTGAGGAGTGAAATCTGTAGTAGAGGGTGAAAAGATAAGGAGTTCAGTCTTAGACATGTTGAGTTTGAGTTGATGGGAGGACATCCAGGAGGATATACTAGAGAGGCAGTTGGAAACGTGAGCTAAAAAAGAGGGGGATAGATCGGGTGCAGAGAGGTAGATTTGAGTGTCAACTGCAAAGAGATGATACTTAAATCCAAAGGATTTTGTAAGGGTACCAAGGGAGGATGTGTAGATGGAGACAAGGAGGGGGCCTAGGACAGGACTTGGGAAACGCCAACAGACAGAAGGAGAGGTGAAGAGGTGCCAGAGAAGGAGAAACCAAATGTACGATCTTCTAAGTAGGATGTGAACCATGAAATAACTGTGTCCTGGATGTCAAAAGAGTGGAGAGTTTAGATTAGGAGAGGGTGGTCAACTGTATTGAAGGCAGCATAGGGATTCAGGATAATTAGAAAAGAGAAGCGACCCTTTGATTTGGCAGATAGCAAGTCATTGGTGACTTTGTGAGGGCTGTTTCTGTAGAGTGTTGGGCCTGGAAGACAGATTGGAAGGGGTCAAGAAGGGAATTGGAGGAAATAAATTGAGTGAGGAGATTGTAACCAAGCCGCTCAAACAGTTTAGAAGCTAGGGGAAGTAGAGAAATAGGGCAATAGTTGGAAGCAGAAGCTGGGTCAGATGAGGGTTTCTTAAGAATGGGTGTAATTATGGTGTGTTTTGAAGAGGATGGAAACTTGCCATTGTTTAGGGAGAGGTTGAATAGATGTATGAGAGCTGGGGTAATTGTGGTAGATAGGGGAGGGATTTGCTGTGATGGAATAGGACCATGTGGACATGTTGTAAGGTGAGAAGTTGATAGTAAAGTAGATACTTCATCCTTGGTTACAGGGTCAAAGGAGTCCATAGTGGAGGAGGGATTGGGGAAGGATAAGGGCTGGGTGTTGTCACTTTGTTGAGAGGATGGTGAGTTTGGGCCAAGCTGGGAGGAGAAGGAGAGTTAGTTTCGGATGATTTCAATTTTATTTTCAAAATGGCTGGCAAATTCATCAGCAGTGAGAGAGGAAGGGGCAGGAGGTGGGGGTGGGCAAAGAGGGTGTTGAATGTATCAAATAAATGTTTAGGGTTGGAGGACAGGTTCGATATTAGTGATGAGAAGTAGTGTTGTTTGGCAAGATTGAGGGCAGAGAAGTAGGAGCACAAGGTAAACTTGTAGTGGAAAAAGTCTGCTGAAGGCGACGTGTCCTGCATATTCGTTCTGCAGTGCGTGAGCATCTCTGTAGATAGCATGTTTGTGTAGTGTGCCATGGTTGTGGATGAGAGCGAGGGCGTTTGCTTGTGGTTATGGGGGCAAGATTGTCAAGGGAAGATGTTAGAGTCATATTGTACTGTGAAGCGGCGATGTCAGGACAGGACATTTTGCAAGGGTGGTGAGGGGGCTGAGAAGGGATTTTAGCACATTGGAAAATTGTTTTGCGTTAAGTGCAGGTTTCTGCTAGTTCTCGTGGCAGGGATTCAAGAGGGGTGGTGAGCGGAAGGTGAGGTGAGGATGCAAGTTAGCAGGTGGTGGTCAGATAGAGGAAGTGGGGAGATGACAAGGTTGGAGTGCAGAGATTGGTAAAAATTAGGTCAATGGGATTTCCACCATGGTGAGTTGTGGAATCTGTCCATTGTGAGAGGCCAAGGGAAGAGGTAAGTGCAAGTAATTTTGCAGTTGTTGGGGAGGTAGGTGTGTCAGTGGCTATGTTGAAATCGACAAGAATGAGTGAAGGTTTATTGGAGGAGAGAAAGTGAGGGAGCGGATTGCATTTATATTTTGCATTCTAAAGGGCTATTGTAATGGTCCAGTCTTCAAGAAATATAGGGCTCAGTATAAACTATTTTTCTATTTACTATGATAAAAAAAATAACAATCTTTAATGAGAACAATTCAACATAGTTTTTCACTGATCTTTAGACTGGGCCTTCTCTCATCTTTTGCAAAATGCTTAGCATTGATGGCAGAGTGTAATTTACTTTGATTGTACAGAACTGTGTAGTTATCTGTCATGAACGGGAGAGAGGAAATGATAGTGCCTCCAAAGTTAAAGGACCACTTAATTCGGCACAATGTGGACCACACCACTGTAAAGATCTCCTAAATGCATGTTGAATGTTTATTCTCTCTTGCCTCCCTGGAATTTGAACAATGCAGGGGGGTTAGTTATCTGTGATCCATGCTCTGGTGCTCCATTCGGTTATTCCAACAAACAAAAATGAAATCCTTAACACATCTATCTGTGCAGGTATGTAATACTGGACTCAACAAAAACAGGAAAACTATGGGTTAACTGGTCAGTGCAGTGTAACCTCAGTCCAGGAGAAAGCTGTGCTATCAGTCATAGCCTTCACCCATAAAGCCTCACACAGATCATGCTTAACTTGGCAATCTGCTAATTACTCAACAACAGCCAGTGGGCCGAATAGACATTCTGCCCTATTAAATTTGGGTACCGTAAGTCCAACGTGAAGCTTGCAATGACTGCAGTATTGAAATCTGTCCGAGTTATGTTGCTATTAAATTAGAATGGGCTGTGAGCTACGGACTTGAGACGCAAATCGTAGCTTGCTTATAGTATGTTGGATTTGCGGCCTTGCGGACGATCAATTAGTGTAGAGCGTAGTTACAGGTTTAGACGTTGCTTCAATTACAAGTTGCGATTGGACCCACATTCCACAATAATGCAATATTAATAAAGCCGTAAATATTATATTCTATTACATGTGTTACATTATATGTATAAACACATTGACTGCCGCGATCGATATAACACGGAAATTAAACATGAAATAAAGTATTTTTTGGGGACGGTTTGGGAGCTTGATAATGTTGTGCTATTAATTCTAAAAGTACAGTAGTGTGTTTTTAATTTGCATTTACAAGGCTATGTATTGGTCTTTAACCCCCTTGTGAGTCCTCTCCAGCACAAGTTGGGCTTCGGGCTCCATTTGTGTGTTAAGCACTAGCTTGTGAGTGACTTTGTTGCGATTTAATAGCATGATTGGAATTGTAGCAGTTGCAAGCTTGAAAGATGAAAGGATTTGCGGCTGCAAAGTTCCACGTTCATGTCCCGTTGACATTTTTCGCCCATCCCACGGTCGTCTGCGCGGACGTTTACTGGGCTAATTTAATAGCCCTAAGTCCTACTTTCAATGTTATGGGCTACATTTTAACACGTAGCCCAAATTTTATGACGCTCTTTGTTTTGTAAGCACAGATTCAAAACTTTAGATTTTGTAGCTGTTATTAGTGTTATTAAAGATCATTTTAACATACAATCTTGTGCTTTTTCACACAATGAAGGGCACTTACAGTAAGCCCTTTAATTTGTAAACTATGTAAGGAGCTTCAGCCTAAAATAAAAATAAATAATCGATTTTCACTGTAAATTCTTCAAACCGAATATTTGCTTTTTTTAATACAAATAACTGAAACATGTTTATACTAATCTATAGGGCTTACAATTTATGAGAGCTGGACCATAACATTAATCCTCTAATCTTGAAAACATTTGTGATGATAAAGTAAGGAAGGAATATAAATAAGATGTAGGGCCAGTGAATATAGCCAGTATTGCGTTGTGGGAAGGAATGGAAGTGTACCAACTGGGAATCAGTGCACCTTTCTGATTATACAGCAAACAGGAAGTACAGGAAAAAGGTGCAAGTAAGACCGTAGCCTGGAGTATATAGGCAGGACCAGAACTGTTGCAGTGAGGTTTTACACAGTGAAGAACCACACAAGTCAATATTTGAATTTCCTCTATCAACACAGAATTAAGGGACAAAATACTAGAGGCCATGAAAACAAAAATGGAAAAATATTTGTCTCACTACAAAATTTCCTAATTCTAATATATAGAAATTTACACCAGTCATGTACAGGTTAATGCAAACTGTAAAAATAAATTCCTATCCTTATGAAGGCACTTTTTCTATTTGTGATTGAGCAACTAATGATGTAAATACTAAATTAATTTCCTGAGGTAAGTTCCAGTGCTGATTACAAATGCCCCCATGTAATTTCTAGAGGAGTATTTTAAACATTTTTGCTGGCTAATTTGAGACATGTTTCATATTAAAAAGTCCTGTAAATAGCTACATTGATTTCTCATTTGCATAGCTTATTGTATAGTAATTTTATTATGCGAGAGAAAGGACTTGAAAGCGTACTTCAGAAATAGTTATTATAGTGAGCAAAGTAATATAATACTGTGCTAGCTGCCTCTTTTGCATCTGAAGCTGAATTTCTGTTATAAATATATATATATATATATATATATATGTATATATTATTTTTTTGTTTGAATGTATGTCATCTTTTAATTTTGGGAGTATAGGTTTATTTAAGAATCTGATCAGTGAAATGACAGAAAAACTTTCTTTAATAACTAGTTCACATAATTTTTCAATATATATATAGTTAAAATAATGAAATTAGTTCTTACATTTTTACGTAAAAGCTAGCGTGTGGTCAGTGTGTTCATAAACATTTTTTATTAGTAAGTCATTGTTCCAAATCAGTGCCTTCCATTTGTTTTTGTTTTATTAATTAATTAATTAATTAATTAATGTATTTCTTATTTATTATTTTATTATTAAAGTAGAAGGCATGGTAATCAAACCTGTGACTTACGAATGAAAACAAATCTTTGAAAAAGATTGCTTACCAATGTGCCACCATAGTCTGCTCATAAAGTGGGTATACCTCGATAATTCAATATATAATAGTTACAGACTCCAGCCTTATTATTTATGCAGAGTCTTGTGGGATGGCTTTAAGACAGTGGTTCTCAACCTATGGGTCGCGACCCCGTCGGGGGTCGAATGACGATTTGCCGGGGGTCATCTGGAGCCATTGGGGATGTGTTTTTCTGTCTATTATCGTCTGTAGTTTTGCTGTTGGGGGTCGCGGCACTGGAAGGGTGAGAGCCGCTGCTTTAAGAGCTCAGCAAAAATGTCAAGTCAATTCTTGATCAATTTAAAAAAAGTAAACACATTTTCCACATGATTTTCCACCCTCTAACTGATGATGCAGAGCACATATGGAGACTTTTGCGGTCCATTAAGTCTTCTCATAAAGCTCTGCATGTGCTCACAATGAAGTAAAATCGTTATGTGCAAACTCAACCCCATGCAAGAGCATTTATAAACAAAAATAACATAAAGAAGCATTTTTTAGGACTTAGAACTAATGAAATACAGATTCTAAATCACAAAATAATTATTTGTAATTGATAATCCAACCCTATATAGCAAAACTGAAGAATAATTAAATAAGCCACAATGTCAATTACAAATACCTGTTCACACAAATAAACACTGACTCCCAACTAATGCTAAGTCACACCTCATTAATACAGAGCCCCAGGCGTTCACATTCACACCTATCCTACAAAAAAATTACAACCCCTTCGAAAATAATCATGTCCAAACATTAAATGTGTATCCCCTGACATTTAATATCATGTAATAAGTGTGAAATTAATATATAATTTGAAGTGGGTACAGAATGAGAGTGATAGGTGGCTCAAGGTATTAAAAAGATTCTGGGATAGAAGAAAGGGGTGCTACTTAAGGATATAATTAACTAAATAGCAAAAGTTAGAGGACAGAACAAGTATCCTTTAATTGTAGGTGCACACCCTGGGCCCTGGTGACAATATAGAGCAAAAAAGTGTATAAAACTTAGCATTTATTGATTAATTTAAAATTGGATTAAAATGTTTAAATTCTGACGAGATGGAGTAGGTTGGGGAATGAAAAGTTATAAGGACTTCCTAGTATTAGGTTTGAATTGAGAAACTAGAAGGGTAGAGATAGGCCCTCTATCCTCTTGGTCTAAAGTGATAATATAATAAAGTGCATTTAGTGAACAAAGTGCATACAGTGTAGTGGAATACGAGTGAGTAGCAATGACATAGGTCTGGATCTGAGGCCTATGTGTTTGCACCAATATGTATTACCACTAGCCAAACAAAAGTGACTTGTGCTTATAGTAATAAATGAGGGAATTGCACTTAAAGATATTGCACCTTCTTGTGATTTATATTGCTTTTGCATAAAGTGTATAGTGCCAATATAAGTTCAATAAATAAATTAATAAATATAATATAGTTGGATACAATAAATATAGTGCCAGTGCTTACTGAGGATATTTGGTTATATCAATACTTATATTATGTCCTATATTGTGAGGGAGGTCCTTATATTACTAAAATAGTATGATTGTATATTCCCCTACACTATCTGAGGAGCCAAGATGCCCAATTAAATCCACATTATAGTGTTAATTTTGTAATCATTTTTAGTATTTATCATTTAAATGTGGAAGATATTTTTGGGTAATTCTTTGGGAAGTCAGTCTGTGTTTTGCCCGAGCACCTCAGCTCCAAACAACTTGCCGCGAGTCTCCTATGCGTCTGCGTGTGACGTCATAGATCGGCGTTGCGGCGTTGTACGTGCAACCCGACGCACGTTTCTGAGGATTTCATCACGTTTCTGATGACGTCACTCGCAGACGCATAGGCGACACGCGGCAAGTTGTTTGGAGCTGAGGTGCTCGGGCAAAACACAGACTGACTTCCCAAAGAATTACCCAAAAATATCTTCCACATTTAAATGATAAATACTAAGAATGATTACAAAATTAACACTATAATGTGGATTTAATTGGGCATCTTGGCTCCTCAGATAGTGTAGGGGAATATACAATCATACTATTTTAGTAATATAAGGACCTCCCTCACAATATAGGACATAATATAAGTATTGATATAACCAAATATCCTCAGTAAGCACTGGCACTATATTTATTGTATCCAACTATATTATATTTATTAATTTATTTATTGAACTTATATTGGCACTATACACTTTATGCAAAAGCAATATAAATCACAAGAAGGTGCAATATCTTTAAGTGCAATTCCCTTATTTATTACTATAAGCACAAGTCACTTTTGTTTGGCTAGTGGTAATACATATTGGTGCAAACACATAGGCCTCAGATCCAGACCTATGTCATTGCTACTCACTCGTATTCCACTACACTGTATGCACTTTGTTCACTAAATGCACTTTATTATATTATCACTTTAGACCAAGAGGATAGAGGGCCTATCTCTACCCTTCTAGTTTCTCAATTCAAACCTAATACTAGGAAGTCCTTACAACTTTTCATTCCCCAACCTACTCCATCTCGTCAGAATTTAAACATTTTAATCCAATTTTAAATTAATCAATAAATGCTAAGTTTTATACACTTTTTTGCTCTATATTGTCACCAGGGCCCAGGGTGTGCACCTACAATTAAAGGATACTTGTTCTGTCCTCTAATTTTTGCTATAATTTGAAGTGTGCAAACTACAATGTTCATGTGCAATACTAGGAAACATCAATGTGTTAAAAAAAATTACAAAGGTTTCAAACATACATTTAATATATGCAATACTAAATATAATGATAGTACCTATATCAGGATATTTTCTGAAATAGCAAAATATAAAAACAATATTGGAATTTATTTATTCTTCTATAATGAATCTAAGTTTAGGTGATCATTTAAATTCCCCTTTTCCTGTAAAACTTTATCTGACTCACCCAATGATTTGTTAACAGATGCACTTGAAAATTTTTGATGAGCAGCTGAAGGTTTTGAGGGTGGTCTAGCTTCCTGGGACCACTCCTTTTGGATGTTTGTGTTGCTTTGCAGTTGAGCCATTTCTTCTTTATCTAATTTCTGTTGTAGTACACCTACTACTTAAAAAATGGGAAATAATCAGAAAATGAGCATGCACTCATTTATTATATCTCTAATGGCCTATATTCTGTTATTCCAAACTTTAAACCTAGATGCAAATTATTTAAATTCTCATCAATCTTATTGTTGTCAACGTACAAATTAGTGAGGAGGTATGGGTGTACAAATCAACACATATGCCTTGTGCCTTCATGAAGATTCACTGACGTTGCCTATCTCCAAAGTGTCCCTCTTTTGGAGGGACTGTATCTTTTTATAGGAGAAATCATCTGTATCCCTTAGCTACCAAAATATCCCTCTTTTGAAAGGAAGCTACACATTTTAAGGGAAAGATAATATTATCCAGCCTATATCATGTGTCCCTTTCTCTGATTCTTCTGATTTTCCCCCAAGGACTAGGAGAAAAGTTAAAGCACTTAGTGTCAGTTCTACAGACTATATATATATATCTGCGCATATACATAGAGAAATACAGATATAGATTATTAATATTATTATTATTATTATTGTTATCATTATCTCTAATTTATATAGCGTCAACGGGGTACAGTAAAACATGGGTATGGCAATTTGAATTTTGGCAGACTGATGTGAAAGGAGTTGATGACCCTGCCCTTGAGCTAGCAATCATATCCATGAGACACTTTTATACAAAGTGCTTTGCATGAATAAGAGTTCACAAGTTTACAGACTAAAAGAATAAGCTAAAAATAGTTAACTCACTCTATAACAGTGTATAATTAGTCTAAGATATATGTTTCCTCTTTGGCTTTTTGCAGTTTTGAGAGGTATGATGTTGCGGTTCAGATACACTGGATACTAAGGGGAAGCACATATTTAACATTACAAGACTTTGTATGAACATGATTTAACAGAATGGTGCTGTTTCATATGGAAAGTCTTAATAACTCAAGTTTATTAAATGTTTCAATTGTGAAATCATCCAAGGAACAATGTGCATTTAGTTTGAAGGACCACTGTGGCCAGTTAGTTATTTAAGGCACCTTATATAACTAGATAAGTCAGCCAAAAAAAAAAAAAGTTATGTCTAATTAAGTTTACTGAAGAGATTCATTTTCTTTTCTCAAGAGTTAGAGAAGTTTGATCTACAGCAATAAATCCTGGATATTAAAAATATGTGTACTTATCAACTTGTTTACATTTACACATTTGCAGACATCAAAATTGTATCTGAATTACTATTGTGGACTTAATTCCTTGAACTGCGTTAAATTCTAGGATTCCAAATATACAGAAAAATGTTTGCTTTCATTTTGGGTCTTACTTAAAAATATCATATATATTTGATTGTTGTTGATTTTGTTATTACCACTGATTATGTATGCATTCTTATGCTTGGCCTGCCTCATATGAAGGGTTAAGCATTCTTCTAGTGCTCACATAATATATCTAAACCTACTAAATGTTTTATTAAGAGCAACCTGAGCCAAGGCCAAATTGTTTCAGGTAGCTGAGTAGACCTTGAGTATATAACTAGCCAGTTTCATGGCGCTAATACATGGACAAATAATATCTGTCCTCCATGCTCTATTCTTCATTGTTCTAGCTGAGCAGTATCAATGCAGGTGTGGATAACAAACAATAGTCTATTAAAACATAAAGATTGATATGACGGGGGAAAGTCAACACTTACCTTCCGTAATACCTCATTGTCGGCCATGGAGCGAGTTTGCCCTTTGGCAGACATAAATAGATTTATACGCCATTTTATTGATTTATACTAATTATGCATTTGTATACAAATATGGCGGGAGGCTATTGCAATTGGTTTAAATCAGTCCGGTGATGGGGAGTGGGTGAAAAGGAAAGATTTTATCTAAGAGAACAGAGGGAGGTTCTGGGATTTGTCTGTCTGACACTCTATGGCATAAACTTCTGCCCTTTTGTCTTTTAGTGATTATTCACTATATCTATCTTTACTACAAATTATTCATTAAGAGGACCAAAAGGGATTACTTCTAACCAATTTAAGGAGCAATCCTATTCAGAAGGGGTCCACCCTTTAATCTCAAATTTTAGGTACAGTACAGGTGCACATTTTTTAGTATTGTATTTTATAATAGAATTAAAATAGTCCACATACAATCTTTCTAATACAACTGATAAGATATATCTAACCGGAAATAAGGTATCGGGGTCATAGTCCGTATATGACTGCCAAACCTTTGATCTAACAGAAAATAAGATTTTTAAAATTGATTGTTATCCAATCATTTAAAAGGATTTTGATAAACCTCTTACTGATTTTATATTGTGATCTATCAAAAAAAAGATTGTTTTCACAGTTTTGATACATACAGTTGTTCATCCTTAGTTTGCTAGGGCCTCATTCTATTAGCGGCCGCAGCCGTTGCGGGGCCGCAAGGACCGGCCGCAAGCTATTCTGCTATTCTATTCCCTTACGGCCGCAGGCTCCGGCAGGCTTGCGGCCGGTGCCTTGCTATCTCTTGCGGCCGCTCGCGCCGGAGAAAAAACTTTGATCTAAAACGGCCGCAAGAGATTTGCAATTCAATTGCTCCGGGAAACCTCTCTGCAAGGCTAAAAGCGAGCCGCAGCTTACTTGCAGGAAAGAGGTCTCGCTAGCACCAATTAAGCACATAAAATAGCTCAAATAAAGCCATCCTGCACTTTGAGAAGACTATAAAGGGATTTTAGGTGTTAGAAAAAATAGCACATAATTATCCTGTACTCAAATCCGTAAAATATTTTATTTTTAATATCCGTAAAATATCCATGTAAAAAGGCCAGAGTGCTTGGAGCACCTCAGACCCGCCCACGCCGCAGCCGGAAAATAAACAGTTAATTTGAACTCGGGTTTGGGCAGATGTGCAAGCTTGAGAGTGGGTTCCTTTTAATCCTCATGTCCCCCAATATGATCCCTAGCATTTACAGAGCTGTACAGTGCAGGCTTGAATTTATTTTTGCGTTTTTATATTTCACAGCTTACGGCCGGTTCCAATATATGCGGCCGGCCGTAAGATGAGATCCTTGCGGGGTCGTATAATAGAATCGCGAGTTAACTGAACCCCCGCAAGGAATCGCAGCCTTACGGCCGATTTACGGCCGATAATAGAATGAGGCCCCTAGTGTTTCAATAAATGCTGTTGTCTACATAGATTGTCTATAGATTAATAGTGAACTCAATCCCTTTTTTTATTCTAGACATGATAATATTTTTCTCATATCCTAATTGCAGGACACACTACCCAGTTCTTTCTCTCCCCAGTTCTTTCTCTCCCACTTCTAACCACATCTGAATCCCTATTTATCTATAGTCATCATTATCGTTCTCAATTCTTTAACAGCCTGTTTCTCTTCTATGTGGGCTTCATGCAATTGTGATTTTGCCAATTGAATAGGGCTCTATATAAGCACATAGCATCTTTTTTTACAGAAGTTTTAAGGTTAGTGAAGACGTTGCTTTTGGATAGAAGTTCACTACCTAAAAACGTCTGTAAAAAAATATGCTATGTGCTTATATAGAGACCTACTGTATTTAATTGGCCAAATGGCAATTGAATGAGGCCCCAACATCTCCCTTTGCCCAACAGTGATTTTACCAACTCAATTTTCCTGGTCAGAGAATTGATAAGTACACACAAAAATAAATGTAATTCATATTTGAATCAGAAGTGCCTACAAATATATATAGAAGATAAGAATTTTAAAGCACAACCAGTGGCATTTATGTTTATTCTTGTGTGTACTTTTAATTTCTTCAACAATTGGGACCTTTTCTGTTTTACTTAAACAATCTAATTTATCACCAATGACTACTTTGTCCATCTTTGCTCAGCACTTATACCCTAATTCTCTATAAAAGCCCTGCACTATCTCTTTAATTCTTCCCTTTTCGTCACTTACCACAATTGCTACTGTGACAAAAAAAAGGGTTATCTTTTTTTTCTATTGACTAAGATTCTGACATTTCCTTTGTTAAAGTTAATTTACTTGTCCCCACCACTCAACACTGTCCATCTTCACACCTCTGATACTGTAAATCATCCTAACCTCTTTTATCACCGCATTCTGTTCTCACTCAGCAGTCTTATTCACTCTCCTCCTAAACAGAAGCTTGTCCTACATACATCAGTCTATCTCTCTTAGATCTTCTTACTCACCAGCTGTGTTTTCCACTCTCTCTGTTCTCCATTTCCTGTACTCACCATCCTTGGTATCTCACCTACATACCATGCCATGATTCACCCATCAGGCTTAACACACAGACTTTGGTACCATATCTGTTTTCACTCATCAGCTAGGTTATCCATTATGCCCTCATGCATAACCCCTGCACAAACAGCTACAAGTTAAAAATAAATACATATAAATAACTTATATGTTAAGTTTTATTTGGACATATTGTGTAACTAATACTTGTTACTGAATTAATAAGATATTCAACACACTTTCTTGATCCAGTTTGACTGCACATGAATAGTCTTCTTTTTAAGAACTTACAATGTTTCTTTACTGATTAATAGCAGGTTCTTAAGTACACTCCGAGATCATTATCTGACCCAGGTTATACAAGAACATATTAGAAATGCAGCTATCTTGGATTTAGTCATCACAAATAACATGTATATAGTATCAAATGTTGAAATAGGGCAACCTTTGGGAAACAGTGATCACAACACAGTCTCATTTGAGATTGAATTAAAAAAACATAACTGTAAGGGGCCAACGAAAACTCTTAATTTTAAAAAGGCAGATTTTAACGTCTAAGGGCAGCAATACAAAGTATAGACTGGGACAGAGAACCGGCTGGTAAAAATACTGAGCATAAATGGACAGCATTCAAATCCTTCCTAAATATACATACACATCACCATATACCATGTGGGAATAAAAGTAGAAGGAGTAAATCACATCCCATGTGGCTTAGCAATGAATTAAAGATGAAGATGCAGAGTAAAAAACAATAATTTAAATTATACAAATAACAGGGGACAGAGACTGCTTTACGGGAGTACAAGGAAATCAACAAGGCTTGCAAAAGCGCAATAAGACTGGCTAAAATAGAAAACGAAAAGTTAGTTGCAAAGGAGAGTAAGACTAACCCTAAAATATTTTTTAAATATATTAATGGGAAGAATGCCAGGAAGGAAGCTATAGGAACATTACAATGTGACACAGGTCATCTGATAATTAGTGACCAGGAAAAGGCAGATGAGCTAAATAGGTTATTTTCTTTGGTATACACAAGGGAGGTACCAGTGGTTGGGACACTGCAAGATAATGGGGTTACACTACCTTCACCAAATAACTGGTTGCCGCAGGAAGAAATCCTAAAGAGGCTCGAAAAAATAAATGTTAATAAAGCCCCTGGTACTGATGGAATACATACAAGGGTACTGAGGGAACTAGGCTCTGTAATAGCAAAACCATTATACCATTTTTTTCACTCAACACAGGGTCTCTACCAGATGACTGGAGAAAGGGAGAGGTGATACCTATATTTAAGAAGGGAGCAAGAGCAAATCTGGGGAGTTATAGACCAGTGAGTCTCACTTTGGTTGTGGAAAAGCTTTTAGAAGGGTTAATGAGGGATAATATACAGGAATATGTCTATTCAAACAGGATTACAAGTAGGAGCCAACATGGATTTATGAAGGATATGTCATGTAACAATGCTCAATGCCAAGCAGTATCTGCAAAGGCAAGTAACATATTAGCAAGTATTAAGAAGGGTATAGAAGCAAGGGAAGCAAATATAATTCTCCCACTATACAAATCCTTAGTACGCCCTAATTTGGAATATGGAGTACAATATTTGGCACCACTACATAAAAAGGACATTTTAGAGCTGGAAAAAGTACAATAATAATATAATTGATTAACCTAAATACCACTAATTAACTTTATTAACTAAATTGTTTTTTTTTCTAAATTTCCCATTAAATAAGCACAATCTTAAATTAGATTAATAGACTATTTTTTAACAGCCTTATTAAACTGTGATTTGGTAAATTTAAAAGGGCTCTATTTAAGCATACAGCATATTTTTTTACAGAAGTTTTAAGTTAGTGAACTTCCATTCAAAAGCAAGGTCTTCCCTAACTAAAAACTTCTGTAAATAAAATATGCTGTGTGCTTATATAGAGCCCTTTTACATTTACCGAATCGCAAATTAATAAGGTTGTTAAATGATTAAACCACTGGCTAGTAATTAATTGTATTAACCAGGTTTATCACCTTTAAAATATATAAATCAGCACAAGATAAAAGATAAGTTTTAATAAAAATAAAACAAAAGGGTGGGACAACTTTTACATGAATTATATGAAACTAAATGAAAGAAAATACACTAGTATTGAATAAGATTAATTAGACTCTATTGTTCACTATTCTATTTAAAATATATTATAATGTAAAATATACTATACACAAGGATTAATTGATGATTATAATTTAAAAGGTATTAAAATACAACTACATGAATAAAGGCACAAAAGGTAAAGTCACTCAAATGACTAAGGGAAAAATAATAGATGAAAAGAATCCAAACAAAACAGTTGATACATTCTTTTCACCAACAAACAAACAAACAATAAGAATGCAATTAGAACATTTGTCTAGCTCTCATTTTGAAATATCTAGCTGATCAGACTATATATGATGAGGAAGGTAAATTATTAGTTGAAATAAATGAGATTAATATCGAGGAAGAGAAAATAACACACTCTAGTATGAGAAAGCTTTTCAAATAATTCCAAAATACCATCAAAACAGAACTACTACAAGAAATAGCAACGAATACAGCAGCTATTGAAGCCCAGTCTAGAACAATACAGCAACTAGAAGAAAACCAGACTAATATAAATAATGAACAACAGATACTTACACAAACGGTTAAAGAATTAAGAGAGGAAGTAACTTTTCTTAAAAAAAGATGTAACAAAACAAAGATATGTAGAGGAGGAATAATATTAGAATTTGAGGAATTTCTGAACATATAACCTTAAAAGAACTGTTGCTTTATCTAAAAAACCTATTTACATACTTAGTTGATACAGTGGGGAAAAAATATTTGATCCCCTGCTGATTTTCAACGTTTGTCCACTGACAAAGAAATGGTCAGTCTACAAAATAACAGAATAACAAACCCCCCCCCCCCCAAAAAGAAAAACACATGTCAAAAAACTTGATACTTCTTTTTTTCTTAATTAAATGTGAACAGTGGAAGGAGAGTGAACTGATGATAATTTAAAATAAAAGGAAAAGACGGGGAGAGGGGAAGGGATCAGTTGTGGTACGAATGGGGGGTCAGGAGGAGGGTCGGGGGAGGGGACGAGGGAAGCAGAGGAGGATGGTAATCAAAAGACATTGAATAAGCATATAATAATAAGTAAGATGAGTAGTAAGAATATTGAGTGATTTGAATAACCCATATTGAACAGTAGTTAAACAAATTATAAACTTCAAGAAAGATCAATGATATTTTTTTAACCATTCTATGGCTATTGATCTCGGGTTAAATTTATAAAGATTTTTCTTCCCTTTCTCTTTCCTCCCCCCCTTCTTCTTCTTCGCTTTTCTCCTCTCGCCATATCTGAAATCAGTCCATTCTCTAATCTATGTTAATGTGTC
Organism: Discoglossus pictus; assembly: GCA_027410445.1. NCBI lineage: Eukaryota > Metazoa > Chordata > Amphibia > Anura > Alytidae > Discoglossus > Discoglossus pictus. Next base: position 41,452,337 of record CM050173.1, read on the forward strand.
AAGTTTTGAAGATTTTTTGAATTAGTCTATCTTATATATGAATCGACAGAAAATATAGAGTATGGTGACTCAGGTATCTTCACATAAGAACCAAATGTATAAGTGTATTACTTAGGGTGCTCCTGAGGATAAATGAAGTATACTGTATGAGAAGAAGAAAGATCCTATTTTAGGGCATACCTAATAATCTAAATCTCAGAAAGGGATAATAAACTAAATTATAAAACTTAACTTTTATCAACTAGTAAAATCCATAGTAAAATATGTAAACGTAGTGATAACATGTTTGTGTGGAGCCAAATACGTAGGAAAAACCTGTAGAGAATTCAGGCGACAAATCCTGGAACACATTTACAGTGTCAAAAAAGAATATGATACCCTAATAGCTATGCATGTTAACAATAAACACAAGGGTGATACTAAAGTTCTGACATTTACAGCTATAGATCAATAAGGAGAGGTGATATAGATACAGAATTATTAAAGAAAGAAGCTAAATGGATTTATTTACTTGCCACAGAAAAACCTAAGGGCCTTAATGAAGGCTTTACCTTTACTCCTTATATCTGAAATAAATATTCTGTATAGACCTCAAGAGCCCAGAGTATTATAATATCTACAATTAAAGGTATATACTGAAATAATACCTATTCTGGTAATTTTAAGTCATATAGAGAATACATGAAACTAAATATAAATATTCAATAGGCCATATTTTGGATAAGTAATAACATCCTATCAATAAGATAGACTTAGATATATTGGGAACAACAAAAAAGGAAATAGAATAATGAACGCAATTGGAATCTAAGTAGATTTTGGCCTTTTATAACAATCATTCTCCTTAAAAGACGTATATCCCCCATATTTAAGATCATTTAGATCTTTAAATGAAGAGACTACTATTTTTATCTTTAAAAAAGATGATAAACTGCATATTTTAACACATTTAGGTTTTTAATCCCGTTTTATGTCGCCATGACTACGCCACCCTTTAAAAAGGTATGATGGGAAGGCAGGCATAACCCTTGATGAAATTCAAGAAAAGTGCGCCGGGTTAACGTAGGAACGCCATCGCTGGTCTATGACGTAATTTGGTTGCGTCTAGAGCGCATTGTGCATGGCAGAGAGCTAGCGTTTTTCAGATCAGGCCCATAGTTTAAAGCCCCTTCCCAATATCTACCTATATATGCAGTTTAGCAAATTGATTAGTAAAAGGAAGGTGTACTACACGAAGGGGGATCCTGATTTCAACGCTATAACTTTGGGATAGCTTTACACTGGTTATGCAATATAGCATTGAGGCATTTATTACTGAATAGCTATAGTCTTACTATACAGTTTTTTTCATCCCATTTCCTTGGTAGGACATTTGGTATCTCTTTAGATTTTCAGCATACAGCTGTATATTAGAATTTTCTGTACCTTTGCAGCTTTCTTTATACTGTATTGATTTATAGTGTCCACTATCATATAGTTACATATTATATACTATATAAATCATAGCACTTGTCACTTTATATTAAGCACTTTATTTTGCATAATAGTCACTTTGTGAGTACATTGTCACTTAGCATTTTATATGTGTGCCTATTAGGGACAGAATTTACCATTTTGAGATACCACATTAGTCAACCCAATATTTGTGTGGCCTCTTTGCAACCTACGTTTACATATTTTAATATGGATTTTACTAGTTATTAAAAGTTAAGTTTTATAATTTAGTTTATTATCCCTTTCTGAGATTTAGATTATTAGGTGGGCCCTAAAATAGGATCTTTCTTCTTCTCATACAGTATATCTTATATATTAATTGTATATTAATAGAAGCTTTTTATAAAGATAATTTGTTTCGGTTTAACCAGTTCACCAGGACATTCAAACCATATATGGTTTGTTTTTCTCGATTTGACCGGTTGTTACCTACTACACTAAGTGTAGAGATCACACACTGATCAAGTCGAGATCTGTATCTCTCAATGAAGTTTATAAATAAAAAGATATTTATATGTGTATGTAAATGTTCAATGTTTGCCCATGAGGAAAGAGTTGAGAGCAATTGGAAGGTCATATTAGCAAAAATGAATGATTGAATGTCTGTTAAGATAATGAGCTTTAATGTCAGAGGTTTGAACTCACCTGCAAAAATGAAATCATTGGGAACATGACAAAGTCCCAAAGTATCTCGAGAACTGGTTTGACACTGGACTCAACTCGACATTTAAAACTAAAAATACAGGTGTTTTTATTTATTTATTTACAAAAAGTTTAAGTTTTCAGAAAAATTTGTGCAAACAGACCCAAATGGCAGATTTACATTGTGGGTAGGTCATATTAACCACAACCAATTTACAATCTTAAATCTTTATGCTCCAAATCATAATCAAAATAGATTTTTGAATCAATTGCTGAGTTCGGTGTCAAAGTTCTTCTCAGCATATATCATCATATGTGGTGATTTTTATATGATGGTAGATCTGAATATAGACTTAAAAATGCCACTCCAATTAAAAACTTTGGAAGAGTTAAAAGAACCTCAGATCAATTTTCAAAATGTCTGATTAAAAAACTGATTATACGATATCTGGAGAATATTACACCCAGGACAAAGGGACTTTTCTTACTACTCACAAGTCCACAGGGCATATTCTAGAATTGATCTATTTCTGGTGGATCTATCTACTATAGATAAAGTTTTGAAAATAGATATTGACTATATAGATATGTTGGATCACGCCAGTGTCACAATGTCAATGAAGACCTCTAATATACCTAAAATAAGACCCCAATGGAAATATGATGCTTCTATTATACAGGACGAAGTGAATAAGACTTTAATCAAAGAAGAAATTGAAAAATTTCACGATCTTAATAATAATTCAGATCCATACAAAACCTTAATAAGTACAGCTCAAAAAGCTTATATTAGAGGCATATTGATTAAGCTGAAAGCTCAAGCCAAGAAAAAAGAGGGCTGCTATTAAGATTGTTATACATTCCACTAAGCAATCAGGCAAAATAAGAAATGTAATACACGACTTGAAACTCTACAAGGCCACAGGGCCAGATGGCTTCAGTAACTCATTTTATAAAAAATTCTATCCAGTACCGATAGAAAACTAAACTGACGTGTTTAATGAAATAAAAAATAAAGTGAAAATTCCAGCTGAACTGGCCCTAGCTAAAATAATAATAATATTAAAAAAAAAGGAGATCCACAAGAATGTTGCAACTATAGGCCCATTTCGTTATTAAATACTGACGTTAAACTATATGCCAGCAAGCTAATGCCAAAACTAAGTAAGCTAATGCCAAAACGAATTTCAATAGACGGGATTCGCGGGAAGACAGGGGCCAGATAACGTCAGGAAGCTGATGAACATGATCTCCTACTACCAAACAAGAGGTACTCCCAACCTGTTCCTGTCATTAGATGCTGAAAAAGCATTTGACAGGGCGGGGTGGGAGTATATGCAAAGGGTCCTTGAAACTTTTGGTTTAGACAAATTTGGTTCAATGGCTATTTGAGCTTTGTACAAAAATCCATCTGCCTTGGTTTCAAGTATTGGATATAGATCTCAAGCGTTCAACATCTGCAATGGACAAGACAAGGATGCCCCCACTCTCCCCTCCTGTTTCCCTTAATTATTGAACCATTTGGGGAGGCAATAAGAAAATCCCCAGGTATAAGAGGAATGAGGGTGGGAGAGAGGGAGCACACAATTGTCCTTTTTGCAGATGACATAGTACTTTCGTTGACAGACCCCTTGATAAAAAAAATTTGGAATGATATCCAACTATAAAATAAATTCTCAAAAAACTGAAGTTTTAGTAATAAACATTGATTTAGCCAAAAAGAACATACTAGAGCAAAAATATCCATTTAACTGGCAATCAAAAGGATTTACCCATTTAGGAATACAATTTAATGAAGAAATTAATATGATGACTTCTATTAAATATAAAAAAACGTATCTTAAATGTAAAGAAACCATGTCAAAATGGAACTATAAAGCATTTTCCATTTTCGGGTAGAATAGCAATTATAAAAATGGTAATACTGCCCAAGTTCAATTATATAGCTTGATGCATTCCCTTGTCCATCCCATTGGATTGTATCAAATAATATCAAACCATGATAGACAGGTTTACTCATTCGAGAAAACATATGCGATTAAAAAAAAAGACTATGGCAAGACATTTTACAAAGGCGGGCATTTTATATCCAATTTTAAAAATATATCTCAATGCTATCATTATTACTCATGTTCTTAAATGGTGAGAATCTGAAAAATCTTATTCATGGTATCAAATAGAAGATGAAATGTTCTCAACTGGAGGTATTAAAACATTAATACTGCAAGTATGTAAAAGAAGGAGCATATATAGTAGAAAATCTTTATAAACATTGGCAGAGAATTAACCATAAATTAACATTAATCCCTTTCCCAAGGCCCCTTTTGCCCTTGGAATTGTTAGCACAATACTATAATATTCCCTTTCCAATGGAATGGAAAACAAAAGGGTTCTTTTGTTGAAAGAGATTTATTTAGAAAGAAAATTTATGTAATTTGACCAAATAATTAACAAATATTGCTTTTCTTTTCAATACATAGATAACGGATTTATAAAAATCTGTGAACTGTACTAGTTTCAAATAAAATGGAAATACTCCATAGAACTGAAGTTACCTCGCTAGAAAAGTTGATACCCAAAGCTAAAAAAAAAAACACATGATAGCGAGATGCTTAAATATAATTAAATCTTTGAATGAAGAAGAAAAAAACAAGGGCATGTTGGACTGGGAAACGGACATAGGAAATGTTTTCTCACCCTATATATGGGATAAGCATTTAAGCTGACAAACAAATTTGCAAAAAAAGGTATCCTATAGAGAAATGTATTTGAAAACAATAAACAGATAGTATATGGTCCCAAAAGAATATACCAAAGTTTCCATAACATAAATGATTTAATTTGTTGGAAAAACTGTGACCAACTCTTATGCCCACACCTGGTGGGATAGCCCTTTTATTAAAATCTTTTGGAATGATGTATTTAGAAATATCTCCACTATAGTAAATAAAAATGTAATCCCTACTCCTGAAACAGATATTTTTCATACAATCTCTGATCAATTTGATCTGGCTATAAAGGCACTCATTGTTCAAATATGTCTTGTAGCTAAGTGGTTGGTGATCTGCAGATGGAAACAAAATATAGTCCCAGTATGGAACAAAGTTTCCATAATAATAAGTCGGAATAGAGCACTAGAAGCTTCAACATCACTAAAAAGAACAGAGAATTAGAAAGGAATCTATATGACATGGACATTGTTTTATCCAGGGTTAACAGTTGGCTGATTTGGGATAAATATTTCCGTTCTTTAAACTCATAAGACATAACCCTTTTTTTTTTTTAGTTTTTGTATGACTGTAATATATCTTGTATTTGTATATTTGTGTTTTGTATAATTTTGTAATATCTGTTTGTTATTTGTAGAAACTGAAGTAAAATAAAAATATAAAAAAAATAATAATTTAAAGTTTATATTTCTGCTAATGTTCAGTTTGTATTAGTGTTATGTTTTCTGTTTCTTTGGAGTTCATATAAAACCAAAAAAGTTTAAATTTCAATTGAAATTGTGTGTTTTTTTCTTGCAATCCCCTATCCCTATCTTCCCCATGTTAAACTGTCCCATTTAGAGCTGTTTAGCTTAGCAATCCTATTGCCTGGATCCGATCTACAGCGTTAAACGAGGTATAGCTGTACTTTAGTTTTTTAAGAATCCTGCAGTCCTTTCTTTATATATATATTATTCATTGGTTTATTTTTAGTTGTTAAGTCACTTCTGAATCTCCATAATCCTATGGACCGCATCATTCTAGACACATCTGTCAGCCACTGCTGCTCTGAGCTCCCTCAAGCTCATATTTATTGCTTCAATGACTTCATCTATCCTTCTCTGCCTCTGCTGTCCCCTTTCTCATCAGAGCATCAGAGTCTTCTCTAGGGGACTCTGCCTTCTCATAATATGACTAAAATACTTGAACTTTAGCCTCAATATAAAACCGTTAAGTGAAGAGTTTGGATTGATTTCTTGCAGTATTGATTGATTAATTATTCTTGCAGTCCAAGGGACTATAACCAGTTTTCCACAATCCAAAGACATCAATTCTACTGAGCACAGCCATCTGTATGGTCCAGCTCTCACATATATATGTTACTACTGTGAATAACATAGTTTTAATTATGCAGATCTTTATCGATAAGAGTAATATCTTTACTTTTTAATATCTTGTTCAGACTTGCCATAGCTTTCCTTCCCAGATGCACAAGTCTTTTAATTTTGTTGCTGTATTTACCACCTGCAGAGATCTTGGAGTCCAGAAAAATAAAATCTGTTACTGCCTCCATCTCCATCTTCTGCTTCTTCCCCATCTATTTACCAGGAACTGAGATTGCCATTTACCATGAGGTTGATATTTTTAACATTAAGCAGCAGGTCAGCTTTTGCACCTTCTTCTTCTACCCACATCAATAAGCCCTTTAGTTCCTCTTCACTTCCAGCCATCAGAGTAGTGTCATCCTCATATCTGAGATTGCTGATATTTACCCAGCAATATTTATTCCACCTTTGGATTCATCTAGTCTTATGCATGTTATATTCCACGTAAAAGTTGAATTATTAAGGTGACAATATACAACCTTGCCACACTCCTTTCCCAATCTTGAACCATCCAGTTGTTCCGTGTTCGATTCTGACCATGGTCTGGTACCCCATATATCTTTAAGAACTTGCCACATTTTTTTGTGATATTTATCTTACCCTAATCTTAATTCCCCATATACCTCTATTATGCCTCTATCCTGTATATTCTTTACATCCATTGACTGGATAAACACCAGTAAGACATACTCCTCTTTCATGAGTCCATAAAGCAAAATCAGCAATATTATAGTTTATGATAAACTGAATAATCTAAAACACAAAACTGGTAGGATATGTTCTATAATGGATAAGAATAGTGAGAATCACTAATATAATTGTTGTAAGTGTGCAACGTTTACGTTGCCGTATGCACAGGGGAGGGAGAGGGGGAGGAAAGAGACAGAAGGGGGAAAGGGGGAGGGAAGTGACAAAGGGGAGAGAGAGGGGGGGAAGTGATATAGGGGAATAGGGGTGGGAAAAAAATATTATCCTATCATTTATGACGGGCAAATTACTAGTAGTATATAAAGAATATGCAACCAGAGCATTTAGCTCTAAATACCCAACAGCAAACAAAACAAGGACTGTCTTGATGTCATTTGTAATAACATTTGTTTAAGTAGTGCTGATGTTTCTGCTATTATTTTTGTGAAATATAAATTTTAACTTGGCTCATTTGTTTAATTAAGCTGACTATTAATAATTAATAAATGGATGCAGCTAACATAATGACTTGCAAATATATAATACCTGAAATCTTTCTTTCCAAGCATCCATGAAGAACCGCTGAAGATTTTGATGATGGCCTAGCTAAATTACACTTCATGTAGGGAATTTTTTGAGGTTGAGGAATTTCTTCTTGATCTATTATCTGTCCTTCTACATTTATAACTGGAAAAAGTGGAACAAGTCAAGTCAGAAAATGAGTATACATTTTTATTATATCTAATTAGACAAAAATGTTTTAATATATTCAAATTTTACTTTTGCACACCCTTTCAATCCAGAGTGATGCACCATGTTACTTGTGCATCATCTGAGGTGACAAAAGGGAGATTAAAACAATCAATGTCAATCATTGAGAGCATGTAGCAGCTACTAAAGAGTGTCAGACTGGATATACCTTGCCCAAGCAGTTTGCATCTATTATCTGTAATAGACCTTTGACTGTGACGCTACTATTTTTCAGATTGCCCCCAGCCATTACCTTTTTTTATCTGTCTATCATTTACAGTCAACTGCCACTTGTTGGCAGATCCTGGCTGTGGATCAGGCATTGACAATTTCTCCACAAACTGGACCTATACCCACTTCAAGGGTCAGAGTGCACTCTCTCTGTCCCATGGGTCCTCATCCTGTTTAGCAACCAACGGTGTTACCAGCTTATATTTAACAATATTTGTTTAAGTAAGGTTTATAATTATTTGGAATGATTTGGGAAGGTTTTCTTTAGGTGTGGCTTGCTTGCTTTGTTGCATTTCTATTCTTACAGTGGATATAAAAAGTCTACACACCCCTGTTAAAATGTCAGGTTTCTGTGCTGTAAAAAAATGAGACAAAGATAAATAATTTCAGAACTTTTTCCACCTTTAATGTGACATATAAACGGTACATCTCAATTGAAAAACAAACTGAAATCTTTTAGGTGGAGAAAAAAAAGAAAGAAAAATAATGTGGTTGCATAAGTCTGCACACCCTCTTATATATATATATATATATATATATATATATATATATATATATATATATATATATATGATATAGCTGTGTTCAGAATTAAGCAATCACATTCCAAATCGTGTTAAATAGGAGTCAGCATACAACTGCCACAATTTAAAGTCCCTCTGATTAACCCCAAATAAAGTTCAGCTGCTCTAGTTGGTCTTTCCTGAAATGTTCTTAGTCGCATCCCACAGCAAAAGCCATGGTCCACAGAGAGCTTCCAAAGCATCAGAGGGATCTCATTGTTAAAAGGTATCAGCCAGGAGAAGGGTACAAAAGAATTTCCAAGGCATTAGATATACTATGGAACACAGTGAAGACAGCCATCATCAAGTGGAGACAATATTGCACAACAGTGACATTACCAAGAACTGGAGCTTCCTCCAAAATTGATGAAAAGACGAGAAGAAAACTGGTCTGGGAGGCTACCAAGAGGCCTACAGCAACATTAAAGGAGCTGCAGGAATATCTGGCAAGTACTGGCTATGTGGTACATGTGACAACAATCTCCCATATTCTTCATATGGCTGGGCTATGGGGTAGAGTGGCAAGACGAAAGCCTTTTCTTACGAAGAAAAACATGCAAGCCAGGCTACATTTTGCAAAAACACATCTGAAGTTTCCCAAAAGCATATGGGAAAAGCTGTTATGGTCTAATGAAACCAAGGTTGAACTTTTTGGCCATAATTCCAAAAGATATGTTTGGTGCAAGAACAACACTGCACATCACCAAAAGAACACCATATCCACAGTGAAGCATGGTGGTGGCAGCATCATGTTTTGAGGCTGTTTTTCTTCAGCTGGAACTGGGGCCTTAGTTAAGATAGAGGGAATTATGAACAGTTCCAAATACCAGTCAATATTGGCACAGAACCTTCAGGCTTCTGCTAGAAAGCTGAACATGAAGAGGAACTTCATATTTCAGCATGACAACGACCCAAAGCATACATCCAAATCAACAAAGGAATGGCTTCACCAGAAGAAGATTAAAGTTTTGGAATGGCCCAGCCAGAGCCCAGACCTGAATCCGATTGAAAATCTGTGGGGTGATCTGAAGAGGGCTGTGCACAGGAGATGCCCTCACAATCTGACAGATTTGGAGTGTTTTTGAAAAGAAGAGTGGGCAAATCTTGCCATGTCAAAGTGTGCCATGCTGATAGACTCATACCCAAAAAGACTGAGTGCTGTAATAAAATCAAAAGGTGCTTCAACAAAGTATTAGTTTAAGGGTGTGCATACTTATGCAACCATATTATTTTATTTTTATATTTTTTCTTCCCTCTACCTAAAAGATTTCAGTTTATTTTTTCTATTCAGTTGTACAGTTTATAGGTCACAGTACTTGCCAGATATTCCTGCAGCTCCTTTAATGTTGCTGTAGGCCTCTTGGTAGCCTCCCAGACCAGTTTTCTTCTCGTCTTTTCATCAATTTTGGAGAAGATCCAGTTCTTGGTAATGTCACTTGATGATGACTGTCTTCACTGTGTTCCATAGTATATCTAATGCCTTGGACATTCTTTTGTACCCTTCTCCTGACTGATACCTTTTAACAATTAGATCCCTCTGATGCTTTGGAAGCTCTCTGTGGACCATGGCTTTTGCTGTGGGATGCGACTAAGAACATTTCAGGAAAGACCAACTAGAGCAGCTGAACTTTATTTGGGGTTAATCAGAGGCACTTTAAATGATGGCAGGTGTATGCTGACTCCTATTTAACACGATTTGGAATGTGATTGCTTAATTCTGAACACAGCTATATCCCCAGTTATAAGAGGGTGTGCAGACTTCTGCAACTACATTATTTTTCTTTTTTTTTTCTTCCCTCCACCTAAAAGATTTCAGTTTGTTTTTCAATTGAGTTGTACAGTTTATAGGTCACATTAAAGGTGGAAAAAGTTCTGAAATGATTTATCTTTGTCTCATTTTTTACAGCACAGAAACCTGACATTTTAACAGGGGTGTGTAGACTTTTTATATCCACTGTGTTTGGTTTGTATGTAGCCCACTTAAGCAACTGTAATATACCTGAAATTCTTCTTTCTAATGAATCCCTACTAGAAACAACTGAGGATGTTGATGGTGGCAGAGCTTTCAGAGACAACTTAGTAGAAACTGGTTCTTGATCTGCTTCCTGTTCTACTACTATTGGAAAAAAGGGGAGAACATTTTTGTTAAATCTCTAAGTAGCATAAGGTTTCTATGAAGATTGAAATAATTGTACTACTATTTTTTATCAATTGTATAAGTACAACCTCACAAATCAAAGAATATTTACAGATGTTTACAACATGTGAGCAATAGCACAATGGCCATATATAGCTGTCATCTGTATTATAGCCCTCAATTTTGCATGGTTTTATACTTACACGGGTACATTACAATTACCGAATACTGGACAAATACTTCTATAAAGAGTCCCCGAAAAATCCAGTGCTATCTGCAAGGTCCTGATTGAATACACCATTTAATCCATATAATGTAGACCATATAATGGTCTCATGAACTTTGGGAAGCCGAACCAACAATGCTAGAGCTTGATGGCCTGATGATAGCCTGAAATTCTATTGAATATCACAAGAAATACGCTTGTTATCCCTTCTTCAAGAATATTATCAACAGGTAAATAAAAGTTAAATCAGTTACTTTGATAACCCTGTTATTATTCTACTTAATAAAATAACTAAATCACTCTTCTACTAGTCTAGGTTGCTTTGTCACTTTTGAACCAGACTAAGGTTTCTTCAGGTAGGCAGCTCTAGCCTCACAATCAATTACATTTTTTGGCTTGACTTGAAATGCATGTTCTTTGTTTTTCTTGCTTTATTGAAATTGACAGTTATTTGCACATTTTCTGGAGCTTAATTTGTTTATGTCAGATTGGTGGAGGTTGTTTGGTGTAGCTATTATTTAGCTTTCGTTTACTAGTTTTATTAAGGCTCCATGTATTATTGTTTATGATACTTATCTAACAGATACCCAAGAAATCTTTTAGAGAGTTCAACAGCTAGAGATTTTTAGGATGCCCTACCTTCCAGAGACTGCTTGATGGGAATGGTGATACTTTTGATGATTTGTGGTTCAAACACTTGTTCTACTAAAACTGGAAAATTGAAAAAAGACATAAAATAAGCATGTCCTCTTTTATCAAAGAAGTTAGTGCAACACATATAACTATATTAAGATCATTTAATGACTCTCATTCAATAACTCCATTATCCATGTATCAATGTTCTTTAACTACTTTTGAGGCCATTACCTCAACATGACATCTACTTTGGGCCAGCTCATTAAAGGGCTCCTCTTGACAAACAGTTGTTTTCTTAGTTCATTTTTGAATATACATTTAATAAAATTGTATCTCTTCTAATAGTGTAAAAAATAAAGATTAAAAAACATTAGATTTAAGATGAATAATATAGCTTGTATAAAGACCAGTTATTGAAAATAAGTATTATACCTCACAACTAGGTTAATATCCTACAGCAACACCAATCCTCTAGTGATTCTAATCCACCAACCCTCTAATACCAGATCTAATCCATCTTAAAGTAGCTAATATATGAAGCCCAATCAAAATACTAAAGCTTATGATAAACTGAAAAATCTACAAAACATCCTTTTGTGTAAAATCCTTATATAGCTTGCTTGGCTATTCAATATATAATAACTATACCCCCTATCCTAGTCTTCACTGCTCATTCTACCAGTAGTTTAAACTATCTGCAAAATCAATGTCCTTTTTATGCTTAGCAGCAACTGCTTGAGTAACGTTGACATTTTCTGGAATTTATATAATATTTGTTTACTGTAATCAAGGTTGACGTTTATTAGAACTTATTTTCTAAAGTCCTTCTTAAGACTTTTATCTTTCTAAATTAAGGTTGCTATTTATTGCAATTATTAGGTATATGTAGCAAATTTAATGACTTAAAATATATACCTGAAATTCTTCTTTCCAATGATTCAGCAAGCATAACTGCTTCTGAGGGTAGCCTAGCTTCCTTAGATACCTTAGTTGAGACTGGCACACATGTCTTGCTTTCTAGTTCAGGCAGTTTTTCAAGATCATTTTTCTGTTCTTCTACTACTAGTGGAAAAGTGGATAAATTACAAAAAGAGTATTCCCTCTTTTCTAAAGTAAGTTAATTCAAAGTTTTACTACTCAATTAATCAACTATATACAGTAATCACCAAACTCAAGAACCAATATGTTCACAACAATTCATATACCTTGAGGTTCAGAGAGGATTCAAAGATATGAGCAACAACACACTGAATTTGTGGTCAACTGTATTTTATAGAGATAGCCTTGTTTATTTTTACCGTTCTCCACACTCATTCCAGTAAAGGTCTCACCACATTCGACTACCCCCCCCCCTTCAAATTTACCATTCCAACAGTTCAAGAGTATGCTTCTTTATTCTGATCTAATTATTCACTGATTTCTTCCTTATTTACCCTGTTGCTTTCCTTTCTATAATTTCGTTATTCAGCTATAAATAAAACTATATCGGCTGTTTTTGATGTGCCATATGTCAATGTTGTTTCTAACTTCAGTTATTTGAGACGAAGCCTGGTCTGTGTGAGTTCAGTAAAGAGGTAAGTTTGACAAAACATTATTGTATTAGGGAATGTTTATAGTACATTATTTAGCTTATGGCTCTACAGAACATCCAATCCTGCATTTTTCGATAGAATGCAAACTTAACAGATGACTCTAGCACACATCTTCCAACCCAAGGTTGCCCATTTACCAATCTCAAACTCTAACCACCATAGCCAAAACAATGATGCTATAGCAGTTGATAGCTTGGAAATTCTATTAAATATACCCTAGCATAAGGCTTACATTTACAGTAGACTCTCAGTTAACCAGAACTCAAGCAACAAGAACTCTCAAGCAACCAGAAAAAAATTCTGGACTTTTTAAATAAAAATAAAATTTTACAGAGCTCAACAAATGCCAGGAGCCATGTTGTCATGCCGCAACATGCTTACTGGCACCTAGATTGCATCCACTTTGTCTCTGCAATTCAGTTTTAACTTAACTTAAAAGGCATGAGTGACTGAGCCAGTGCAGTGTTGGCATTACATTCCTCGGGTTCAGCACCGCACCCTCCAGCCGAACGCACCTGTGTGTAAGTGAGGAGTGAAAGCTGCTGCTGCTAGAACAGCCCTCGCTGACAAATATACTTAGCAGATCACCCTGTGTGCCGCTGATCTAGGCCTCTTGTAATAATGACTCTCAAGCAACCAGAAACTACATTTATCCGGCATCTACCAATCTTGTTGGTGCCGGATAACTGAGAGCCTACTGTAGTTATATTACAACTTCTTCAAGTATATTATCAACATACTCTCAGGACAAATAACCATAAGGTAGACCAACCACTACTATATATTGTAGCCCAATAATTCTTTCACTAGCCTTGTTTGCTTTATCATTTTTTGTACCAGATTAAAGGGCCATTGTCATTAAAATGTACTTGCATGCATTAAAAAGATCACATTTGAATTTTACAGTCTTATCAAGCCTTACCTAACAAATATTTAAAGTTTCCTTTAAGGTTTCATTTTTTTTATGTTTGTATGATTTACCTAACGATTTGTTAACAAAACTGAAATTTTTATTTTAAAGTGTCCAAAAAATTAGCAGCTGATGTTTTTGAGTGTCCTACCTTCCTGAGATGGCTGTTTCTGAATTGTGATGATCATTTGCTCCTCCGCCATGTCTCCTTGATCTAGTTTCTTTTGTTCCACTACAACTACAAAAATTTAAAAAATAAGCATGGCTTGTTTATTGTACCTCTAGATTTATAGTTCAAATTTGTTAAGTAAATTGCTAAGAATATTCTGGTTTAGTGATGTCGCGAACATCAAATTTTGGGTTCGCGAATAGCGAACGCGAACTTCATCAAATGTTCGCGAACAGGTGAACATCGGCGAACCACCATAGACTTCAATGGGCAGGCAAATTTCAAAACCCACAGGGACTCTTTCTGGCCACAATAGTGATGTGAAAGTTGTTTCAAGGGGACTAACACCTGGACTGTGGCATGCCGGAGGGGGATCCATGGCAAAACTCCCACGGAAAATTACATAGTTGATGCAGAGTCTGGTTTTAAGCCAAAAAGGGCATAAATCACCTAACATTCCTAAATTGTTTGGAATAACATGCTTTAAAACATCAGGTATGATGTTGTATCGATCAGGTAGTGTAAGGGTTACACCCGCTTCACAGTAACAGACCAATCTCCCCGTTTAATGCACCGCAAACAACCGCAAACAGTCCTTTTGCACAACCGCAAACTCCCCATTTGCACAAGGTTGGATACCAAGCTAGCCATGTCCCGTTCCTTGTCCTCACTGATGTCATTGAAGGTCTCTTCCTCCACCCAGCCACCAAGGGTCGCCGAAAGGGGACAACAAGCCCCCTGGGTCGCCTGCTGTGTTTGGTCTTCCGCCTCCTCAAAGCCACCTTCCTCCTCTGACTCCTCTTCTTCAGACTCCCAGAGTCTGGGGGCTTCCACTGCCCAGCATGTAATATTATACACAGGTCAGAGTCTGGGGGCTTCCACTGCCCAGCATGGAATATTATACACAGGTCAGAGTCTGGGGGCTTCCACTGCCCAGCATGGAATATTATACACAGGTCAGAGTCTGGGGGCTTCCACTGCACAACATGGAATATTATACACAGGTCAGAGTCTGGGGGCTTCCACTGCCCAGCATGGAAGATTATACACAGGTCAGAGTCTGGGGGCTTCCACTGCACAGCATGGAATATTATACACAGGTCAGAATCTGGGGGCTTCCACTGCACAGCATGGAATATTATACACAGGTCAGAGTCTGGGGGCTTCCACTGCACAGCATGGAAGATTATACGCGTTGCCTCTGTCTGCGTTATTATAAGGTGTGTACTGTTAAGTAGTACTATTCCTAACGGTTTAATCCCTGTTACGTCCACTATCAGGGGACGTGTATATGGCATGGATTTTTGGAAGCGGGAGATGGAAAAAGATGCTTGGTCGGTCCTCCCACTTCAAATTTGGGGCACTGCGCGTGCAATCTAAGGTGCCACCAGATATGAGTGTCACTGTGCACTGGCAAAAGTTGGCAGAGTAGGCGCTGTAGGCCTCACACACACGCCTGTAGGCAGGCAACTGATATTCAATCGATTACAGTCAAAAAAGTGTCGTTTTATGTCACTGTACACTACGGTTGCACCAGATATGACGTATCACTGTGCAGTGGCAAAATGTGGCAGAGTAGATGCACTAGGCTTCACACACACGCCTGTAGGCAGGCAATTGCTATTCAATCTATTACAGTCAAAAAAGTGTTGTTTTATGTCACTGTACACTACGGTTGAACCAGATATGACTTATCACTGTGCACTGGCAAAAGTTGGCAGAGTAGATGCAATAGGCTTCACACACACGCCTGTAGGCAGGCAATTGCTATTCAATCTATTACAGTCAAAAAAGTGTTGTTTTATGTCACTGTACACTACGGTTGAACCAGATATGACTTATCACTGTGCACTGGCAAAAGTGAATATTCTGGTTTAGTGATGTCGCGAACATCAAATTTTGGGTTCGCGAATAGCGAACGCGAACTTCATCAAATGTTCGCGAACAGGTGAACATCGGCGAACCACCATAGACTTCAATGGGCAGGCAAATTTCAAAACCCACAGGGACTCTTTCTGGCCACAATAGTGATGGGAAAGTTGTTTCAAGGGGACTAACACCTGGACTGTGGCATGCCGGAGGGGGATCCATGGCAAAACTCCCACGGAAAATTACATAGTTGATGCAGAGTCTGGTTTTAAGCCAAAAAGGGCATAAATCACCTAACATTCCTAAATTGTTTGGAATAACATGCTTTAAAACATCAGGTATGATGTTGTATCGATCAGGTAGTGTAAGGGTTACACCCGCTTCACAGTAACAGACCAATCTCCCCGTTTAATGCACTGCAAACAACCGCAAACAGTCCTTTTGCACAACCGCAAACTCCCCATTTGCACAAGGTTGGATACCAAGCTAGCCATGTCCCGTTCCTTGTCCTCACTGATGTCATTGAAGGTCTCTTCCTCCACCCAGCCACCAAGGGTCGCCGAAAGGGGACAACAAGCCCCCTGGGTCGCCTGCTGTGTTTGGTCTTCCGCCTCCTCAAAGCCACCTTCCTCCTCTGACTCCTCTTCTTCAGACTCCCAGAGTCTGGGGGCTTCCACTGCCCAGCATGTAATATTATACACAGGTCAGAGTCTGGGGGCTTCCACTGCCCAGCATGGAATATTATACACAGGTCAGAGTCTGGGGGCTTCCACTGCCCAGCATGGAATATTATACACAGGTCAGAGTCTGGGGGCTTCCACTGCACAACATGGAAGATTATACACAGGTCAGAGTCTGGGGGCTTCCACTGCACAGCATGGAATATTATACACAGGTCAGAATCTGGGGGCTTCCACTGCACAGCATGGAATATTATACACAGGTCAGAGTCTGGGGGCTTCCACTGCACAGCATGGAAGATTATACGCGTTGCCTCTGTCTGCGTTATTATAAGGTGTGTACTGTTAAGTAGTACTATTCCTAACGGTTTAATCCCTGTTACGTCCACTATCAGGGGACGTGTATATGGCATGGATTTTTGGAAGCGGGAGATGGAAAAAGATGCTTGGTCGGTCCTCCCACTTCAAATTTGGGGCACTGCGCGTGCAATCTAAGGTGCCACCAGATATGAGTGTCACTGTGCACTGGCAAAAGTTGGCAGAGTAGGCGCTGTAGGCCTCACACACACGCCTGTAGGCAGGCAACTGATATTCAATCGATTACAGTCAAAAAAGTGTCGTTTTATGTCACTGTACACTACGGTTGCACCAGATATGACGTATCACTGTGCAGTGGCAAAATGTGGCAGAGTAGATGCACTAGGCTTCACACACACGCCTGTAGGCAGGCAATTGCTATTCAATCTATTACAGTCAAAAAAGTGTTGTTTTATGTCACTGTACACTACGGTTGAACCAGATATGACTTATCACTGTGCACTGGCAAAAGTTGGCAGAGTAGATGCAATAGGTTTCACACACACGCCTGTAGGCAGGCAATTGCTATTCAATCTATTACAGTCAAAAAAGTGTTGTTTTATGTCACTGTACACTACGGTTGAACCAGATATGACTTATCACTGTGCACTGGCAAAAGTTGGCAGAGTAGATGCAATAGGCTTCACAAACACGCCTGTAGGCAGGCAATTGCTATTCAATCTATTACAGTCAAAAAAGTGTTGTTTTATGTCACTGTACACTACGGTTGAACCAGATATGATGTATCACTGTGCAATGGCAAAAGTTGGCAGAGTAGATGCAATAGGCTTCACACACACGCCTGTAGGGAGGCAACTGATATTCAATCTATTACAGTCAAAAAAGTGTTGTTTTATTTCACTGAGCACAATATAAGCTGTTAGATGTTAGCCTGTCACACACACACGCTGGCAGGCAGGCATATGCAATTAGATTACACAGAAACAATTATAAAATAAAATAAATGATGTTCTAGCCCTAAAAAGGGCTTTTTGGGTTGCTGTCCTTCAGATGGAAGGCTCTGGAAGGGAGTGTATGCTGCTGATTGGCTGGAATGTGTCTGCTGACTGTGAGGTGCAGGGTCAAAGTTTCCTCAATGATAAAAAATACGGGGCGAACCCAAAAGCGCATGTGTTCGCTGTCCGATGCGAACGCGAACATGCAAAAATCGCCGCGAATTGTCCGCCGGTGAACTGTTTGGGACATCACTAATAAATATACTGGTTGTTTTACCACCCATTGTACCAGTTTTATAGCTTTCAAATCAAAAGTAAATGACGATTTATCAATGTACACATAAATATGTGTAGCTTTACAAATCCGTGAAAATTTACTCGTGGACCATATAGGCTTCCAAATACAGCACTTGCAAAGTTTTCACTTATCATTGACTTACTTGATTTGTTAAAGAACCACTGTGGTCAGTTTGTTTTTTCAAAATGATCTTCAAATAACTAAACTTGATGATGGGTAAAATGTGTTTAGAAAGTAAAGAAATAAATAAAATAATCAGACACTACTTTGTTATACATTTTTATATCTATTTTATTTTCCCAGATCATTCTGTCTGTTACTTTTTTTAAGTGGGTGTCCTTGCAAACTAATGAACTTTCATTTGCCTCATATTCCCAGAAAGAAAGAGATAAATTCCATGTATATTCAAAATATCCCACCTTTGGAAATTGATGACCACAAAAGAAAAAGGCTAAACCTCACAGCTTATTTAAACTTACATTCTGAAAACATCATGCATATTTTCAAATGTGGTCTTATGTGTCCTTAAAGTTTGCTTTCATTAATCTATGTTATGCATATGTGACTCCTCTAATGAGGTCTTAAAATGCACTTGAAGTTTTTAAGGATTCGCCATAAATTTTTTAAGTATGGCCTACCTTCCTGAGACGTCTTGGTGGCAGTTGTAGTACTCTCTATTGGTTCAGGCATTTCTTCTAGATTTAATTTCTGTTCTTTGACTACATTTGGCAAAAGGGGAAAATTATTAAAATAAAGTTTACTAAATTTCTAAGTGTATAAAAAACCTAACAATTTCTAACTATATTTAGACTGTTTTATCACACTCCTTTTTATAGTTGCTAAACCTACAAATCACTGAAGATTTGAGGGTGTACAAAATGAACTTAGTGTGAAGACACTGGTTTTGTGAATCAGTGAATGTTTGATGCAGTTTGTAAACCTTAAACTTACA
Source organism: Discoglossus pictus (assembly GCA_027410445.1). NCBI lineage: Eukaryota > Metazoa > Chordata > Amphibia > Anura > Alytidae > Discoglossus > Discoglossus pictus. Next base: position 41,471,579 of record CM050173.1, read on the forward strand.
AGCATTCCAGAATATGAGAGAAATGTTTCATTTAGATGACCTTCGCAACGCACTTAAATAAATATCTCACCTGGAAGTAACTCATAATAAGAAGTACAGTTATAAGTTCATTATCAGAATGAACACACAGGAATATATGAATTCAGCAATATTGTAGAAAATATAAGCTCTAAGAAGTTTTTGTGGGTTTATTACTGAACCATTACAAAAACAAAGCCCTCACAATTAATTATGCTTCCTTGTATATGTCACGTGAACTGGAGAGTGAAGTTCAAATTATATATATTAAACTATAGTGTACTACTCACTGTTCATAATTAAATCACTTTTTACAATGAGAGCAAAAGGAATTAAGATCTAAATATTAAAAGTGTATGCACAAGTTAATACATAGTGATTTAAATGAATAAAACCCGATTTTTCTTTGTACAATTTTGTTTTCAGGGTAATAAAATAGGCAAAATGCAGGAAAACAAATTAAATAAGAAATCTTCAACTAACCAAATTAATTTTATAAGAGATGTAAACTGAAAAATTCAATCTAAACCTAAAGATATGGGAGAGGTGTATGCTAAGTATTATACTACTCTTTATAATTTTGAAAAAGGGGCAACCTTTATTAAACCCACAAGCCAGGAAGTTTGGGATTTCTTAGATCAAATTAAACTTCCTAAACTTTCCCCGATGGAATTGTAAACTTTAAACCAACAAATCTCGACAGAGGAAATTGTTACAGCTATTTCAAAATTTAAAATCTACACCACTCCGGGCCCAAACGATTTTATAAATTCTTACTGCAAAAACTTTCAGACTTGCATAACAAAATCTGTGCAAAATGTTTAATGAAATAAAACAAAAAGGAAAGTCCCCACAGGAAATGCTGGAGGTGCAAATAGTCAATATCCCCAAACCAGACAAGGATCTGAATGATTGCAAAAACTTCCGTCCTATATCCCTCCTAAATAAAGACATAAAGCTATATGCTAAAATATTAGTTCAAAGATTAAATTTGGTCATAAACAAATTAATCGTACTAGACCAATCTGGTTTAGAGGCAGGGGAGACAGGGGACGCATAACATAAGGAAGCTAATCGACCTGTTGGCATTTGTAAAGAGCAATAAGATTACAATGGTCATGATATCTCTTGATGCTGAAAAAGCCTTAGACAGGGTTGGATGGGAGTTCATGAAATTGACGTTGTTCAAATTTGGATTAGGCGAATTCGGCACCAAGTCAATTAAGGCCTTGTATGACCTCCCATCCGCCTGTTGTTGGCTATGGCTTCAAATCTGACAGCTTGCCCATAACCAATGGTACAAGCAGGGTTGCCCCCTGTCACCTTCTGATCAAGCTGCTAGCGGAGTATATAAGATCAACTAAAGATATTAAAGGAATAAATGTAGGAGAGGAGGAACACAAAATTACACTTTTCGCCGACGATGTCATACTGACATTAACAGAACCAGTCAACTCAATAACTCAATTACAAAAAACAATTGAAAAATATAGCGGGGCTTCGTATTATAAGTTAAATATATTAAAAACAGACGTAATACCTAATTATTTGACCGGTCAGCAATGTGAAGAATTAGAAAGGGAATTTCAATTCAATTGAAAAAACAAAACAAAGTAACACACTTAGGAATTAAATTTAATAATAACATAGATCAAATTGTTCCAATAAATTACAAGAAGTTACATAATAAAATCAAGGAGACAATCTCTTCCTGGAAGAAACACACTCTATCTTTCTCTGACAGAATTGCAACTATTAGAATGACCATACTTCCCAAATTAAATTACTTAGCTCTATATATACTTTTAATGAATATATAAAGTTTTTTTAAGTTGCTACAAAAATAAAATATTCCAAAATCAGAGTCTCTTCATATTCCTCTTTCTTTTTCTTCTGAGGAGTATTTGTAAAAATACTATAATAAATAAGATAACATATTTGAGGGTGGACTACCTTCTTGAGGCTGCTCCGTGGGGTCTGGTATACCTTCACTTTTTTGTGGTTCTTCTGATAGTAATAATGAAAAAATTGGATAAAGTCATAAAATGAGCATGCCCTCTAATGATCACTATAAGTGTCTAAAGGTACGTAGGCCGAAATTCATGAAAACATAATCACAGTGGTTTTAGTTTATTTCTGTTCTTCTGCTACTAATAATGGAAACAGGGGAGTCATTGAATCCACGTGCCCTTTTATTAAAACAATATTTATTTTTTTACCTCTGCATGGAGTTTATAGTTACCAATGCACAATCAATTAGGAGCTATGGACATTGAAAACAACACATAAACCTTGTGAATCAATAAAGATCTGCTGTAGCATAAGAGACACTTCTCTAACCGAGTGGGATTAGGTTTCCATGCACATTTTTTCAGTATGATCTTCTTAGAGAAGTCACATAGAGCAAGACGTATATTTAAAGGTTCAAGACCAGAGAAAACAATACATCTTGTAAAAAAAGTTAAATATTAAGGAATAAAGCTTTAGTTGTCAAGCATATGGTTCTTGGTCTAATATGCCCTTTTATAGTTGATTTTAATATATATTTTAGAAAAACCCATTTTGTTCCCCATACAATTAGCACTATATGACAATTACACTACCCTCACAGATGAAACCCTGAAAGCTCTATTTCTTGGTTAAGGTTTTCATTTAATATATTGGTAAAATGTTTGAGGGAAGCCTACCTTCCTGAGGCTGCTCAGTGGTGTCTGGCATACTTTCATTTTGTGGTTCAGAAATGCCTTCATCTAATTTCGGTTCTTCTACTACTACTAATGGAAAAAGGGGAGAGTCATAAAATGAGCATGCCATTTTATAATATCGCTAGGTGTCTTAATGCATGTAGCCCAAAGTTTTTTACAGAAATATTTTTCATTGGTAATTTTAGATTATAATTACCTAGATGTAATTACTAAATATTTATGAATGTAAAAACACAAAAACAAACATGTACATTGTGAATCAATGATGATTCACTGGAGCTCAGAAGAACTTACAAGCTTAATACTAAAAGGTTTCCATTACACAACAGAACATTCTTTAACATCTCACCTTTAGAAAATCAATTTAGTATGATCTCATTAGAGATGTCACACAGCAAGAAGTATAATTAGGAGTTCAAGACCAGAGTTAGGATGAAAAATTAACTTAAGTAGCAAACACGATTACATCTTTGCTCCATGGAATATGTTGGCTTGTTACAAATAAAGGCTAATAATAATAATAACAATCTTATTAGAAAACATTATTTAGATATATGTATATTTCATCATACCTTCCCTTTCCAGGCACCATCCAGGTTCTCTCTTCCAACACTTCAATGGTCTACTTCTCTCCTCTACCTAATAACTCACTAACCACCCTAATATACCCATGCATTCATTCATTCATTCATTCATTCATTTCTTTCATTCATGCATCAGTCATCTATAATTAAAACTAAATAATTCCTTCAAGACAAAAACAAAAGTTGTGAAAGGTCATGCATCGACATACTCTCTTAGGTAATATTTTTGAGACCAAAGCATAGATCTGAGATTTCCTTAATGCCGGCTCACACATTTGTTTTATTAACAAAGGTTTAGTTTTACCAGTTTAGATTAATGACAATAAATGTAAACCTATTGGTTCTGATATAGTAACAAAGCAAACACCACTAGATTCAAAGGATACATTTCAGATTGTAAAAAACAACTTTAATTTACAACTTTAGTTTACATGAAACGTATCTCCCAAAGGGTGTCTCCTATATCTTGATCTAATGCTCCAATTGTTACATGTTCCTTAGCCCAATATTCCCATATAATTCTCACATCACTCCATCCAGTATATTTACTAAAAATGTTCCAAAGTACCAAATAATGTGTTCAGTAGAAAAAATAACAAAACTGTAAGAATACAAATTGGTCTGCATCATCTGCTTGGAAGTAGATTGGAAGTGCTTCAAATACATTTGCCAGTTTATATAGTAATAAAATGATACCATATTAATTTAATTTTTGATTGTTCCATCTATTCTGGATATTAGGATACTCTATTTTATTATTTCCACACCAAAAAATATATATGTTTAAGTCTTCCCACATATTTATAATAACATGATGAGAGGCAGTAACCTTGAAATAACTGTACGTGGGAAGGTATCCTGACTTGTGTATAATCCATCCTGAGCTTTGCATATGCCTAAAGGAAGCAATGTTTACAATGGTAATGGAATGCAAGAGCGAAGCCTTTGTGGGCACATTTGCATGTCCCTGCCAGGTTCACAGAGTGCAGTGTAATAATTGTAATTCTCAGAATTCTGGTCAGGTAGCACGTTTCTTAACTTGTTTTAGATTTTCAGATGTGTACACAAATGTACTATTTATCTACTATGTATATATATATATATATATATATATATATATATATTTATATTTATATATATATTTATATATATATATATTTATATATATATTTATATATATATATATATATATATATATATATATATATATATATATATATATTTGTATATATATATATATATGTATAATATGTATATATATATATATATAAATATATATTTATTTATATATTTATATATATATATATATATATATTTATTTATATATTTTTATATATATATATATATATATATATATATATATATTTATATAGACATACTAGAGACAATGTATTTTGGTTGGACAAAGAAAAAACACTGAGCTAATAGAAATACTAGGAAACATAGCTAAGTGAACAATAAGATCGCTGAAATGGACTTTAATGCCTTTTTTACTTACATCACTGCCCTTCACAGGCCCATCAAAGTTTGTGAGTCTTTGCTAAAAGTTATAAATCGCATTACAGAAAGCATAAAATCAGAGTATTCCAAACTGTGGTTCACAGACCAACAGCACTGAGAATCTTTCTGGTGATCCACAGAATAACTGGGATTACAAAAATGTATATTTTTTAATTATTAATAATGAGTACAATTAATATAAATATATTAACAAACAGTCAAGAGTCTAAATGCTATATTTTGCACATTAATAAATGCACATGCAAATAAGCAATTTCCACTTGGGATACGAAAAAAAAAACCTCTGGGGGACACTGGTCTAAGTTATTTTCTATGTCTGTATGTATATTTGTTCATGTTATCAACCAGCCTAATGAATGTTCTTTCAAAGTGCATGATGGTATTCGTTTGAATATTAATTGCACAAATAGTTTTACGGCACTTAGTTCTGTAGGGTTTACCTATTTGCAACATTCATACCTTTCATTGCCAATTCTTTCCATCGTTCTTTGTTCTGTTGAATGTTTTCAAACAAATTTGTCTTGAAACTTTCTAAATCAACAGATGCTAAGGAATAATCTGTAGCATCTGTCCGTACAGATGGTTTTCTTGGTACCTCTTGAGCCGCTTCAGTGTTATTCTGGCTAAGGAAGAAAAAGAAACATGGTAACAATTGACACTCAGTATAACGTTTATTTTAAATCCAAGTTTGCATTGCAATGCACCTCAGCTGCTTTGTGATTTTTTTTTATATTCTTTATTCTAACACCAAGTACATATACAGTCAGGTCCATAAATATTGGGACATTGACATAATTCTAATCTTTTTGGCTCTATACACAACCACAATGGATTTGAAATGAAACTAACAAGATGTGCTTTAACTGCAGACTTTCAGCTTTAATTTGAGGGTATTTAAATCCAAATCAGGTGAACGGTGTAGGAATTACTACAGTTTGTATATGTGCCCCCCACTTTTTAAGGGACCAAAAGTAATGGGACAAATTAACAGTCATAAAACAAACTTTCACTTTTTAATACTTGGTTGCAAATCCTTTGCAGTCAATTACAGCCTGAAGTCTGGAACGCATAGACATCACCAGACGCTGGGTTTCATCCCTGGTGATGCTCTGCCAGACCTCTATTGCAACTGTCTTCAGTTCCTGCTTGTTCATGGGGCATTTGCCCCTTCAGTTTTGTCTTCAGCAAGTTAAATGCATGCTCAATCGGATTCAGGTCAGGAGATTGACTTGGCCATTGCATAACATTCCACTTCTTTCCCTTAAAAAACTCTTTGGTTGCTTTTGCAGTATGCTTCGGGTCATTGTCCATCTGCACTGTGAAGCACCGTCCAATGAGTTCTGAAGCATTTGGCTGAATATGAGCAGATAATATTGCCCGAAACACTTCAGAATTCATCCTGCTGCTTTTGTCAGCAGTCACATCATCAATAAATACAAGAGAACCAGTTCCATTGGCAGCCATACATGCCCACGCCATGACACTACCACCACCATGCTTCACTGATGAGGGGTATGCTTTGGATCATGAGCAGTTCCTTTCCGTCTCCATACTCTTCTCTTCCCATCACTCTGGTACAAGTTGATCTTTGTCTAGTCTGTCCATAGGATGTTGTTCCAGAACGGTGAAGGCTTTTTTAGGTGTTGTTTGGAAAACTTTAATCTGGCCTTCCTGTTTTTGAGGCTCACAAATGGTTTACATCTTGTGGTGAACCCTCTGTATTTACTCTGGTGAAGTCTTCTCCTAATTGTTGACTTTGACACACATACACCTACCTCCTGGAGAGTGTTCTTGATATGGCCAACTGTTGTGAAGGGTGTTTTCTTCACCAGGGAAAGAATTCTTCGGTCATCCACCACAGTTGTTTTCCGTGGTGTTCCGGGTCTTTTGGTGTTGCTGAGCTCACCGGTGCGTTCTTTCTTTTTAAGTATGTTCCAAACAGTTGATTTGGCCACACCTAATGTTTTTGCTATCTCTCTGATGGGTTTGTTTTGTTTTTTCAGCCTAATGATGACTTGCTTCAATGATAGTGACAGCTCTTTGGATCTCATATTGAGAGTTAACAGCAACAAATGCAAATAGCACACTTGAAATGAACACTGGAGCTTGTATCTGCTCTTTGTAAGTGGGATAATGAGGGAATAACACACACCTGGTCATGGAACAGCTGAGCAGCCAATTGTCCCATTACTTTGGGTCCCTTAAAAAGTGGGAGGCACATATACAAACTGTTGTAATTCCTACACCTTTCACCTGATTTGGATGTAAATACCCTCAAATTAAAGCTAAAAGTCTGCAGTTAAAGCACATCTTGATAGTTTCATTTCAAATCCATTGTGGTGGTGTATAGAGCCAAAAAGTTTAGAATTGTGTCGATGTCCCAATATTTATGGACCTGACTGTAGATCAAGAAAAACTTCATACATTTCTGAAGTATATAGCAAACTAAAAATGTTAGCAGCTGCCTATGCTAAGAGCATAACATATTTTTAAGAGAAAAAGTTAACTTTAACCGACTCTGCTAGTGGTGGTCATGACCAGTGCCGGATTAAAATCTCTGGAGCCCTTAGGCATAAGATCCCATGCTATCCCTATGCTGTGAGCGTGCATTTGCTATCATCCCACTGACAACTCCAGTGGTCATTGCCACGAACAAGCTCCTGTGCTATTCACCCTCACAACTGGGTAAAATAGGGGTCACATTGCATATATAACTCAAGTAAATATATTAGGTTTCCAAAGTGCCTAACACTCAACAATTAATGCTAACAATAAAATAAAAAAAAATAAAAAAACGTTGTTGCTTCAAAAAGTCTGTAGGGGCATTTAGCCAGAAAAATGGGGTATCTACATAGGTAGTATCCTTCAGATAGGAGGCATCCTTTGTGGTCACAAGGTTCTACTACGCTTACCTGTGGTGTGGAGGTCTTGCCCACACTTACTTCATCCAAGCTCTCTACTCAATATTATTGTAATTGTTTACCAAACCAGTATTTTTCATCTGGTGGGAGATTTTGTTGTTGTCACTGGCTAGTGTGGATGGTATATATAATTTGAATATCTTTTACCACCATTTTTTCGTGTTTTGTTGCCTCAAAACCGGGAGGTGTTTGAGGATTTGCATCATTTAATTTACAGAACATGCCCACAACTTTAAATATTTTTTGTTTTTATTGTGTAGCAAACAACAAATAGGACAAAATAACAGAAAAAGTCAAACTATTCACCCCCTAAAGTCCCAACTCTATGGAGTGTACGGCTTATTGTCATCCTATGTACAGATACTTCAGTCTCTGATGTGGAACTCTGCAGCTCCTCCAGGGTTACCTTAGGTCTCTGTTCGGCCTCTCTGATTAATGCCCTCCTTGCCCGGTCCGTAAGTTTTGGTGGGCAGCCGTCTCTTTGCAGGTTTGTAGTTGTGCCATGTTCTTTCCATTTGGTTATGATAGATTTGATGGTGCTCCTGGGGATCATCAAATATGTGTATATGTTTTTATAACCTAACCCTGACTTGAACTTCTCAACAACATTGCCCCTTACTTGTTTGGATATATCCTTGGTCTTCATGGCAGTGTTTGGTTAGTGGTGCCTCTTGCTTAGGTGTTGCAACCTCTGGGGCCTTTCAAAAAAGGTGTGTATATGTAATGATAGATCATGTGACACTTAGATTGCACACAGGTGGACATCATTTCATTAATTATGTGACTTATGAAGGTAATTGGTTGCAACAAAGGGGGTGAATACATACGCACATGCCAATTTTCTGTCTTCTATTTTTAAAACATATTTTTATGTATATATTTTTCTAATTTTACTTCACCAAGTTAGACTATTGTGTTCTGATCCATCACATGAAATTCAGATTAACAAAACATTGAATTTAAGGCTGTAATGTAACAAAATAGGTAAAAAGTCAAGGGGGGTGAATAAGCCTAAAGCTACCCCTTTTAACGCTGATTCCCTATAGAGCTGTTTTTCCTGCCAGGTCCCTTTTAATGCTAAAACCCGCAAAAACGCTGTTTTTGCCTGCAGGACCCCTCTGATTCACTATAACACAGTTTTTTCTCCAAAGAAAACGGAATCCAGGATGACCCAGAAGCTTCAACATCAATAATTTAAAGTTTATATTTCTGCTAATGTTCAGTTTGTGTTAGTGTTATGTTTGCTGTTTCTTTGAAGTTCATATAAAACCAAAAAAGTTTAAATATTCCTGTAATCACATGTAATTGTCTCTATCTATTTAGATAAGGTTTATATACATTGTACATAAAAAATACATGTGCATATATGTAATCACTAATATAATTGTGGTACTGCGAGTTTGTGTGTAACGCTCGCAAAATTGCAGCCTTGAAAATTGCAAAAGTTGCAGAGTGAATAAAAGTAAGTACATGGCAGAAAGCCAAAATCATAAATAATGCTTAGTTACAAAGCCTGAGGTTGTAAACTGCGGGCTTCAAAATTGCAACAGTTGAAGAAAGATTAAATTGTATCAAGCTCGGAAGTACATGGCAGAAAGCCGAAATCGTAAATCATGTTTCTATATGTAGCATTTCAGGGCCTGATCAGGATCAAGGAAGCAAGACCCGCTACTTACTGCTTAGACAGAGCCAAACCAGAAATGTGAGGAGAGGAGAGAGAGAGTGAGAAGAGAGATAGAAGGAAAGGCAGAGAGAGAGAAGGAGAGGGGGGAGATAGAGATAGGAGGGAAGGAGAGAGAAGTAAGGAGGGGGAGAGAAGTAAGGAGGGGGAGAGAAAGAGTGAGGAGGGAGAGAGTGAGAAGGAGGGAAGGAGAGAGAGTGAGAAGGAGAGGGAGAGAGAGTGAGAAGGAGAGGGAGGAAGAGTGAGAAGGAGAGGGAGAGAGAGTGAGAAGGTGAGGGAAAGATAGTGAGAAGGAGAGCAAGAGAAGGAGAGGGGGAAGAGAGCGATAGGAGGGAAGGAGAAAGAAGGAAGGAGGGGGAGAGAAAGAGTGAAGAGGGAGAGAGTGAGAAGGAGGGAAGGAGAGAGAGTGAGAAGGAGAGGTAGAGAGAGTGAGAAGAAAAAGGGAGAGAGAGTGAGAAGGAGAGTGAGAGAGAGTGAGAAGGAGAGAGCGAGAGAGTGGGAAGGAGAGGGCTAGAGAGTGGGAAGGAGTGGGCGACAGAATGAGGAGGAGAGTGAGAGAAAGTGAGAAAGAGAGGGGGAGAGAGGGGGAAGGGAGGGGGAGAGAAAGAGGTACAGAGAGAGAGAAGGAGGGAGGGGGAGAAGGAGACAGAGAGAGAGGACGAGAGAGAGAGAAGGGGAGATAGAGAGAGAGAAGGAGGGAGAGAGATAAGGAGGGGGAGAGAAAAAGAGAGAATGAGAACGAGATAGAGAGAAGGATGGAGAGAGAAGGAGAGGGAGAGAGTGAGAAGGAGAGTGAGAGGGCGCACAGAGAGAGAGAGAGAGAGAGCACAGAGAGAGAGACAGGGTACACGTAGTGAGGTTGCACAAAGAGACAGAACACACAATATTATATCGTCATTTTTGACGGGCAATTGACTAGTATACTGTAAATATAATTATATAGACACATAGATTCTCTTAAATAAAATGCAGTCTTACATATGCATAATAAATATAAAGTATTAATATACTGTTCGTTGTGTTGCACATATATATATATATATACAGTACAGTGTGTGTGTGTATATATATATATATATACAACATAACAAAGTCAGAGGTGCTCATCAGAGAACGAACTAACCTTAATAGGTTAGTTCTATAGCCATGATAAGCTACTCTGAGAGCAACCACTTTTAGCTCACTTGTGCCCTTCACAGGGAGAAATATCCTGTAGTATATCAGTCTGGTTCAACTCAAAAGAGTGAACCAGCCCCGAAATACCAAGCAATTCTACCCTGAACAGGAGAAACAGCAAACCCCAGACGCGTTTCGGGCCTTTATGGGCCTCGTCAGTGAGGTGCAGCTGAACTCCCTAAGGCACAGTGAGCAAGGGGTCCACGTCTGGAGTCCCCTATTACCTTTAGGGAGACTAAACCCTAAAGGTAATTTGCATATACAACATAACAAAGTCAGAGGTGCTCACCAGAGAACGAACTAACCTTAATAGGTTAGTTCTATAGCCATGATAAGCTACTCTGAGAGCAACCTCTTTTAGCTCACTTGTGCCCTTCACAGAGAGAAATATCCTGTAGTATATCAGTCTGGTCCCACTCAAAAGAGTGAACCAGCCCCGAAATACCAGGCAATTCTACCCTGAACAGGAGAAACAGAAAACCCCAGAGGCGTTTCGGCCTTTATGGGCCTCGTCAGTGAGGTGCAGCTGAACTCCCTAAGGCACAGTGAGCAAGGGGTCCACGTCTGGAGTCCCCTATTACCTTTAGGGAGACTAAACCCTAAAGGTAATTTGCATATACAACATAACAAAGTCAGAGACGCTCATCAGAGAACGAACTAACCTTAATAGGTTAGTTCTATAGCAAAGGTAAGCTACTCTGAGAGCAACCTCTTTTAGCTCACTTGTGCCCTTCACAGGGAGAAATATCCTGTAGTATACCAGTCTGGTCCCACTCAAAAGAGTGAACCAGCCCCGAAATACCAGGTAATTCTACCCTGAACAGGAGAAACAGCAAACCCCAGACGCGTTTCGGCCTTTATGGGCCTCGTCAGTGAGGTGCAGCTGAACTCCCTAAGGCACAGTGAGCGAGGATATATATATCACATATATAGTTGTGAGCATGCGAGTTGTTGCTAACGCGAGGGCCGCGGCTCGCGCAGCGAGGGCAGTGGGCGAGGGCCTCAGTTGCTGGCATGGAGCACCAAAGGCGCTCCATGCCAGCAACTGCGACCCTCGCAAACTTAACGTCGCAACGCAAACAACACGACACATTAGTTACGACCCTCGCAAACTTTTACTAGCAACGCAAACAACATACGACACAAGTTAACACACATTACGACCTTGCAACACTCGGAGGCAACTCGCGAACATTACAAAATTCAAAACACAATACATACACACAGCACATACATAAAAAGCTTACCTACAGCAACAGGGAGCATCCAGGACCTCAAAAAACCAACTTACACTTTCATTTCACTCAAAATAAAAGAGTTTACACACTAAAAAATTTCAGAAGCGACAAAAAAAATGGCTGCCGAGCAAAACGAAAACGAGGCTACACACGCAAACATCATACGAGACACGTTAGCACTCATTACGACCTTGCAAAAATCGGACGCAACACGCCGACATACAAACATTTAAAACACAATAAATACACACAACACACACATAAAAAGCTTACCTACAGCAAGAGGAACCATCCAGCACCTCAAAAAAGCAACTTACACCTTCAATTAAATAAAAAAAAAAACACTTTAGACACTAATAAAATCGATAAGCGAGAAAAAAAATGGCCGACGAACAAAACGAAAACGAGGCTACAGCACTCTCAACACGCAAAACACCACAAAACACTCGCAAAACACCACAAGAAACTTTCAAAACACCACGAAGCACCTACGGATAATCCGCGAAGACGCTTACCACAGATAACCCGCCATTTTACGCCAATGCGGAAGTACACCACTACGCTAACGGTTTGGTCTCGCGCATGCACAGTATTACACTGCACACATTCAGCATGCTTACACAGCAGCTCCAGACCACTAATGCTGCAGCAACATCAAAACAGATTGTCAGCTCTTCAACACAATGCTTCACAATAGGTAAACTATATTCATTTATTAATGTATTATATATTTCATTATTACACACCAAACACCATTAGCTCACTTACGATTTCATTGCCGTCATTTTTTGATGGGCAATTCGCTAGTATATATATATATTTATATATATATATATATTTATATAGATATATGTGTGTGTGTGTGTACATATACAGTGCCTTGCATCCCCCTTGACTTTTTACTTAGTTTGTTACATTACAACCTTAAGTTTTGTTCATCTGAATTTCATGTGATGGATCAGAACACAATAGTCTAAGTTGGTGAAGTGAAATGAGAAAAATATATACATAAAACTATTTTTTAGAAATAGAAAACAGAAAATTAGCATGTGCATATGTATTCACCCCCTTTGTTATAAAGCCCATAAAATGCTCTGGTGCAACCAATTACCTTCAGAGATCACATAATTAGTGAAATGATGTCCACCTGTGTGCAATCTAAGTGTCACATGATCTGTCATTACATATACACACCTTTTTTTAAATGCCCCAGATGCTGCAACACCTAAGCAAGAGGCACCACTAACCAAACACTGCCATGAAGACCAAGTAACTCTCCAAACAAGTAAGGAACAATGTTGTTGAGAAGTACAAGTCAGGGTTAGGTTATAAAAAAATATCCAAATCTTTGATGATCCCCAGGATCAAATCTATCATAACCAAATGGAAAGAACATGGCACAACAGTCAACTGCCAAGAGACCGGGCAAGGAGGGCATTAATCAGAGAGGCAATACAGAGACCTAAGGTAACCCTGGAGGAGCTGCAGAGTTCCACAGCAGAGACTGGAGTATCTGTACATAGGACGACAATAAGCCGTACGCTCCATAGAGTTGGGATTTATGGCAGAGTGGCCAGAAGAAATCCATTACTTTCAGCAAAAAACAAAATGGCACGTTTTGAGTTTGCGAAAAAGGCATGTGGGAGACTCCCAAAATGTTTGGAGGAAGGTGCTCTGATGAGACTAAAATTTTACTTTTCAGCCATCAGAGAAAACGCTATGTCTGGCACAAACCCAACACATCAAGAACACGATCCCCACAGTGAAACATGGTGGTGGCAGCATCATGCTGTGGGGATGTTTTTCAGCAGCCGGGACTGGGAAAATGGTCAGAGTTGAGGGAAAGATGGATGGTGCTAAATACAGGGATATTATTAAGCAAAACCTGTACTATCTGTGCGTGATTTGAGGCTAGGACGGAGGTTCACCTTCCAGCAGGACAATGACCCCAAACGCACTGCTAAAGCAACACTTGAGTGGTTTAAGGGGAAACATGTAAATGTGTTGGAATGGCCTAGTCAAAGCCCAGACCTCAATCCAATAGAAAATCTGTCGTCAGACTTAAAGATTGCTGTTCACAAGTGCAAACCATTCAACTTGAAGGAGCTGGAGCAGCTTTGCAAGGATGAATGGGCAAAAATCCCAATCGTAAGATGTGGCAAGCTCATAGAGACTTATCCAAAGCGACTTGGAGCTATGATTGCCGCAAAAGGTGGGTCTACAAAGTATTGCGTAATTCTAAAAACCCGAAAAACAAACAAAATAATTTAACAAAAATAATAACGCACACACAGAACAGTGGGAGAGCCAGGAAGCCATGGAGTGATTTTGCAAGCAGATTTCAGCCATATTTGGGGGGTTTTGTCAATCCAAAATTGGCTAAGCGAGGAAAAATATGGCCGACGAAAAATGTACAAATCCTGAAACTGGATAAGCAAAGCAAGGCACGCAAGACTTAGAAAATACAAAACGGTGAAGAACGTAAGACTTAGACCAACAACGCCAGGCACACAAGATTTTAAAAATAAAACCAACGCCAGTCAGCGCGCACTACACAAACATTCAGCAGACACAGAGAGGAGGAAGACAAAGGGAAGGCACAGGGGGGAGATGGTGGAAAGAGACACATGGCATTCCCCAGCACAAAACTTGCAGGTTAATGAACCCTGCAATGAGCGGCCCGTACAGTAGGCAGGAGGAAAGGGTCGCAATGAGTGCCGAAGGAGATCATTGCCGGGCTCACGATGAGCACCGCAAGCAGGAGAGGCTTGCAGTCAGCGCCAAAGGAGCTCATTGCGAGCCCCGTGATGAACGCCAAAGGCGCTCAGTGTGGGGCTTGCGATAAGCGCTGAAGGTGATCAGTGCAAAGCAGGAAAGTTGAAGTACACGGGGGAGAGGATTGCAATGAGCGCCGAATGCACTCAGCGCGGGGGTCGTGATGAGCACCAAAGGTGCTCAGAGGAGCAAAAGCCTCACCTTGTGTGGCAAACAGCATTGCCAGCCTTAACATTTTAATCCCCTCATTTTTAACGGGCAAATTTGGTAAAGTTATAAAAACTGGATAACTACAATGATTTAAATCTATTTCCTTTGTATTCTATTATTGCACAGTTATTTGTGAATTTAGATCCCCTTGCTAAATATTACCATATTTATCAATTGTGTCAACTTTATAATACTCAACAGATTTGGAATTTTATGATCTGACATCTGGCTAATTTTGTGTTTAAAAAAAAATGTTGTTTTTGGCAAGGTACAGAAATCCATTAATTCCCAGGCAATATTACATAATTTCCATAACTTAACATTAACAAACTATTTATGCATTTAATTAAATAACATTTGTCAAAAATATATTTGATAAATATATTCTTCAGATAATATGGGGAATGGCCATTGGGTGGCAGCAGTGTCCAGCTAATATATCTTTGAAAATTAATTGAACTATTGAAAATTGCTATGCAAACATTAAAATAATGCTGTAAAAATGAAAATCACAAACCTTGTTTTTTCAGATGGAGCAGGATTAGATTTTGCAGCTTCCTCTTTAAGAGGAGTAACAATTTTCTCAGTTGAGTCAGTTAGAAGCAACAATGTTGGCTCCACTATGAAGTCAATAAACCCTGAAAGGTAAATAAGATGTTATGTCAGCTTTGTTCGTCATAAGATATACCATGAATAGTAACTGAAATGGGCTTAATTATATTTTTTACATTTTCTTTATTGACTTCCATCAATGATCATATACAAAGAATATATCACACATCATGACAACTAATTGTTGAATAGCTTCTCTAGGATATGTAAATGCACGCAGATATGATTACAATTGAATATATCTCACAATACATGAATAAAAAAGGGCTTAATGTTTTAGAAGTAAAATACTAAAATACATGGTAAGCTATTAAATTATTTTATACCCCTATGCTGTCCATGAAATATTGTGGTTGCATCAAGCACAAAGCAACATTATATAAAACATAATAGGATTATTACTGAGGAACTGTAACTAAAGGAGCATAGGAAAAATGGAAATAATGTCAAATAAGCCTATGGGGGCACTTCTTTAAATGACAAATTAATATAGCTGTTAAGTTTTTTTTTTTAATGGGGCATTCATGAAATCACACCGTACTATATCCTAAGCAATTCCATTATACTGCACATCAGAAGTAACAAAAACAGAGACAATCTTCTTCACACACAAGAAGGCATAAATTGTCTCTTTATCATGCCAACAGATACATTAACATGGGTTTGCTATTGGCTAAGTCTGAATTAAGCGGCCAGTTAATTCAGTACAATTTGGAACACACCACTGTAAAATTCTCCTAAAACTATGTTGATATATTATTTGAATTTTTAAAATATGTTCTTTTTTCACAGATAGAGTTATAAATGAAATCTCTGTTCACATGAGACTCTGACAAGCCCCCAGACAAAGCCACAGCAGCAGCTCCGTGCAGAGAGCATAAACAAAAATAGAGCTAAGCCTTCACAAATTTATCGGTGCAGGGAAATGACAGCTGGATTCAAGTAAAAATGACAATTGGGGTTTAACATCTCCTGCTGCATTCCTGAAGTTCAATGAAATGCTACAAATCTTTGTCTCACTGAGTCTACACCGCTCGGGGTCTGCTGATGTTGTTAATCATGGAACAGTCAGCTGTATGTTTGTAAACAGGCCTAAGACTGTAGATTTTTAGCTGTTATTAGTGAAATAAAAAAAAAACAAGTGCTCTTTGATGGCATGAAAAGCACTTATAGTGAGGTAAATGTCCTTTTAATGATTGCTAGTCTTGCCTTTGAGTGTTCACAACTGTTTCTTCATTATAATAATGATAAAAGAGCAGACACAAAATGAGGATGGTTGGCAGTATTCAGTAACACCGCAAATTGGCTCACACAGATCCACATTGAGATTACACAAGTGTTCTTGACCATACAGTCATGTAGTTGTATTTTATTCTGCTTCATTCCACTGGACTACAAGATAAGCCAATTTGGTTTGTTTTCAGTTTTCTTCTCAGATCAGATCCACACAGTTTCTAGCAGTTATTAAAAACACTTATTTTAAGTATTATTTCTAAATTTGATATTCAACAGATCATGTTTTTACTTTCTCGTCCTGAATACCAGCCCTGACAAATTATTTTGTTAATCTAAGGGATTCCTGACCGGTATTGATTGACTTCTTATTTGCCTTAGAAGATTTCTCAAAAATGAAGTGTCAACATATATAACGTCTTCAAACTTTGTAACAAAAAAATGTGTTCAGTATTTTTTATTGAAAAATCCAATTTCCATTTTATCCATAACCAATGGTGCTTCTTGATCATTTAGCTATTTTTATAGTGTTTGATTAGCACTGGGGTTAAATCTTTGACACGTCCTGATGAAAATCTATATAAGAATACATTTAAGATGCTGGCATTTGGCCAGTTTCTCTTGGCCCTATCTGGGCAGTTTACTTAATATTAATATGCTTTCATTTTATGTGAATAGTTCTATACTCACTAAAGATAATAACAAAATCAGAGGTTGGCATTACACCACACTCATAATATTAAAGGTAATATACATTAAACAAAAGTATTCAAATTACTTGGAAGTCACTGATTTACAGGCTGATTATTTGAAGACTGTGACAAGACCAACTCATCAATAACTGAATCTTCTGGCCATCTGAGCCCTTTATATACATCATTTTAAAGGTTGTCTTCATTAACTTGTTATGTGTAATTTTTGGAGAAAGAGGAAAATAAAATCTACAATCAAATCTTTATTGTGTGGCTTTGACAATGTTGCACGTGCTCATTCCATACACAAATAGTCAGTACTGTCTTAAAGGGACATAGAAAACATTTTTGTTCTTTTTTGCATCTGAAATAATTTATTTCACAGTGTACAACTGTGCATTTTCATTTTTCAAATTATGCTCTGAAAGAAAATCCGATTCAAATGTTTAACTGATCTAGGGGATTGCCCCTGTCTGCCAATGAGCAGTAATATAAATGTATGAGTCATATTTGCCTGCCAATGAAATCTACAGTACACGCATATGTATACTCTAGCCTTCATTGGAACTAACAGAAGTACACAAAGAGTTTAATTGATATTTTTCATGCATTTTACAACTTAGATAATGTTTAAAGCAAGCTCATTTAAGAATTATGTTCAATTTCTTTATGTGAGAGGATAGAAAACACAAAACATAGACGGATAAAGTCACTGATGCTTTCTGGAACCCATACATCATAAGGTTCTCACTACTGGACCTGTTATTTGTATTTTTGGTCTTTTTCAGAAAGTAGCAGATTAAATACATGTTGTTAAACACAGTCCTCTCAGGTTGTGTTTATTATTATGTTTGATGCTGGAAATCTGCTTGCTGGTTGTTCAAATCGCAATTACTGGAGACTGTAATGGAGTTACAGGCTCAAAATCATTACTCCATCCTATTTTCTCCTTTGATGTTTCAAACCCGCAAATGTTACCAGTGCTAAAAACACAAAATCCATATTTAATTACAACAGTTCAACAAGCCTGTAATTGCCTTTAAACTCATAAATGGCAAATGTATCAAAAAACCCTACGAGTACTAGTACCTGTTCATAACAGTATAAAATTAAATATAAACACACTATTGTACTTTAAAATACTGTGAAAGCTATGAAAGGCATTGGAATTAATTGTACAACAGCTTGCAAATCTGCAATAAAAATTATTATTTTAAAAAAAAATTTCCTGTGTTATATTGATCCAACAAATCAAGGACTAGAACAGATGATTTATTAATTAGTATGGATTTCTACATTTCTGGATTGTGAGTCCGATTGCAAATCGTACTTCTAAACACTAATTAATTATAGTCTAATCTACATGTTTTACTGATGTCATGATGACGGTCTCATTTACTATTGGCTCTGTCTAGATTGTAACTTACGGGCTTGCTTAATTGATCATGATCATACTCTGAAATGCTACGTGCAAGTTCATGGTTTGCGTGTGGTGCCTTTGTGCCTGTTCTTGTGGGCTTGAGCAATTAAATGCATCTGTAACTGTAGCAAATTTCTAATCCACAGACATGTGGGCGGAAGGAAGGTAATTATAGGCTTGGAATTATATGGTGCCATTGTGTCTTGTAAAGATCCAGGAGTAGGGGCTATTACAGCCCAGGGCCACCTGCTATAGACTATAGGTTAACTACCCACAAGGACCGTTGGGGTTCTTGGAAATCTCAGCACCAGCACCCTTATATCTGGCTTCTGTAACAGTCAGGGTCTTTACATCAGGAATCAGCACTTCCAGGAGTCTCAATAACCTTCCTTTGGTAATGACCAGGACAAGTTATTTAAAGGAATCAGCACTTCCAGGAGTCTCAATGACCTTCCTTTGGTAATGACCAGGACAAGTTATTTGAAGGGTGGAGATATGATTAGTATTGCATCCATCAGGCACAAATCAAAGAGAACATACTAATGCCATATGTCTCAGCAGTCAACTGATTTATTTTTGGAAAGTCAAACAATATTTATAGCAGTTAGATACAGAGGGGGTATATACAAAACAATAATGGCAGGGAGTGGCAGACAAACACAGGAGGCAGACTCCACATGGGGTCTAAAAGTAGCTTCGTGAGGGCAATAGGTCTAATCTTTAATACACATCCTGCCGTCTCGAGCTGGCTAGCACATGGGAGATGTAATTAGCTTATCTGGCAAACAATGGGGCAAAACAGATTATAATACAATGGAGGTGTTTGCTCCCTGCAGACCCTAACATAGGCCCTATGTCTTAGAGCTATTCACCCCAGCACCCACATGCCCATATTGCCAATGTGGCAATGTAATCCCCCTACCCATTTTCCAATGGGGTAGTCTGTTCTCTGTGGTGGCTCACTGGGACAAAATCCAGGACCTGAAAAGGGGTCCGTGACATGTCTCTAATTACATTTTTACCTTTCTTTTAGTTTTGTTGAAATGAGAATTGTATAACCTATGTTGTCATTAAAACAACTGAATTGAAGTCTGATCAAGTATTTTGTGATTACATCATGTTTCTCTTTCAATAGAATTTCTTGTTCAAATCAGTAATATTATCACTTTCTAGAAACTAGGAAATATATACGAAGAGCGTTGTACATCTTAATGCTAACTAAAAGTTTGTATTAAATTTATCCATTAACATGTTGTTGATTGCTTAGTGACTGTATATGTTATTTCACTGTGTGTAGGTGTGTTCTGTCAACCTAGAAAGGAAAATGTATCAGTTTCCTAGACAGCATCCTAAAACTTGAATCTGTCAGGGTTGAACAAATTCCTTTTTGCATAGAAAGTGCTCATCAGAGAAATGGATGACAGCTTTGAAAGAGGATGTTATCTTTAATTATGCACTTTATATGTTGTTCAAGTATGCAAAAAAAGGAAAATATATTACCAGCTTCCTTATTACATCAGAAGTTTGGTGTTGTTAAAATTCTATTTGCTGCGTTCCTGAAGATGTTGCTATTGATTACCAGAATAACCCTTGTTTCGGAGTAGAAAAGATTTTGTACAAGAAAAAAAGCTTTGTTTTTTGCTTTTATGAAACAAAGTAGTTTAGCTAGTCATCAGAGATGCAGATTTTTAATGCCTTGATAACAACCAACAGTGAGCCCACCTATTTCAAATCAATGTCAGTTTGCTTAATATATGCATTATTTGCTGTTTACTATAAACACCAGGGTCGGCTGGTGCATAGGGGCAAATGGGCAACCGCCCTCCCAAAATGAATGCACTGACTTAATCCCACCATCACTTAATTGTATAATTTATATAATAAAAAAATTAAAAAAATGTTTTATCATGTTCAATATTCTGTTTTTTTTAATAGCTGCTGCTGTCACTTTAAATTTCAAAACCCTCTGTTCTGCAGTTAAACACACTGACTTATCACATCTAGCCCCCTGCTAATGACTTGCCTGTAATACAGATATGGGTACATGTGAGAATTAAAAAAAAAACAGTCACAATGCTGTCTATTCACAAACTGTGCTCTAACTCAGGGGTCACCAAACTTGGTCCTGGAGGGCCGACCCAGGCCTGGATTTGTGGATATCCTTGCTGCAAACAGGTGAGTCAATCAGGATGGCTGAAGAAACAAGATTCTCACCTGTTTGCAGCAAGGATATCCACAAATCCAGGCCTGGGTCGGCCCTCCAGGACCGAGTTTGGTGACCCCTGCTCTAACTGATAGAGCTGAGCCTGTTTGTCAAACACAGCATCACCCAATCAGAATGGCAGGGGGGGGGGGAGTCCTGTATCTTACAGGGACTGCAGCTCTCACAGTCCCTCTGGATGTGAATACATTGATGCAATCGCAAAAAAGTTTATTGAAAAAAAAAACTCCCAGCTCACAGTGCATGCAGAGGGAGCTGCGTGTAAAGCTTAAGTTTTCTCAATACTCTGAAGGTCTTATTGATTCTTACTACCCTGCTCTATACACCAAGCTTGTTACTTGTCTGTCACCAGCCCGCCCAATACCAGACAGAAGCAGCTGCAGAGCTCAGGTGTGTCCATATCCCTCTCTGTGTCTTGCTGTTGTTCTGTCCTTCAGTCATGTCTTGGTGCATGACTGAAGGACAGAAGGACTCTCATTGACCACATGGATGCAGCACACCAGGTACATCTGTCTGTGCTTCTGGTTGTGCTTATCCATATGGTTTTCATGGCAAATATACTGGAGTGGTTTGCAAGTTCCTACTCAAGTGGACTGCATTTTGTCTGACCTCTCTAAAATGACCTGCCCATCTTGGGTGACCTTTGATGATATAGCTCACAGCTTCATTGAGGTAACAAGCCCCTTCACCATGACAAGGTAGCAATCCAGAAGGGGTCCTGTGTCTTAGTCTCTCTCTATGTCCATATGTATTTATAAGGAGAGGGTATATTTACTTTTGGGGGCGATCTCTTATTGTATGTGTAAGGTATATATAGTGTGTGTGTGTGTGGGTGTAGAATTAGAAATATATGCTAATTAACCACTAAAATATGTTTTTTGCAAGTTAATATTAATTATGTAAAAGCAGCCTAAAAACTGAATAAATATGTTTTTTTAATATTTTTTACAAACACATAGATTTATTCAAATGTATTTAAAGATAATAATGTTTAAAATGGAGGGAGAAACAAAACAGTACTGAATCATGCAGAACGAACATGGGGTGTGACTTTCTTGTCCTGGTCTGTTGGTGAATTATCACCCTGTCCTTCTGTAGATGCAAGATGTTCCTCCCATGTGTTTAGTCTGTTTGTTTAATTTCATCTATCTGCTCATTTAACAAATTATTTATTTATGCAGTTTTACTCAATATATTTGCTGCTATCATTGTATCTGCTTGTATCATTATTGGCTCAGTCGTAAAATACTTGACCTAGGCTCAGAGTGATAGATAGAGAGGTATGGAGATTGGGGGGGGGGGGGGGTTATTGATGGAGGAGAGTGGTAGAAGGAGAGATGGATAGAGGGAGAGAGAGGGATAAAAGAAGAGACATCGAATCTATCTCTCTAACCTTCTATCTCCCTCTTTCTCTATCCCTTCATCTCTCTCTCTATCCCTTTCTCTCTCTTTCTATCCCTCTCTTTAACTCTCTATCCACCTCTTTCACTATCACCTCCTCTCTATCTATATCCCTGTCTCTCTCTATCCCTTCCTCTCTCTCTCTTTCTCTCTCTCTCTCTCTCTCTCTCTATCCCTTCTTCTCTCTCTATCCCTTCTTCTCTCTCTATCCCTTCCTCTCTCTCTATCCCTTCCTCTCTCTATCCCTTCCTTTCTCTATCCCTTCCTCTCTCTCTCTCTATCCCTTTCTCTCTCTCTATCCCTCTATCTCTCACTACCCCTCTCTACCTCTATCCCTGTCTCTCTCTATCCCTTCCCCTCTCTCTCTCTATATATATATATCCCTTCTTCTCTCTCTATCCCTTCCTCTCTCTATCCCTTCCTCTCTCTCTATCCCTTCCTCTCTCTATATATACCTTCCTCCTTCTCTATCCCTCTATCTCTCACTATCTCTCTCTTTAACTCTCTATCCACCTCTCTCACTACCCCCTCCCCCCCCCCCCACCCCGCCTCTACCTCTATCCCTGTCTTTCTCTATGGGATCATTTTGTGGCTGGAGACTGTGTCACTAGGCAGGGTCTATACATGTTGTAATAAAATGTTGTGAAGGGGAGAGGTTTTTATACTATTCGGTTGTGTCAATGTAAGGGGAGGAACAAGGTTTCTGTTTTCCACCCCATCAAGTTGGAAGCTGCCTTAAAACGTATATATTGTGCAGAAATACATACAATTTGATCTTCTCTAAATGTTATCTTTCGTATAGTAGAAAATTATGGCAAGGCTATTTTTCCTTTACACAAAATTAAGCAACATGCTTGTTTATGATGATCTCTTAGTTTAAAGTATGGAGTATAAAAGTTGCATATTCCTTCCTTATAATTATTGGGAAATTACTTCCATCGCCTTCTGGATCACTACCTTGTTGTGGCAAACGGTCTTGTGTACCTCACTGAAGCTGTGGGCTATACCATGTAGGGTCATCTAAGATGGGCAGGTCATAGCAGAGAGGTCAGAAAAATTGTGGTCCATTGAAGAAGGAACTGTCAACCCACTCCAGTATCTTTACCATGAAAATCTTATGAATTAGCACAACCAGACACAAGATGTGCCTGGCGGGCTGCAGTCCATAGGCTCACAGAGAAACGGACAGGACTAAAAAACAACAGCGTGAGACAAAATGATGTAACCAAAATCAGCGATGTTGTGTCTTAAGAATATTTCATAATTGATATTTTTTTCCATTTGGGCTTGTTTTCAAATTATCTTGAAATTATGAAGTTCCACTTATCAATACTTAAGGAACCGGGTAGCTCCAAGGTCCCATGCTGAATAACACTGCACTTTTTTAATTTGCAGGAAATTGTTTTAATTATGAAGACTAATTAACAAAACATGATTTGTGTGAGCAGCACTGAAATATTTTATATTGTTATGTTTCTCCTAAACTAAACTAAAATATTTAAATCTATTTAATATTTGTTCCACAATCTGCTACTTCAATTGGACTTGGTAAGAACCTGTTCAAACCTATCCAGCAGAATTGTGTGGTCCTTTTACACCTCTGATAGCAGAAGATGACCAAACACAAGTACCACACCCAAGAGCTTGCTTCAACAGACCAGGATATCAGGAACACTATAGCCACCAACTGTGACTATTCTCCACCACTGGATACACCATACAATCCCTTAGAATATTAGGACTAATTCACAGAATGACACTTACAACTTGACAGCCTTATTAAAATTGCAATTCGGCCAATTGAACAGCGCTCTATATAAGCCCACAGCATATTTTTTTTACAGACGTTTTTAGTTAGTGAAGACCTTGGCTGTGAATATGTAAGTCCAAAAAACTGCTACACCTTTATTTAGACTGTCACATTTATACAGTTTTCTAGCCACAGGCTGGCCAACCACGACAACCCCCACTCCTTAGGTACATAGAAGAGAGGCCAATATGCAATAGCCTGAACCTGATTCACTTGGAGACCCTGTACATCTAGTGATGTCAGACCTTCAATTACCCCTGTAGTGCAGTAAGATAATTATCAGGGCAAGTTAGCTTATTCTAAGTTGTTACGTTCCATTGGTACTTCAAGAGAACAATACTGAAGACCCTCTATATTATTTGCTTACATGACCTTCCTGTCTTTTTAGGCTCTGGCCGCTTTCATCTGATCTTCTAGGTAAATATTCATGTGTTGGCAACTTATTTCTCTGCTGAGAGACCCCTTATGTCCCATATTTACCACTCTAGTTCCCCATGTCCTCTGTGGCATATCCCCATAGTGTTTAAGCTTCTTTATGGACAAACCAGCAGTTTGATACCAAACATCCACATAAGATTACAACAACCTACATGTAATACATGTAATCAGCATACATTATAAAAATAATACATAAATGAATAGAACCATGAAACAACATATATGTAACAATACACCCAGCACTATAATACATAGGGGGACAGCACCATGGGGCCCCAGACCAGGGTCCTCTAACCTGAGCATAGTTCATGATTCCCAGAGTTAGGGAAACCAGGAAAAATTATAGCAGTCCATAGGAGAATCTTGTGGGATATATAGTAACTGTTGCCAGACCAGGCCATAGCATTTTACAAGTCTGCAGTCCATGTGTTTTCCTGGGCATGACAATTTACTTATTCTGTCATGATATGATCACATTAGGCCAATTAAAATAATCATTGTATTTCTATACAATGTATTTTTAGTTCAGCTTCACATTCAAATGACCTTGTAGTAAATTATTCACAAAACTTTAGAGTGTATATGTGGTATATTTATCAAGCAGGAATAAGATTGAGGATAAAAAGTTAAGCAGAGTTAAAGGGTAAAATAACTCCACTTCTTTTGACTTCTATGGGACCAAAATCTGTATCATAAATAGCTCATATAGGAAACATAAGGATATAGGACATATTAAAGATATATATTTTTATAAGTTTCCTGGATTTCCAATGTTTGGTAAGAAACAGGCAGTGGTTATCAGAAAAATATGTCTTATCTAGAAAAGTTCAATGTACTTACAAAGTTATAGACAGGAAAGTAAAATCCAACTTTGCACTCTCACAGGGAGCTTACATAACAGAGTACACTGAGGAAAGGTAGCCAGATACAGAGCTTGAACTTTCAAAGGAAGTACTGCTGCTGGATGCAATCACATGGTTGGGTGCGGTCGGAGCTTACAGCTGACTCAGAGCACAAGGATAGCAAGAGATAGAGATAGAGACTACATATCCCAGGCTGCTTTGCAATACCGGTACCACAGAGTTTACTACAAATATTTCAGCTTACCTCTGGTCTCTTATGATTGGCCAAAACAAATTATGAATTTTATGCTAATCTTAGCAAGGGGTATCAACTAATAAAAGTTGCAGCTTGCAAACTGAAGGGATTTAGAAAACATCAGGCTGAGTTTGTAAATGTTTGTTTTGTTATTTATTTATGCAAAACATGTTTTCATACACTACTGATTCTCCTCTATCAGATGAATTCATAATCCAAGAAATTTAGATATGCTTTTAAAAAAAAATGTTTTAACAGACAACCAGGACCAGTATAAAACATTGAAAATCCATGAGAATGTCACAAATGTAATACAATATGTGAAAATGTTTTGTTTAACCAAAACTTAGAGCATAAAGACTGGTGGAGGATTACATTTGTTGAGTATTATTTATGTTTTCATCAGAGGAAGAGCTACTGTAGAGTCCCACTACAGGATAGGTGATCTCTGCTAAGTGCAGCAGCATGGGGTACAGTAGGACTCTTAATTTACCAGAAATGGCTGGAAAATTATTTTTACCCATTGACTCTTTTATTGCCCATCAATGGCATCTACCATGCATTTATATATTTACATGTCAAAAGGTTGCTGGGGGTGGGGGCCAAATTACTTTGCAACAGGCCCTCCATTTGCTAGCTCCACCACAGAGTGTCATATTATTTAAACTGATCTGTATATTTGCAGCAAAATGTATAGGAAAATATGTCTTATTTGTTCTGTTACCAATACAGGAAGTAACTTGAAGAAACTTAAGAGCTCTCTTGTCTCAACAAGAAATGGCATGTCAGAAAACTAAAAATGTGGACATCACTGTAAGACTGCCAAGAAAGCAGATCATCTCAGTAACAGTATTCAGGATAAGTGCTCTGTGCACTTGAAATGAGTAGTTTCAGAACATATACAACCACTGCTAAAAGCAAGGAGGTCAGACAAGGGCAATACACATTCTAGGTAATGTTGGAGGCTATGGACTGTTTCCCTTTATAATTATTATTAACCTATCTTTTGGGCAGTTGAAGGGCATTTGCTGTATTTAAAATATCCAAGCTTTTGCTAGAGATTAATATATAGTGGCATTTTTACAGTTATATCATACAGTAGAGGCTTACAGTAACAACCATATAATACAGGCAAATTATCAAGCTCATTAGGGATCCAATGATTTGGGCGAAGGCAAATTAAGTTAGTTTTTTTTTTTTTAACACTTTCAGTTCAACCACTACTTGCTGCTGTAGACCATTGCCAGCCTTCCTTTGAATCCTTTGTCTTGTCTAAGAAATTTGCCATTTTGACAATTGGGGCCTGTAGCTTATGTCGAACCTTCTTCTAAAACCACTTCTGTTCCTGTATCATATTCTTGGTGCAGACAGTTTCATTCTAGACTCTGATTATAGGGTTCAGGATCGCCTTCAGACCTCATCTCAACTCTGTGGTTCTTTTCCCTGGTACTATTCAACATCATGACAATACAGCTCAAACAGAGGGGCAGCGTTGAATTAAATAATTAAGAACTTATCACATGTTGTAAATTTAAAGCATATTCTGCTTATTACTAATAATGTATTTCTAAAACAAAGGTATTAAACATGGTAAATAAGATATTACCTATTTGTGACTGAGCTACCATTGTCGCTTTTCGATCACATAGCGGTGAAAATGGAAGCCCTAATGCAGCCTCTTTGTCTCCCTGTAAGCAAAGGATGACCATTGTCAATGTAAATAGTAGGAACAATATATCCATATAATTCTCAGACATTTTATACATGATATGCACAAATAATACATAAATGAAAGCATTAGTTGCGATTGCACTTTTATTCCTTTACAACATCATTTACAATACTGGTCATCAGCCTAAATGTTTTTCGCTCGATTTTAACCAATCGTACTTGTGCTAAATAAGAGAATATGAACGGTAAAAATATTTTAGCTCTAGTTTTTGATACAGTAAGTTTCACTTAATAAAGGTATTTTTGAAAATCTTGGATATATGTTTGTATCAGGTATAGTTAGAACGCCAGACCTGCAACCATTTTGTTATGTTTACTGTCTAACCCTCTTCCTGTGTTATGAATATTATTTATTACTAGAGAATTGCCCGTCAAAAAATGACGGCAATGAAATTGTAAGGTAGCTAATGCTGTTTGGTGTGTAATAATGAGATATGTAATACATTAATAAATGAATATACTTTACCTATTTTGAAGCATTGTGTTGAAGAGCTGGCAATCTGTTTTGATGTTGCTGCAGCATTAGTGGTGTGGAGCTGCTGTGTAAGAGTGGTGAATGTGTGCAGTGTAATAGTGTGCGTGCTCGAGACCGAACCGTTAGCATAGTCGTGTACTTCCGCATTGGCGTAAAATGGCGGGTAATGTGTGGTATGCGTCTTAGCGGAATATCCGTAGGTGTTTTGTGGTGTTTTGCGAGTTTCTTGTGGTGTTTTGCGTGTTTAGAGTGATGTAGCCTCGTTTTTGTTTTGTTCGGCGGCCATTTTTTCTTTCGCTTAGTGATTTTTTTAGTGTCTAAACTCTTTTATTTTGATTTAAATGGAGGTGTAGGTAGCTTTTTTGAGGTCCTGGATGCTCCCTCTTGCTGTAGGTAAGCTTTTTATGTATGTGCTGTGTGTATTTATTGTGTTTTGAATTTTGTAATGTTCGCGAGTTGCATCCGAGTGTTGCGAGGTAGTAATGTGTGTTAATGTGTCTTGTATGTTGTTTGCGTAGCGAGGTAAAGTTTGCGAGGGTTGTAGTTGGTGTGTCGGGTTGTTTGCGCTGCGACGTAAAGTTTGCGAGGGTCGCAGTTGCTGGCAAGGAGCGCCTTGGCGCTCCTTGCCAGCAACTGAGGCCCAAACCCGCAGCCCTCGCAATGCGAGGGCCGCGGCTCGCTACGCGAGCCCGCAAGCGTTAGCAACAACTCGCTTGCTCACAACTATATATGTGATTTCAAAATACAGCAAAAGTGTATAATAGGTATGGTGAAGTGTCATTTACCTCGCAGAAACATTCTATTACTTAAGTTATTAGGAAAACATATCACTGTTAATTTGTGCACAAGATTGGAGACCAAAATGAAAACTGGGCTCCACATATTTGTTGCAAAACTTGCAATTCTAACCTGTGGAAATATTGCTCTAAGTTGAAAAAGTCACTCTAGAGAGTTAACTAATCATGCAATGTTCTGTTCCATTTGTATGATTCGACTACTTCAGCAGGGCAGAAAAAAATGGACTGTAAAATACCCTGGTATAACATCTGCAATTTGACCAGTGCTCGCAATGAGCGCCGAAGGATCTCAGACCACCAAAAAAACTAATGTCTGTGGCAAACAGAATTACCTGGCTTACAATTTTATTGCCCCGTCATTTTTGACGGGCAAGTCGCTAGTATTTTTATAAAGCCCTTTTGCTTCTGTATACAGAATCTGTAACAAGACGTGTCTTAGTGCTGCATATGCATTTAATATTGCTTTTACAATTAATGACAATGTTTTTGTTGTCTGAATTATGCTTAAATAAGTGTAGCAAAAATTAGAAAAATATATATAACCTCAAAGTTATTGAATAGATTTAAGATTTAATTATTTTCTTTAAAGAATGTCAGCTACAGAATATATGTATCTATGACGTAAAATCAGTAGATGAGCCAAAACGTGGCTGCACATTTTATTGTCATTTGTGTGGTCACATTATTGTGGACACAGGATTTATTGGTTCAGTTCCAACAAGATACCAGTGCCTTACTTTTTTTTTTAGGACCCAATTGCAGATGGTCACTTATTATCTCTTTATAAGTAGGTACCAACTGAACGGAACTCAAAATATTCTTATCTATGTAAAATCTTACCACTATGTCAATACATAACCTTCCTCAACATAACATTAATATAAAACTACATTGACAAAATCTTATTTTTTTCTTCTTTTATCATGTAAACAGATGCATTACATCTACAAAATAATGTTGGGTCCGATCCGTTATGAGGTGTGAGAGAGATTTGGTTGTTCCACTTTATCAAAACTATCTATTCTGTAAGGGTGATGAAACTATTTCTATAACATGTTGTTCATAAAGAATCTAGCCTTAAATTGGTACTGTATTGCTTACTAATCAAATAAGAATCAGACCAAAGAGAACACTTTTCCAAGTGATAAAGGATGCTTCAAGTTGCAAGTGAGCCGCCATGGAATTACAGTATGTGCTCAAATGCATTGAAATATATTTAAGCAGTATCTGTAATTAAACCTGACACTTTGATATACAGTATATGTGTGGCAAATCTTGTATGACGATTCAAAGCAAAAGTATTAATAATATAATAGGCACTTGCAGTGCACACCTCTCAGTAGGCTTAGGTCACCATGATTACTAAATATATCTCTATTCTTATATTTTTAAGTTCGATATGATTACAAATTTGTTGTGATTGGTGTAAAGTAGATGAACATAAATAAAAACGCGTGATTTCATTATATGAAATATATATGTACTTTTTAGAGTGTACGCTAGTTCATAACCCTTTAGTGTATTGACCCCTTCTTGCCTATATATTTAATACAGAACTAGATAACACAGTGAATGGAATATTGAACTAGCACCTGTTGAAAAAATTCCTCCATAAGCAAGTTTGTCCACCGTTGATGCATATCCCAGGATTTTGAAGGATGACTTATGTCTGCTGCATGAAGAATCAAAGACATGGCTTTTGCTTTGTCAATTCTGTAAAAAGACAAATATGTTTCCATTATCATATAGCATTACACAATTCTACATTTAGAGGAAAAGCTATCCCATTTATCAAGTACCACAAACTTATGTAATTCCTATTTTTAAAGAGTTTACCCCCTGATGATATGTTCATCTCAATAAATGAAGAATCATGCCCATGCATTATTAATTTAATGAAATATTATATTACACTAGCTGTGGACAAAATATATATAATTTCAGCACTGACCATTATTAATATTTTTACTAAACATTCTTAATTTGAACATACTAAAAATGTTCTGTACTTGGTAACTTTAGAAGTCCAAACTTCCCAAAGCTTTTCCACAAATATACATTTTTAGCTCATGAAAATGACATAATTATATACTGGAATAATTTGAAACAAAGTATAATACTTTATTTGCTTTAATGTCATGGGGCCTCATTCTATTAGTGGCCGCAGCCGTTGCAGGGCCGCAAGGACCGGCCGCAAGCTATTCGGCTATTCTATTCCCCTCCGGCCGGGGATTCCGGCAGGCTTGCGGCCGGTGCCTTGCTATCTCTTGCGGCCGCTCGCGCCAGAGGAAATCCTTTGATCTTAAACGGCTGCAAGGAAATCGGCCGTAAGAAATTCCTATTTGCAATTCAATTGCTCCGGGAACCCTCTCTGCAAGGCTAAAAGCGAGCCGCAGCTTACTTGCAGGAAAGAGGTCTCGCTAGCACCAATTAAGCACATAAAATAGCTCAAATAAAGCCATCCTGCACTCTGAGGAGACTATAAAGTGATATTCGGTGTTAGCAAAAATAGCACATAATTACCCTATACTCAAATCCGTAAAATATATTTTTTTAATATCCGTAAAATATCCATGTAAAAAGTTCAGAGGGCTTGGAGCACCTCAGACCCGCCCACGCCGCAGCCGGAAAATAAACAGTTAATTTGAACTCGGGTTTGGGCTGATGTGCAAGCTTGAGAGTGGGTTAC
This sequence comes from Discoglossus pictus, assembly GCA_027410445.1. NCBI lineage: Eukaryota > Metazoa > Chordata > Amphibia > Anura > Alytidae > Discoglossus > Discoglossus pictus. Next base: position 41,503,025 of record CM050173.1, read on the forward strand.
TTTTAATCCTCATGTCCCCCAATATGATCCCTAGCATTTACAGAGCTGTACAGTGCAGGCTTGAATTTATTTTTGCGTTTGTAGATTTCTGAGCTTACGGCCGGTTCCAAGATATGCGGCCGGCCGTAAGGGGAGATCCTTGCGGGGCAGTATAATAGAATCGCTAGATAACAGAACCCCCGCAAGGAATCGCAGCCTTACGGACGATTTACGGCCGGTAATAGAATGAGGCCCCTGGTCTGCAATAGGGAGTGACTTGGTCTGCAATAGGTGTCTAAAGAGTGACTCATAGTGCTCCAACTGTTAGCAGACACTTCTCTGTAATATGAAGACAGTTCCACTATCCACCATACAGAAAATTACCAATCCATGATATGGGTTTAGCTTGCACTCTTGTAACAGTTAATTTAAACGATTAAAAATATTTAACTTAAAAGCAATATTACATTTAAGGAATGTAAAAAATGTCTTACCCTTCTGGCTGTTGCAATGTATTTCTCATAGTTTTTATCTGCTGGAAGTGACAAGACATATCCGTAGATAAAACCATCTCAATCACTAGTGCTCGTAAATCTCTGTAAATAATAAAAAATGAACATATTACATTTAATACTAAATATACATAATTACATTAATGTTAACTTAAGTAATTATATTTTAGTTTAGATTACTACATTAGTTTAACTTGCTACTTGGTCCTGTGAGGGGAAAGGGTTATGTTAATTTCGATCAGATCCGATTATCTAAACCTCTTTACCCCCTTACCCTCCCATCTTTGATAGATAATGAATCATACCCTAGCTTTCAGGAAGTGATACAACAAAAATAGATTCCTCTATTCATATAGAAAATCTTCAAAATACTGTTTTTTTTTACGTCCAAGGCCTTACACAGTTGCTAATGCTATTAGATTGTAACATACTTCTCAAACAAGCTTTGTTTTCCTTCTACTAGAGTGGCCCTTTGAAGAAGAAAGATATGATACAGGCATGGTACAACATAAGTGTATAAAAGAAACATCTGCTACCAGGAAAGAAAGTGATGCAAAAGACAGAACTGAAGGGAAAAAACAGAGGTTATTGGTGGTGCTTCACATACATCAAAGTATATATCAAAGACAACTGTGCAAACCAATCCACATAAAGCTGAAATCACATATATTCAGTGCCTTGCAAAAGTATTCACCCCCCCCCCCCCTTGACTTTTTACCTATTTTGTTACATTGAAGCCTTAAGTTTAATGTTTTGTTAATCTGAATTTTATGTGATGGATCAGAACACAATAGCCTAAGTTGGTGAAGTGAAATGAGAAAAATATATACATAAAACTATTTTTTAGAAATAGAAAACAGAAAATTGGCATGTGCGTATGTATTTCCCCCATTTGTTATGAAGCCCATAAAAAGTTCTGGTGCAACCAATTACCTTCAGAAGTCACATAATTAGTGAAATGATGTCTACCTGTGTGCAATCCAAGTGTCACATGATCTGTCATTACATATACACACCTTTTTTTGAAAGGCCCCAGAGGTTGCAACACCTAAGCAAGAGGCACCACTTACGAAACACTGTCATGAAGACCATGGAAATCTCCAAAGAAGTAAGGGACAATGTTGTTGAGAATACAAAACAGGGTTAGGTTATAAAAACATATCCAAATCTTTGATGATCCCCAGGAGCACCATCAAATCTATCATAACCAAATAGAAAGAACATGGCAGAACAGCAAACCAGCCAAGAGACGACCGCCCACCAAAATTCACGGACCGGGCAAGGAGGGCATTAATCAGAGAGGCAGCACAGAGACCTAAGGTAACACTGGAGGAGCTGCAGAGTTCCACAGCAGCGACTGGAGTATCTGTACATAGGACGACAATAAGCCGTACGCTCCATAGAGTTGGGCTTTATGGCAGAGTGGCCAGAAGAAAGCCATTACTTTCAGCAAAAAACAAAATGGCACATTTTGTGAAAAGGCATGTGGTCCCAAAATGTATGGAGGAAAGTGATCTGGTCTGATGAGACTAAAATTAAACTTTTCGGCCATTAAAGAAAACGCTATGCCTGGTACAAACCCAACACATCACATCACCCAAAGAACACTATTCCCACAGTGAAACATGGTGGTGGCAGCATCATGCTGTGGGGATGTTTTTCAGCAGCCGGGACTGGAAAACTGGTCAGAGTTGAGAGAAAGATGGATGGTGCTAAATACAGGGATATTCTTGAGCAAAACCTGTACCACTCTGTGCGTGATTTGAGGCTAGGACCGAGGTTCACCTTCCAGCAGGACAATGACCCCAAACACACTGCTAAAGTAACACTCGGTTTAAGGGAAAACATGTAAATGTGTTGGAATGGCCTAGTCAAAGCCCAGACCTCAATCTAAATAGAAAATCTGTGGTCAGACTTAAAGATTGCTGTTCACAAGCGCAAACCATCCAACTTGAAGGAGCTGGAGCAGTTTTGCAAGGAGGAATGGGCAAAAATCACAATGGTAAGATGTGGCAAGCTCATAGAGACTTATCCAAAGTGACTTGCCGCAAAAGGTGGCTCTACAAAGTATTGACTTTAGGGAGGTGAATAGTTATGAACATTGACTTTTTCTGTTATTTTGTCCTATTTGTTGTTTGGTTCAAAAAAAAAAACATCTTCAAAGTTGTGGGCATGTTCTGTAAATTAAATGATGCAAATCCTCCAACAATTCATGTTAATTCCAGGTTGTGAGGCAACAAAACCTGAAAAATGCGAAGGGGGGTGAATACTTTTGCAAGGCACTGTATATCAATTGTCATTAACATTACATACAAGATATACCCATACAAATTCAAACCCAGACCAATTGTATGGCATGGATGAATTCCCCCCTAAAAAAAGAAAAGGTTCAGTAAACCCTCATGACAAAGGGTATTCCAATGCTTGTAAAATGACATCACATAATACAAATGAAAAATACATAAATGGCAGCTGGATTAGTAGTCAAGATTACAAACTTTTACAGCCTTATTAAATTGCGATTCGGACAATTCTAAAGGGTTCTATATAAGCACAGAGCATATTTTTTTACAGAAGTTTTTAGTTAGTGAAGACCTTGCTTTTGGATAGAAGTTCACTTACTTAAAACCTCTGTAAAAAAAATATGCCATGTGCTTTTATAGAGCGCTTTAGAATTGGCTGAATTGCAATTTAATAAGGCTCATAGCCTTTCAAAGGCAATTTTGGTGCTACTTTGTTGGAATACAGTGGCAGAAGTATCATCACTGCAACTGGTGTGAGCAGTTGGGAGCATTTAAAAAAGTACTAAAAATAAATGCTGGTTATTTATTCACTCAAATTATTTTAGACTGGAAACATCTATATTAAATATTAGTGATTTCCGGTAAAATTGTTTATAATAAAAAAAAAAAGTAAGAAAACAAGGAAATGCAAACAGGCTACAATAAAATTACAATCATGCCAAAATAAAACATTACAAACCACTGTGTTAATCTGATATTATACTATCAGATCACAATGATTTTACTTAAAATTGGTAATAGGCATTTTCTGACACTCTATGCTTGCTCTTTGGTGGGAAACCAAAAAATACTCTCACCAGATTGTAAACTTCATTCCAGTAGAGAATAGGAAATACATTTTCACATTATATATTAAAGGACCACTTCACAAATAAACAAGTCTGACAAAGAGCATAATTAAGCAAGAAAAAAGTCATACAGCTAGTTATTAATAAGATGAAAATAAACGCTGATGCCGCCTCAGGACCCTGGATTAATCCATTATATATTGGTGGAATCTGTGTGAGAGTGAGGCATTTAAATGTCTGGAGTGCTATGGTTCAATCCTCTGACACAATGTCCTGCAGTAAGAGGGAAGGGGTTTAGTGTCAATTTCAATCTTATGCAGGAGTAGGGAGTACAGCTGCACCTCGCTGACGAGGCCCACAGAGGAGGAAACGCGTCTGGGATTTGCTGTTTCTCCTGTTCAGGGTAGAATTGCCTGGTATTTCTGGGCTGGATCACTCTTTTGAGTGAGACCAGACTGATATACCAGGATATTTCTCCCTGTCAACGGCACAAGTGAGCTAAAGGATGCTGCTCTCTGAGTAGGTAACCAGACCTATGGAAAAAACTCACTGAGGTATCTTTCGTTCTCAGATGAGCACCTCTATTTGTTTTGCAGAGATTAAAAAATTATTCTGAATTTCTGCCTGTTCCTTCTTCCTATTTATACCTACCTCCACTGATAGTCAATACACACACGTATTATCCAGATCTCAGGGTGTTGTGTAACAAATACAAAATTGATTCTTGTACCCAGAAAGAGAGTTTTCTCAAATTCAGGTTTTCTCAACAAAAAAAATTACATCCACAGCTGCTAATATTGTCAACTTGGTACGTACTTGACAAACAAGTTTTTTTTTTTTTTATTCTGCAGTGGTCCTTTAAGGTCTTCATCTTTCAATTTCTTAATCTGATTGATTGTCTACCATGAAGTATGAGCTTCCTCCAAATGTACAGACAAGAGTCCAGGGAGGACAGAGTATTATTGTGTATGTATTTAAATACATTTAATTGACTTTCCACGCAAGTACCTATCCCCATTTTAATCTAAAACTAAAGTTTTATCCAAAAATGCTTATCATCTCCTGCTCCCCTTTGTGAGTCCCTGGCTTCCTTTATTATGAAGTATAAAATTCCAAAAAATGAATCATAATTTAGAAAACATTAAACTACACTGCATCTGCTTACATCTATCACATATAATAGTTGTCAAACTACGAAACATTGTCACGCGAAGCGAAGGACCGCATTTGCGGGGGTGGAGGCTCTACGATGCCTCACAGACGGTTACAAACACCCACACAAGCGGGACTTTGAAAAAATAGATCTAACACGCAATGACTAAATACAAACTTACACCAAAAAATACGAGCCGCAGGACTTAGAAAGAAAAAATTACGGACTTACACTAAAAAAATATGAGCCACTGGCCAAAATACTACCTTAACGGCCGAACCGCGCGCAGCGGAAAACATAAAAAAACAATAAATACACACAAAAATGACATAAAAACCTTACCCAAAGCAAGGGGGGGGGCACCCAGGACCTGTGCAAGTGAAGTTACACCTCAATTTAAGTCCAAATTACAGAGTTTAGACACACGAAATTCCCCTAAGCAAGAGAAAAAATGGCCGCCGAACAAAACTAGGCTAAACGACCCTAAAGGCGCAAAACACCACCAAGCACATAGGGCTTTTCCAAAAAGCCGTACGAGGTACAAGATACACTTTTAGCAAGGACGCTAAATCATCCACACCCGCGCACCACAGACACATTCGCCGCCATTTTACAACACTAACTTACACAATGCGGAAGTACACAGCTACACTAACGGCTTTCCCTCTCGCACACAGCCTATTTACACTACACACTGCACACATTGCTGACACTTACACCTCAGCTCCACAACAGTGCAAACCGACATTGTATGCTGCAGGAACATCACAACAGATTGTCAGCTCTTCAGCACAATGCTTCCTGCATATATTATTTACAAATAGGTAAAGTATATTAATTTATTAATTATTTAATTAGCATACATATACACAAATAACAAAAAACACTATCGCAATAAACACAAAAGCCATTCACTGCTCGCCTCACAATGAGCGCCAACGCTGATCATGGCACACAAACTACACCAGGGGACAGCCTTGCAATAAGCGCAAAAAGCAGATCAGCGCAGACCATACAATGAAGCGCCTCTGATACAAAAATATACAACAACCAAGAGCCTCGCAATGAGGCCGAAGGATCTCAGACCACCAAAACAATTAGGGCCTCATTCAATTGCAATTTGGCCAATTGAATAGTGCTTTAAATAAGCACATAGCATATTTTTTAAAAGAAGTTTTTAGTTAGTGAAGACCTTGCTTTTGGATAGATGCTTACTAACTAAAAACGTCTTAAAAAAAATATGTTATGTGTTTATTTAGAGCCCTATTCAATTGGCCAAATTGCAATTGAATGAGGGCCCAAATGTCTGTGGCAAACAGCATTAGGTGCCTCACAATTTTATTGCCCCATCATTTTTGACAGGCAAGTCGCAGTAAAAGAAAAGATCACCTTTAGAGTCAATCAATTATAACGTCATAGGAGTATTTATAACCAGTTGAAATACACATCATGAAAATCTTAATGTATAGAAGAAGAATGAATACAAATTAATATTTATAGGAACATTCATAAAATGTATAAATTCTACAATTAAAAAATAAGATTACATTAGTTTATATTGCACTAGTTTTTTTGCAATAAATTGTATATAATATAGTATAGTATACAAAAAATTGTGAATAGGATAATAATTATTTAGATAGTGACTGTCATAGTAGAGGACAGTTTAATGTCATTTTATTTTTTAATCGTCAAATGTATACATTTTAAGAATGTGACATTTTTTAAAATGTTTCAATAAATGTTAATTTTTATTCATTCTTCTTCTATAAAGGTTTTTATGAGGTTTATTTCAATTAATTATAAATACTCCTATGAGGTTATAATCAATTGGTTATAAATGTGTTCTTTTCTTTTTCTTTGAGTATAATTGATTGGACTTCTTAACATAGTTTTTATACTGAGGTATTATTAAAAGGAGAGTTATTTGGTTATATCTGAGCCCAACCTCAGAGAGTCCTATTTTAATGTTTAAGTTTATGTACATTTATACTTTTGTCTCCAAATACATCTTAATTCTCTCACTCCGCTTTGCAGATGATGTACGCCAATCATCACCAATCATTACCTCCTCCCATGCTCACCCATAGGATGTCTCTAGAGCAGACCCCACTGTTTGGAATTCTCTACCTCATTAGACTCCATTAGTAAAGGGCTAATTATTTTTCCAAAGACATTAAGTAAAATAAATAATGTAGCATGCCACACAGTGAAAGACAGGGAAAACTTAAATCCATCAAATGATAAATTGGAGAATAAAATGTGACTATTTTAACTATCTATGTGAAATGAACATTTGATCTCCTATTCCCTTGCTATTATTCCTGAGATTTGATGAGTGCCTCATTATTTGTATTACTAATGTTTCTTATTTATGTCTATATCACATTAATACTGTTAAAGGCCAATAGATAATTTATCTACAAGATGAATTAGTATGTGAGGCTTACATTTGAATTTCTCACAGATCTGTGTCAAGTACATTTCTTTTATTTAGCTACTGCATTAGATTAACTGCAATTCTGATTGTAGGCTTTCAAGAACCAATGAAACTCCTTAGCTTCTAATGGTACTATGGCAAAAGGCATTTATTAAATCAATAGCCTTTTTCTTTTTTTTTTATCATGGATGAATCAATTTGTTTCTATTTAAAAAAAAATTGCTTAATGTAATTTCCCTTCCTTATTATAATCTAGTCCCTATGGGCCTCATTTAATTGCGATTTGGCCAATTGAATAGGGCTCTATATAAGCACAGAGCATATTTTTCCATAGAAGTTTTTAGTTAGTGAAGACCTTGCTTTTGGATAGAAAAACTTCTGTAAAAAAAATATGCTCTGTGCTTATACAGAGCCCTATTCAATTGGCCAAATCACAATTGAATGAGGCCCTATGGCCCTAATTCAATTGCAATTTGGCCATTTGAATAGGGCTCTAAATAAGCACATAACATATACTTTTTAAAGAAGTTTTTAGTTAATAAGCATCTATCCAAAAGCAAAGTTTTCACTAACTAAAAACTTCTTTAAAAAAATATGCTATGTGCTTATTTAGAGCCCTATGCAATTCGCAAAATTGCAATTGAATGAGGGCCTATTTAATTTTTCAAATATTTTTTAGAGATATAGTAAATCTTTATTTAGAGGGTAAGTTATCCAATAAAAGTGTATGGACATTATATATGGGAAAATCATTAAACTGCAGTGATTTTTTTTAAACTGCTGGACACTGTATAGAGATGAGACAATATGCTTGCTTACTCTTATCAGATGATCACTATTTAGAATTGCTTCCAGATGTAATCTCTATTGTTAGAAAGCCCAAACGTTTTTAGTAATGATGTTTTAATGTGAAAATGCAGTAATCACATCTGTGAAATTAGAAAATAGAAAACTCTATTTAACCTGTATGTTAATAGTACTAGCATTGTTGTTGTTGATACTGGAGTGGGTTGCCAGTTCCTTCTCCAGTGGACCTGGATTTGTCTGACCTCTCTACTGTGACTTTCCCATCTTGGGTGACCATACATGGTATAGCTTACAACTTCATTGAAGTACACCGTTCACCCAAACAAGGTAGTGGTCCAGAAGGGCAGTACTAACATAACCTAGTCTTAATTTGAGACAGGGGTAGAATCCAACAGCTTTTAAAACATTTGCTTCACAATTCAGTGCAATGTTTATTTTTTTTTGAGTCAGCAAGAAAGCTGTTTATATTTTTTAAGTTCTTCCATATTCTGCATTGCAGTACAGCAGGATAATAAATGCCAAAACCTAACATTACATGTATTACAGTGTAGAGACAGAAAGGATAATGAGCACTGTGAACAAAGTGATTTATCAAACAAACATTCAGAAATAATGACCACAGAATGAGAACTTATTTGAAAGGAAAGTCTAGTTTCATGTCTACCAGGTCATTAAAACTATTGCTTGTAATATGCAGAAACAAATATATGAATTCAAAATATCAAAATATGTTCTTTCTTGACTTGATCATAAAAAAATAGTGTTTTTAAAATCTAATAGCTGTAACTTAGCATATAAAAGAAAGTAAAAAAAAATCATATGGTCACATTTTGTATACTAAGACACAGTTGGCCATGTCTGCAAATAGTTGTTTTATGTATTTAAAAAGAGTTAATTGGGAATGTGCTTCAAATGATCCTAGACTTCCATTTTTATATTATTTCCTTTGAGAAACATTTATTGATAATGGGAAAAATGTTCACAAAGATATAAGATAAGGATAAGCTTAAGGGAGCACTGTAGGTTGGGAAATATGTAACAAACTAACAATGGACCCCATGCTATTAGAAACTTGCACATGCCTCTAAATGTTTAGATGTATTCTATTGCCTAAAGCTTGCAATTTACCTCCCTATGTCTAAACTCTTAAAATCCTGCATTTTTAAGTAGGATTCCAGGGGGGCTTATCATATGATCTGATAATATTTAAAGAAAGCTTATAATTTACTTCTTAGACACAGCCAATAGTAAATGAGACCATCATCATGACATCAGTAAAAGATGGAAGACGAAATCTGCATTTAATTTGTGCCAATAAATATTAATTGACGATCAATCTCACAATCAGGCAATCTAACACTCTATAAAATGCATTAGAGCATCTGTTCTAGTCCATGTGGTTTTCATGATATGTATTAACCCAGTGAGTCCCAGGATCGATATTACTCAGAAAAAAAGTTAAAAATAATATTTTTTTATTGCATATTTGTGGGTTTCAGACTGCTGTGCAATTAATTCTTATAGGTCTGAATGCCTTCCCATGCTTTTAAAGTACAGTATTGTGTGTTTAATTTCTGTTACAGCTTTAATAAAGGTTTGAAAAATGCCCTGCGAGTCCTATTTAGTACTCGTATTATTTTGACAGAAACGTGATACTTTGTTTCAATTGCAGGTTAGACTTTTTTTGCGAGCTGGCCATATGGGTCTAATAGAATATCGATTTTGAGTCACTTTAATAAGTTAGCGCTTGTAATATTTGAGCTGTGCTAAAACCAATAGAGTTCTAAGGCCAACTTGTACCTTTGGCTGGCCCATAGTGATTGTGTGAGGGTAACTCGTAATTGAATTGCAAGTAGCTAATAGAATATGTAGCAATATCGAGTGATTTTAACCGTGAATAAATTTACCAATTGGGCAATATAATAGGACCCAATGTGAGGAATTTACCATAACACACAAGCTTCAAACAATTTACTAAAAGTGTATTAACATTTGCACTGCTATGTGCAACTCTACTCTAATAAGTTTTACAACATTTGGAAAACTTTTATCAACACAACTCCAGAACAAGTCAAAAAACAAGTTGTAAATACTCTACCTGGTATTCATTCAGATAACTACGAGATTAGGGAGACTACACAAATGTTATAAGAACATTTGGTTGCGCCTGCTGATGGAAGCATGAATGCGTGAGCCCCTAACTTGGGCTTCCAGGGCACGTGGAAGGTTATATTACTTCCAGGGCACGTGGAAGGTTATATTACTTCCAGGGCACGTGGAAGGTTGTACAGACGGTGGTAGATAACAAACTACCAAAAGGGGGAAAACATATTGATCAAAACCTCTGATAGAAAAATACCAGAATATATAAGGGCTAATCCACACATTTTATAGACAGACGGTATAGTCCTCACTGCTGCAAGATATATTGGATGGTATTAATAGTTGCATGAAAGTCTTGTACATAAAAAGAGCAGAGAAAAAGAGTATGATTATGATACACTCTCTTATCTGACTTATATGGGACTCAGACTTTATAAAATGTGTACTTCTGATGGGAACATTTAGCAAATATCTGTCTGTATTTCAAAGAGTTAAATTAAAGCAACTTTATTAACACAGATTAAAAACATATATACTGTAGCTTGTTTTCCTACTTTCACGATGGGGAGGCATCTACGACCTTCATACTGTTTTATAGACCTTGTACTGTTTTATAGACTCTGTAGCAGCCATGTGGATCTTTTCAGCATCCAAGGTCCAATCCCCACACCCTGTGTGATTATGGATCATTACACAACATAGCTGCATAAAACGGTCATCAAAAAAAACAATTATCAATTTTTATACTTCAGAAGAGTATATTATAAATGTGGCATGCTGTCGTTTTTTAAGATACAACTGTATAACACTAAGCTTGAGCTAGATGGTTTTACGAGGAACTGATCATTAATGAAATCCATATTGACTGATTTAATTTAAAAAAATATATATTCAGCATTAAACTTACTTCAAAGTTCTCACTCAGCTGCTGCTGTTATTTAACCACTATCAAGTCAATGAGGATGGGTGGCTTTGTCTAGCAGGCAGTACTAATTTTTCAGGCACAACATGCAACAATACAATGAACTCCATTGGCTGGAGACTTGTGTTACAGTTATTTCCCTTGGCAATGGGGCAGCATTTTAAACTTTATTCTTTTATCAAATCTGTTTTTTAAAACTCTTAAGGCCTTTCTCTCTTCCAACCCTTCCACTCTCAGATTGATGAGTTTATTATGGAGGAGACAAACACTTAGCTTGAGGCTGATATGCTACTCTATGACGATGAATTTAATACTAATAATTGCTAGTATAAATTATTAGATCAATGCATAATTAAAATAATTAGCCTCTCTTGTTAGGGCATTTCAGTGGTCCTTTAAGGCTAAGAATGAGCGCACATACCATGTAAGATTTCAGACCTATTTCTTACCTCCAGTCATCTTTGGATAAATTAGCAAAAATATTCATTTCATCATCTTGCATAATGCGGTAGGCAGCACTCACGTGATGGTTTTCAAGAACTGAACGGTCATTGTACAAAATTGCAACATCAGACCTAATAAGAAAAAATAAACACATATAAGAACAATAATAGACTTGCTTCTTTATAGAATAAATACTACCAAGTAATTAATGGATTTACAGAAAGTATAGGATCAGAGTTACATAAAATAAAACCAGGGACAAACAAAAAAGGCAACAAAGAACAAAAGTTGGTTAATGAAATATGCTTAAACATCTGTAATTTGCTTCATTATTCACCACAGAGTTGGCAAAAGCATCCAAAAAATGGAGGAGTTGTATATCAAAGCAAAAATCAAACTAATACAGTCATGTGTATATTTACATGTCTAAAACGGGTCAAATACCCCAAATACAGCTTAAAATCTAAAAAAAAAAAATATTTCTCTGCTTTCTAAGAATCTGGGCTCACACTGTGTTATATTCTTTAATCCAAACCCATTTTGTCAAGAACACTGTATAGCATATTGTGAAAAAGCAAACCAGTAATTAAAGGTGTGTAGTGAGCAAAATAATAATACAAGCCCTCCACCATAGGGCTGCGGGCTTAAAGTTTGAACGAGTTACAGAGCTATTAAATTTGAGCAGGGCTCGAGTTACGGGCTTGAGATGGAAACCTGTAAAATGTTTGTCAAACGTTGGATGCGTGAACGTGATCAATTAGTCAAACCCGTAGTTACGGTTTTAGATAGAGCCAATGGAAACAGAAATCGTCATAATTACGTCACTGAAAAATGGAATCGGGATTTCAAAGTCTTACGGGTTTCAATTACGAGTTACGAATGGGACCACATTCCAGAAATGATGCAATATTGATAAAGCCGTAAATATGATATTCTAGTCCATGTGAGTTCCATTATATGTATTAACACTTTGATTGCCAGGATCAATATAAAATGGAAATTACACATGAAATAAAGTATTTTATATTGCCGATTTGCAAGCATGAGCATGTTGTGCTATTTATTGTAATACTTATCATCACTTTCCCTTTTATTAGATGTACAGTAGTGTGTGTATATTTGCATTTACAGTGCTACGGATTGGACTTTAACCCCCTTGCGGGTCCTCTGTAGTACCCGTTGGCTTCTTGGCTCCATTTGCGGGTTACAAGCTTGAACACAAGTGATTTTGTTGCAATTTTAGAGCGAAATTGGAACATTGCAGTTACAGAACATAGGATTTGCGGGAGCAAGTACCACGTTCCACGTCCCACGTCCCAAAGGCTTTTTTTGCTCCTAACCCGCAGATCAGCAGCGGCTTGCTTTACAAGGCCAATTTAATAGCTGCAAGTCTTGCAGGCTACGGTTTTACATGTTAGGGGAATTTAATTGGGCTAATAGTACAGTAATCAAACTAATACACATGTCTGTCCAGTTGCATGCCTAAAACCAGTCAGAACAACCGTTTCCAGATAAACAGCACAAGAAATGGATTCCATTGCATTCTAAGAATCTGGCTGGTGAAATGTTGAGGGAATTTATTAAGGGCAAGTAACTAGATGGGGAAGGGTTCACGTCCTTGTAGGCCTAGGATGGTTTCAGGTTTAAAAATATCTTCTGGTTATCTGAAACTTCATTACCTGAATAAATAAGTAAATTTGAAAAAAATGATTATTTTTCTCTATTAGTTGATAGAGTTATGTCTACTGATCACATACTACTTAAATAAAGTCACATAAGTGGTTTTAGGTGTGCTTAGGCTGTGTCTCAGTTATAAACATTACCTGATTTGATTTATTTAATTTATTGCATATTCCCATATTTCCAATATCATTTTGAAAAAACACTACATTTATTAATAGAAAATAGTTTTCAGATTTCCATTTTTTCTCTCTCTCTCTCTAAGTAATAACATCTTTCAATATAAGCAATAGAATACTTATCAGCTTTCAAGATCCCATGCCCCTGTAGAGGCAGAAAAACAAACACATTTTAAATAATAGTTGATAGATGAATGTAAGTGTTTATTTTTCTGTCTAACATATATTTCCCACCAGGATTCCGTTTTTTCAAAAAACATAATTTAAATATGGCATTTCCTGATCCATTAACAGTATACACATTCATATATTTATAATCCATAATCAGAATAGAGTATTATATTTAAAGACTTTTTAAATTCAGGCCAGTTGTAAGCCTCAACACATTCTTTTAAGTTTTTAACATATTAAAGTATTTCATTTTTTCTTACCTGGTCTGTATATGGAAGTTGTTTGTGGTTCCATTGTGCTCAAAGTCGTGGATAGCAGCTGCAAAGATCAATGCCAGAATTTCCAGTTCTGTGAGCCAGTGCTGTGTGAAAGAAAATAAACATCTATATAATACAATATTTTTATATTAATATTTTGCTTTTTGCAATTTTTGCCATTTTGCCACAAATTCTTAATTTTTTTCTTAAAAGTATCCAACTTTTCAATATTTTTTCTAATCTTTTGTCGCACTTTCTTTTAAAATGTTCAGCAGTGTATATATACATTTTCTGTTGAATATACAGAGATATATTTATGGGCCTTATTTAATAATAACAATGGAAATACTATAATGAATATAGGTTTCTTAATAGTTTGAAATGTATCTACTGCCACATTATGCATGTTTTTTGAGTTCACAATTTTATTCAGTTTTTACAACTTTTTTCTATGTGTCTCTCTATGCCATTTAGTAATGCAGAAAGAAGATTTTAACTTTCCAGAAACAAATCATTTATATTGATTTCTTATCTTTTTCTTTAATCTCTTTTTTTAGTCCAGATAGGTGGCATATACCGTATAAAGAAATGGTTACTTGACATGTTTCTCAGTTTAACATATAATAATACATTTACAAGCAAGGGTATGTACACAAAATAAAATGCCAGTACCACCATTTATATTAGGGGAAATGAGTAAGGGAGATCTGGTAGTGGGAAATAAGACAATGGGAATGGAGAGTAGAGAAATAGGTTAGGGGGTAAGATGGGGTTAAAGGAAAATAGGGAAGGGAAAGTAATGAAAAGTAGCAAGGTACTGTCACGTGGTCACCAAGTTCATATTAATATGACAGAGAGTAAATATAGTATATATTTTGGTAGTCATTAAAAAAGCATTGTCTTTTAGATTCATAAAAAACAACTATTTTGATACTGTTCAAATCATATATTAAGAGGAATGTTTTCTAGTAGTCAGTCCCAAGATTTAGTTCTATAATCTTCAATAAATTAAGAACCTTGTTGTATGAACTGAAGTCTACCTAAACGATGATGTGTAAAATTGTACATGTGCACTTAAAAGTATAGATGGAAAAATAGCTATGGAATGGAAAATACTTAAAGGCATATGAAGGTTTCCTGGATTATGAATGCATCTGATAAAGGAGAGTTAATAGTATATAAAAAAAAAAGATTTGCATGAAAAAATACCAAAATAAAGATTTAAACACTTACCTTGAAGTTAGCAAAATATATTGTAATTTCTGACAGTTTAAAATTAAGGTTAACACCCCCTCCATAATTTGTTTTGGCCAATTGGGTTAGATGAAAGAGTTGAGACATAGCACTATGTTAGTTGCTATGGCAACACCACACAGCATATACAGGAAGCAGGGATGAGTCATATCACAGCAGTGACTGGGAGGTTGACAACGCTGCTCTACTATTGGCTGAGTAAGCAAGAGCAGGTAAATAGTGGGTTAATATTGCTCCCCAGATGCTGCATGCTGATTGGGTGGGGATCGGGAAGTTGTGTAGACACCCCCGGGGGTGTCAACACAATCATTGGAGGGATTTTTAGATTTTAGAAAAAATAAAATGTTTCATGAGATGTTCCTTATACATATAGGTAGAGATGTCGCGAATAGTTCGCCGGCGAACTGTTCCAGGCGAACATAGCATGTTCGCGTTTGCGGCAAACTGCGAACATATGCGATGTTCGATCCGCACCCTATACTTTATCATTGAGCAAACTTTGACCCTGCACTTCCCAGTCAGCAGACACATTCCAGCCAATCAGCATCATACCCTGCCTTCCACACCCTTCTACCTCATGGACAGCAGCCATTTTGGAATCATAACTAACTTGCAGTCTTACTGAGAGGAGGGAGAGTGTAGGTGAGGCTGATTGAATAGGGAAATCAATAGCTAGGCAAGTTTATTCAGTGTCCAGTGCAGTGCTGAAGGACTCATCAGATCTCTGCTGTAAACACAGCACCCCAAAAAGCCCTTTTTAGGGCTATAACATCATTTCTTTTTGGGGTTTTTTCTGTCTAATCTAACTTCATTTGCCTGTCTCCCTGCTAGCCCCTGCTAGCCAGTGTGTGTGTCAGGCTCACAGCTTATACTGTGCTTGCACAGTGCAACCAATACAATCTTGTTTACTAGTTGTCTACATTTAAAAAAACAATAATATTATTTTCTTAAATCTAAGTTCATTTGCCTGACCGCCAATCTAAGTTCATTTGCCTGACCGCTAGCCAGTGTGTCAGGCTTACAAGTATTGTGCCAAGTTCAACCAATCCAATCTAGTGGTGTACCTGCAGTCTACATTTAAAAAAACAATAATTTTATTTTATTAAGTCTAAGTTCATTTGCCTGACCGCCAATCTAAGTTCATTTGCCTGACCGCTAGCCAGTGTGTGTGTCAGGCTCACAACTGATACTGTGCCCAGTGCTCAGAGAGCATGTTGTGTGCATGCTTGAGCTCCAAACAAAAGGCTTTTTAGGGTCTTAGTCCCTCAAATACAAGTTTTATTTTAACACCTTTTTGTTAATAAGCACTTTGTGCACGGTGTTGTTCATTTTTGGGAGTTTTTGTGGTTTTTTTCTTAGTTTAATTTAAGTTTTAGTTTTCTGGGGGTCAGGCTCAACTCTCTATCCCAGGAGAGTGAGCTGTCTCCTGGATACTTTGCCACACCCCTCCCTTAGCACTACACCTTCACTCCTGGAGCTTTGTTACTTTGACTTTTTTTCTTTTAAAAAGTTTATTAGGTTTTGTTGAAGTTTTGTTTGTTTGGTGTTGGGTTTTATGTTTTGGGGGAGAGAAGACAAGTAACATCTTTGTAGGCAGTGGGGGGGAAAACAATTAGATTTTTTGTTGTTAAGGCTTTTTTTTAACATCTGACACAGAGACACAGAGGGGTTAAAAAGCCTCTGTGTTCTCTGTGTTGTTGCATTTAGTAACACCTTGCAACAGGCCATTAACCCTTCCACTGCCAAACATCATCTCTCTCTCTCCCTTAGTTTTTGTCTCCCTTAGTTTTGTCTTTTTGTTTCTTTTTCACACTTTTATATTTAAAAAAAAAAGAAAACAGTAGAAAATCATAAAACAAAAAATAAAAATAAATAAAACAAATAAACTAAAAAAAAAAAAGGGTCTAAACATGAGGGATAAGACCATTAAGAAGCCTCAGGGGTCAAAAGGGGGAATAATGGCCCCTGAAAATCCTAGCTGCAGCACTGCACAGCATAGGCCCCAGGCAGATAAGGCAGCCCCAGCTCCTGGTGGTTCTGCCAGCAGACCTACCCCTGTGGCTAATACCTGGTCACAGGTGGTTTCTGCTGGCCCCAGTAATACCACCGCTGGGGCTGAGGGGCAGATCACCAGGAAGCATGGGGTTAAATGTCAGATGTCTGGGGTCTACAGCATTGATATCTATCTGCGTGCTGCAGCTAATGTCATCAGCCCCTCTGTTATAGTAGCAGCCAGCAAAATGTACGGGAAAGCAGTTTTTTTTACCCGTACTCTGGCTGCTGCACACATTCTTATACAGAGAGGCATCACAGTGGGGGGATTATATGTCCCAATAGAACCCCTGGAAGGGTTGGGCACAAAAGTAACACTCTCTAATGTGCCCCCCTTCCTACCAGACTCCCTCCTGCGCCCCCACCTGCTAACCCTAGGGGAAGTAAAAACACCATTTATAAAAATTCCCCTGGGGTGCAGAGAGAGAGCACTTCGTCATGTGCTCTCTTTCAAGAGGCAGGTACAAATGTGCCTGCCTCAGGGCGCAGAAAACATAGAGGGGTCTTTTGGGGTTCCATTTGAGGGGGTGCTGTACAGGATTTTTTACAGCACTACGGAGGTGCAGTGCTATCATTGCAAAGGGTTGGGGCATACACGTAGGAATTGTCCTAATGTAAAGCATCATGCCCCAGCCCCAGCAAATGGCACCTCCGTCAGTACGGCACCCATCCCCGCTGAGCCCATAACAGCGGGGACCTCAAGGGTCATAGCCCCCCCACAGAGCTCAGGCAAGGAGGCTGTTCCTCAAGCCACCACCACGGCCTCCAAACCCCCTTCTTCCCCAAAAAAGCCATCTGTGTCTGTGGTCTCCAGCAAGACTGCAGACACAGGGAAAAAGGGGAAGAATGTCACCGGTCCTCCCAGTGTCACAGCTGCATCTCCCAAGTCCCAATCTGCCCCCACCATAATTACATCAGTTAGTGTGGGGGCACAGTGTAAGCAGAGGGATAATAAGCCCTCTGCAGGGGAGGCAGCTAGTGGCAGCTCCTCTTCCAGGAGTGACGTCCCCAGGAAGAGGAAGCATAAAACCAACAGGGAGGTTGCTGATAAGTGGGAAGTGCTCTATAGTGGAGCACCTCCCTCTAAAAGCAAGAAGAGGAACAAAACATCTCCTCCTCATCCGGTGACATTGTCTGGCCCAGTTATTAAGCTCAGCCAGCCGGTGCCAGACCACACATCTCTCTCTCCAGACCCTATAGGGGTTAATGTGGAAAAGGGTCTGGAGGAAAAGCAGGGGCAAGAGGGTCTCCCAAGTGAGGCAGGGGTAGACAAGAAAGATCAGGTTCTGCCTCTGGCCTTTGAGGGGGGACCAAACAAAGCCCCTGCTGAATGGGTAGTCAGTGTCCCTGAGGTGCTGAGCTTCAAGGGCACCAGTCAGTCTCCTCCTCCAGTGTCACTCTCTAGTGACGTACCTCGGGCTTTGTTAGAGCCCCAGGCCGAGTCACTACTGGAGGGGGGGAATATAGGCATGACCCCCATTCAGGACCCCATGGATTTGTCTGTCAGGGGGGATGTGGCACAAGGGGAAGTGGAAATGGGGGAGGGTGATAAAACAGGTTTTCCTGTTAACATCATGGGAGAGCCTGTCTACCCTCCTCAGCCGTCCACTGACCCTAACATCGGTGCCATCCAAGCTGAGCAAGCAGCGGTGGAACTGGCAGAGGAGGCATATAAAGCCTCCAAGGCTTCCATTAAGGAAGCCATGCCAGCCACTGCTGTCCAGCCAGCTACCCCTGAATGCACTCCTGAAGCTACAGGGGTGCAGCAGCAATCCAAGGGTCCATTATTTACCTTGAAGGGTGCTAAAGGGACTCCTTCTGTATCATCTAAGAGGGGGTCCCTGAGAATAAAGCTGAGGAAACTGACTCCAGCCGGGGAGGATGGAGTAAAAGCCCTCAGCCAAGAGGAGCCCAGGGGTGACCCACTAGAAGGAACATCAGATTCTGGGTGGGTTATCCCTGTCAAGGAAATAGATCTATTCCTTGAGAGCACCCTTCATGGACAAAAGAAAAGGAAGGTGCGGCTGGCCTTGGAGAGGTGGAAGAATATGTCGTTTATTCTCCACTCTCTCCAGCAATATCTAGTGGTCAGCACTAGGGCCAAGAATTCTGGGACTGCGGAGCATCTCCGCGTCCGGAAATTCTATAAAATGTGCGTGTCCTATCAGCAGTCTCAAGGGTCTGAGGAACGCACAATTCCTGACACGCAGTAATGGCTTTGCACATCAGCACGCTAAATACCAATGGCTGTCAAGACAGTTTCCGCAGGTTCCAGGTACTCTCCTATTTATATCAGGGAGGGTACTCTGTGAGCTTCCTGCAGGAAACTCACACCACTCCAGAGGCTGGGGCCTCGTGGCAACTGGAGTGGAGAGGCAGGGTCTTCTTCAGCCACTTCACATCGGCGTCATGTGGAGTGGTGACCCTGTTCTCAGAGTCTTTTCAGCCAGAGCTGCTGCTTGTGAAAGCTGTTATCCCAGGCCGTCTAATCCACATCCGGGTCCGAGAGCAGGGTAGCATCATTAACCTAGTTAATATATATGCCCCTGCTGGAGGGCTCGAGAGAGTGAGGTTCCTCGCCAGACTGTCCCAGTTTTTGGAGACGGTTGACGCAGATGAGTGTTTGGTACTCGGGGGTGATTTCAACTGCACCCTCGACGCTCTGGACCGGAATAGTCCAGAGCCGTACCCGCCTTCTGCGTCAGCCCTGCGGGAGATCATCGCCCGCTTCTCCCTGGAGGACATCTGGCGAGAGCAGAACCCAGGGGCATCAGACGGTTTCACCTACGTCAGGGTGAGAGCCGGTCTGGTGTCCCACTCCCGGATCGACAGACTATATATATCTAGTCACTATATGTCACGAGTCGGTTCTTGTGCCATTAGGCTGGCTCCGTTCACAGACCACAACTGTGTGTCTGTGACGGTGGCGCTAACGCCAACAGCGCCACGAGCCGCCTATTGGCACTTCAACAATGCTTTGTTGAAGGACCAGGGGCTCGTGACATTGATCCGGGAGTTTTGGACGGACTGGAGGGGTTGCAAGGGGGACTTTGCCACGTTAAAACTGTGGTGGGACGTGGGCAAGGTTCATTTGCGACTTCTGTGTCAGGAATATACCAAGGGTGCGAGTGGGCAGCGCGAAGCTGAGTTGGAGTCACTCCGGGGGGAGGTACTCCATCTGGAGCAGAGGCTGTTCACTTGTAGGGACCAATCCCTGCAGAGCGAGTATGTAGAGAGGAAGGGTGTCCTCTGTAACCTGGAACGACACCAGGCCAAGGGGGCATACGTGCGCAGCCGCTTAGGTTTTCTCAAAGATCTAGACCGCGGCTCGCGCCTCTTCTACTCACTGGAGAAAAAGGGGGGTAACAGTAGGCACATCACCTGTCTTCTAGATGAAGACGGTGCCCCCCTTACAGATCCGGAGAGTATCCGGGATAGAGCCCGGAACTTTTATAAAGATCTTTACTCTCCGGATCCCATTTCTCCAGACGCCTGCAGGGTGCTATGGGAGGGGCTCCCCACAGTCAGTGAGGGTGTAAGAGAGCGGCTTGATATACCACTATCTTTTCAAGAGCTCTCTGAAGCCCTCCGTGCCATGTCCTGTGAAAAGTCTCCAGGACTGGACGGACTGACTGTAGAGTTTTTCCAATTTTTCTGGGAGACTCTGGGACCTGATTTCCATCTGGTCCTTGGGGAAGCCCTGGAGACCGGGGAGATGCCCCTGTCTTGTCGCAGGGCAGTACTTGCCCTGCTGCCCAAAAAGGGGGATCTCCGGCTTATTAAGAACTGGCGACCGGTCTCTCTGCTCAGCACGGACTACAAGATTGTAGCTAAAGCCATCTCGCTTAGACTTGGGTCTGTGCTGGCAGAATTGGTTCACCCTGACCAGTCCTATGCGATCCCGGGCCGGACTATCTTTGATAGTATCTTTCTGGCCCGGGATCTATTGCATTATTCTCGCAGGACTGGTCTGTCACTCGCCTTTCTCTCTTTAGATCAAGAGAAGGCGTTTGACAGGGTGGACCATGGTTACCTCATAGCCACTCTGCAAGCGT
This sequence comes from Discoglossus pictus, assembly GCA_027410445.1. Taxonomy (NCBI): domain Eukaryota; kingdom Metazoa; phylum Chordata; class Amphibia; order Anura; family Alytidae; genus Discoglossus; species Discoglossus pictus. The sequence continues at coordinate 41,524,124 of CM050173.1, forward strand.
ACGGCTTTGGCCCACAGTTTGTGGGCTTTATAAGAAAGCTGTACGCCTCTGCAGAGTGTTTACTTAAAATCAATTGGTCCCTAACAGCACCTTTGGTATTTGGACGAGGGGTGCGTCAAGGATGTCCCTTGTCTGGACAGTTATATGCACTGGCCATTGAGCCTTTCCTCTGCCTACTGAGGAAAAGGCTCACAGGGCTTGTGCTAAAAGATCCAGACATGCGGATTGTCCTTTCAGCTTATGCTGACGATGTGCTCCTCGTGGCCCAGGATCCAGTTGATCTTGAGCTGGCAAAACAGTGCCAGGAGGTATATTCAGCTGCCTCCTCCGCTCAGATCAACTGGTCCAAATGCACAGGCCTTTTAGAGGGTAATTTACAGGTGGACTCTTTGCCTCCCACGTTTCGTGACATCACGTGGGAGGCAGATGTCATTAAATATCTGGGGGTCTACCTGTCCGCTGCGGACGCTTCCGTCCCAGACAACTGGAGGGAGTTAGAGGGCAGTGTCCTCTCTCGTCTGGGACGATGGAGGGGTCTAGCAAAAATGCTTTCCCTTAGGGGGCGGACTCTAGTGGTGAATCAGCTGGTGGCTTCTCAGATCTGGCACCGGCTGATTTGTCTGAGTCCGACCCCCGAGTTTGTCACCAATATCCAGAGGAATTTGTTAGATTTCCTCTGGATGGGAAGGCATTGGGTCTCTGCAGGGGTGGCAAGTCTGCCTTTGGTGGAGGGTGGACAGGGAGTAGTTTGTGTGTGCTCCCAGTTGTCCACCTTCCGCCTTCAGTACCTGCAGAGATACCTATATGCAGATCCCTCTCCGCAGTGGTGCGCACTGGCATCCAGCTTTTATCGCCAGTTGCGCAACCTGGGGTATGACCGGCAATTATTTCTGATCAGGCCCGAGGGGTTTGGGAGAGACCTCTCTGTGTTGCCGGCATACTACCAGGAAACCCTCAAGGCCTGGAGCATGGTCTCCGTGACCAGGCAGGGCGTGCCTTTGGGGGATGAAATATTCACAGAGCCCCTGCTATTTAATGCAGCAGTGGGGGCTCCAATGTTACAGTCCCCCAGTATCATCCGCCGCCTTAGTCATGCACGGATGACCCGAGTCGGGGATCTCCTGGAATACGGGCGTTCTGATTGGGTGTCACCCCAGGAGCTTGCGCTCCGTTTGGGATATGTGACGCCCAAAGTCTCAGGGCGCTTGCTCCAGGAGATTAGAGATGCCATCTCCCCCGACTCGCGCACCTTCCTTCGCGGGGCTTTGCAGGCCGGAGTGCCACATGCACCTTTCAACACCCCTTCTCCGGCTGTTTGCATTGGACACAAGCCCCGTGTTTCCCCTCAGGCTCCTCCTGTCCCCAACCTCTCGAGGTTGAGGGACATACCCTCGGCATGCTTTCGCGGCATGCCGAGGAAGAGCTTATATTCTCTCGTGCTCCATACAGTGCACTTCCTTGCCCTCGTGACCCGTTCCGATACCATCTGGAGGCGGGTCCTACCAGCTGACGAGGGCAAGAGGCAACTTTATTCTGATTTAGTTCCACGACCCACCGGGGACTTGAGTTGGAGAGTGCTCCATGGTGCACTGAGCACGGGAGAGTACTTAGCTAAATTCACGGACTCTCCCTCCACTTGTCCATTCTGTGGCAAGGGAGAGTCCGTGTATCATGTTTATTTTAGTTGCGCAAGACTGCAGCCCCTCTTGTCACTCTTGAGGGGCCTCCTCCTGCAGTTCTGGCTGCATTTCTCCCCTCGCATTTTTATTTTTGGGCGCCCAGTGTCCCGGGGCAATAAGGCCAGGGACCTCCTCGTCAACCTGCTCCTGGCATTAGCCAAGTTGGCTATATATAAGTCCAGGAAGCAGTGTTTGATAGGGGGGGTTCCCTTGTCACCTGAGGCCATGTTCCGGGTGCTGGTGCGCTCCCGTATCCGGGCAGAGTACCACCTGGCTTTGTCTACTGGGGGAATGGATGAGTTTGTCTCCCAGTGGGCTGTAGATGGTGTGCTCTGCTCGGTATCCCCCCATCCGGTTTCTTTTTCTTTCAACCTCCTAATATGATTTTTATTTAGTTTACAGAAAATGTTTTCTCATAATTTTAAAATACACTGTGCCAAGTTCAACCAATCCAATCTAGTTGGTGTACCAGCAGTCTACATTTAAAAAAACAATAATTTTATTTTCTTAAATCTAAGTTCATTTGCCTGACCGCCAATCTAAGTTCATTTGCCTGACCGCTAGCCAGTGTGTGTGTCAGGCTTACAAGTACTGTGCCAAGTTCAACCAATCCAATCTAGTTGGGGTACCAGCAGTCTACATTTAAAAAAAACAATAATTTTATTTTCTTAAATCTAGGTTCATTTGCCTGACCGCCAATCTAAGTTCATTTGCCTGACCGCTAGCCAGTGTGTGTGTCAGGCTTACAAGTACTGTGCCAAGTTCAACCAATCCAATCTAGTTGGGGTACCAGCAGTCTACATTTAAAAAAACAATAATTTTATTTTCTTAAATCTAAGTTCATTTGCCTGACCGCCAATCTAAGTTCATTTGCCTGACCGCTAGCCAGTGTGTGTGTCAGGCTTACAAGTATTGTGCCAAGTTCAACCAATCCAATCTAGTGGTGTACCAGCACTCTACATTTAAAAAAAACAACACTTTTTTTCTGTGTAATCTAATTTCATTTGCCTGCCTGCCAGTGTGTGTGTCTTAGGCTCACGTCGTATACTGTGCCCACTTGCCCAGTCAGTGCCACCACTCATATCTGGTGTAACAGTCAGTAGTGCACATTTAAACAAAGAATACAATTTTGACTGTAATACAATGAATAGCAGTTACTTGTCTGCAAGTGTCTGTGTCAGGCCTACAGCGTCTACTCTGCCAACTTCTGCAAGTGCACAGTGCCACTCATATCTGTTGTCACAGTAGCTTGCACGCATAGTACCAATCTGTCAAAACCTGTAATGATGAATGAGGTCTAGAGTAGCCTGGTTCCCTTATCCTCTACAGGTTGAGACCTAATGTTTGGGTGACTCCAGACCAACACATGAGTACAAGCAGCACACAAACTCAAAGCCGCCATCCTCCTCCTGGTCCAGCATCATCAGCCACATCAACCACTGCTGTCCTCCTTGGCCCCTCTCAACCATCCGCCACTCCGTCTCTCGCCTTGAGCAGTTCCTGCTCATCTGCCCATAGTCAGGTGCCTATAAAGGACATGTTTGAGCGTAAGAAGCTAATGTCACAAAGTGCCCCAAATTTGAAGTGATACGACCAACCAAGCATCTTTTTCCATCTCCCGGTCCCAAAAATCCAGGCCTTATACACGCCCCCTGATAGGTGATGTAACAAGTATTAAACTGATAAGAGTAGTACTTACAAACACGCCACTCCTATATGGTGGCACCTTTGATTGCACGCGCCGTGCCCCAAATTTGAAGTGATACGACCAACAAAGCATCTTTTTCCATCTCCCGGTTCTAAAAATCCAGGTCTTATACACGCCCCCTGATAGGTGCTGTAACAGGTATTAAACTGATAAGAGTAGTACTTACAAACACGCCACTCCTATCTGGTGGCACCTTTGATTGCACGTGCCGTGCCCCAAACTTGAAGTGATACGACCAACCAAGTATCTTTTTCCATCTCCCGGTTCCAAAAATCCAGACCTTATACACGCCCTCTGATAGGTGCTGTAACAGGTATTAAACTGATAAGAGTAGTACTACTTAACACACCTTATAATAATGCAGAGAAAGGCAACGCAGTGAGAGGAGTCTGAAGAAGAGGAGTCATAGGAGGAAGGTGGCTTTGAGGAGGTGGAAGACCAAACACACCAGGCGTCCCAGGGGGCTTGTTGTCACCTTTCGGGGACCCTTGGTAGCTGGGTGGAGGAAGAGACCTTCAATGACATCAGTGAGGACAAGGAACGGGACATGGCTAGCTTGGTATCCAACCTTGTGCAAATGGGGAGTTTGCGGTTGTGCAAATGGACTGTTTGCGGTTGTTTGCGGTGCATTAAACGGGGAGTTTGGTCTGTCACTGTGAAGCGGGCCTAACCCTTACACTACCTGATCGATACAACATCATACCTGATGTTTTAAAGCACGTTATTCCAAACAATTTAGGAATGTTAGGTAATTTATGCCCTTTATGGCTTAAAACCAGACTCTGCATCAACTATGTAATTTTCCGTGGGAGTTTTGCCATGGATCCCCTTCCGGCATGCCACAGTCCAGGTGTTAGTCCCAATGAAACAACTTTTCCATCACTATTGTGGCCAGAAAGAGTCCCGGTGGGTTTTAAAATCCGCCTGCCCATTGAAGTCTATGGCGGTTCGCCGGGTTCGCCGGTTCGCGAACATTTGCTGCGGTTCGCGTTCGCGGTTCGCGAACCGAATATTTTATGTTCGCGACATCTGTTTTTTGCTTTTAGAGTGCAGACATGTATTAATCCAGCAAACTTAGATATCCCTTTAAGTAATACTGCAAAGCTCATGGTATAGAACCAATATTAAGAGATACAAATAAATAATTATTTTAAAATCTATAGTATGTGACCAACTACATTTTGGCAAATGCCCTACTTATATATCAGTTTTAGTCTTCTTTTTTTTCATTATATAAACATGCATTCATCTGGGTGAAAATTCAGTCTAGTAACATTAAGGAGAGTCTTTCAATTAGATGATTCCTTTCATGAATGTGATAGCACTATATCAGAACTTCAACCTTAAGGAGGCATGCGGGTGGCTGCATGTTTACAGCTTCATCCTGCTCGTGATTGTGAGCTCCGGCTATAGCAACACAGAGGGGAATTAGGAATTTGGTAGTTGGAGGCACATTAGTATTGAAGTATTAGTATTGTAGTGAAGGGCCCTCACACAATGGAAGCAACATGGTTGATCACTATTGTTGGAGTGCAGCCTGCAGATCCTCATCATAGTGTACAATTCTTATGATGGCAGGTAGTTTAAGAGTCTACAGTGCTTGTTAAGCCGTAAGTGTCTCTGAGGGAACCAGTGGCAGTGGAGTTTATTTAGGTCCCACTGTCACTGTAAATTGGGATGGAAACAGGTTCTTGTTTAATGTTCAAGTGCAATGTGTTGCTGGGGCTTTCTCTAGGCCTCATTCTCTGGGTTGACAGAGCTGTCCACTTTGGACTCATCTACTGACAGAGGGCCTCATTCAAATGTTGCCAATTGGATAGGGCTCTATATAAGCACATAGCATATTTTTTTACAGAAGTTTTTAGTTAGTGAAGACCTTGCTTTTGGATAGAAGTTCACTAACTAAAAACTTAAAAAAATATATGCTATGTGTTTATATAGAGCCCTATTCAATTGGCAACATTTGAATGAGGCCCTCTGTCAGTAGATGAGTCCAAAGTGGACAGCTCTATCAACCCATACCACCACTGTTCCTCAGCGTATTGGTTAGGTTTGTTGCTTTCCCTTTTTTTGTCATGACTGATGTAGGCTCTATAGGTGAGGTGATATCAGGTCCGGAATTTCGAATTGTAAACTCCAAGCCACTTAAATAAGTCTAAGTCTGTTGCTGGAGGTAAACTTGTGTTGACCTGCATTCAGGTCTGCTGCCCTTCAAACAAGTCCTGTGATTCATTGGGTCCTAGTGAAGGGGGTGTAGGCAGAAGGTGATCATGACTGAGGTTGACATCTAGCTCATCTGGTTCAGGATCTGTGGTCTCCACACAGACTCAATGTGTAAGGTATTAAAAACTGTTTTGTGGCAGAAAATTAGAGCTTGGTGGGTGGTGTAGTGCTTCAGTCCCGATTGCAGATAAGTTTACCTCCTTTGTCAGACTCTCTGTCGGGTATAGTTGGTCTATCATTCAGGGTTTATCACAGTCTTGATTTATTCAAAAGTGTGATAATTAAGTTCTTGAGTCATCCGGGTGTCTTCAGCATTGACGGCTCTTTCACTTAACAACTTAATTATTCCAGTAAAGAAAATACAGTACTTGTTTCTATTATCTAAACTATTTACAATGTTGTGGACTGGACATGGCAGAAATATATAGTAATCTGGGACAAGCAGCTCTCTCTGGTGGCTGTATCAAAGAGAAGTAATACTAGGCTAAATCCTTTGCAGGGATCTATTGGGGTAGGAGCGGAGCAATACGCAGTCCAAAATGTGTAGCCTACCATAGGTAATTCATTTGTCTATCATAGGTTGCTTGATGTCGATACCTGAGGGTTTTTTTTTAATGTATATTTATCTTTCTGAGAGCGATGATTCACACTGTGAACCTGGAAGTCATATTAATATTTTGATACTACATACTGTTTAACTCTTTTTATAACCAAATAACACCATTATTAACCTATTAATTTGCACTTTGTATAAATAAAAATTTGAGAGTAACCAATTCATGTAATTTAAGCCAAAACAGCCCCTTTTTTGATCTGTAAGATTTTGCTAATGGAATATGTTTCCATATTTTAGTTTTAATTAGGTTCATTGCCTTATCATTGTTGCAAATGTACAGCCTTATTAAATTGCGATTTGGCCAATTGAATAGGGCTCTATATAAGCACACAGCATATTTTTTTACAGAAGTTTTTAGTTAGTGAAGACATTACTTTTGAATAGAAGTTCACTAACTAAAAACTTCTGTAAAAAAATATGCTCTGTGCTTATATAGAGCCCTATTCAATTGGCCGAATCACAGTTTAATAAGGCTGGTAGTCTGTAGATGGATTAAACGTTGAAATATTTCATACAAACATTCATGCTAGGCAATCCTTTTTAACAAGGATGTCTTACTATAAGCAAGACGTTCAGTGGGATTCAGTAGGATGCAATTTATACATAATGCATGTTTTATAAATTATCAAATGAATTTACACAGCACTAATTTAATTGGTTTACAAAATTTCAAAACAATTAAATCTGTATAGCAAACCTTCTAAAAGTACTTTGCATAGAAGATTAAAAAATCTTCCATGTGTGAAAAAATATTTCCATGTGTCAACAATCATTAGCAAATAGTTTGCAAACATCAAGTTTATCAAAGCTTTTAGCTCATAGGTGTTGTGCTGATAACAAATTGAAGGAATGAAAAGCAAAGCAGAGATGATCTGTCACCTGCCAAAAAGTACACGCTGATTTAACTGAATATGCACACTGTGAATGGTGTTTCTTCTGTCAGCATAAATGAATAAATTGTTGTAAAGTTGCAAATAAAAAGGCACTTTTAAATACTATAGTATCATACAGTATAGGAATTTAACAGCTCACAATTCTCCAGATTGTTTATTTTTGTCTAGGCAAGTAATTATAAGTAAATTTAAGTAAATATATTGTTTAGTGCTTACTCTCCATGTTTTGTACTTTATATTACTTAGTTAAATGGGCTATTATCCTCACAGGATGTTGGTTTTATATTAAAAGCATGAAAAACTCTCTCTACATTGCACTAGTCCTTTTTCTCTATATCATTGCTGACAAATTCAGAATTATGTGTGCTGCTCCTGTATGCTAATATGTGGCTCAGAATGCTAATATGTGGCTCAGAATGCCAAAATGTGGCTCTGAATGCTAATATGTGGCTCAGAATGCCAAAATGTGGCTCTGATTGCTAATATGTGGCTCAGAATGCTAATATGTGGCTCAGAATGCTAATATGTGGCCCTGAATGCTAATGTGTTGCTCTGAATGCTAATATGTGTCTCAGAATGCCAAAATGTGGCTCTGATTGCTAATATGTGGCTCAGAATGCTAATATGTGGCTCAGAATGCTAATATGTGGCCCTGAATGCTAATATGTGGCTCAGAATGCTAATGCGTGGCTCAGAATGCTAATATGTGGCTCAGAATGCTAATATGTGGCTCAGAATGCTAATATGTGGCCCTGAATGCTAATATGTGGCTCAGAATGCTAATGCGTGGCTCAGAATGCTAATATGTGGCTCAGAATGCTAATATGTGGCCCTGAATGCTAATGCGTGGCTCAGAATGCTAATATGTGGCTCAGAATGCTAATATGTGGCCCTGAATGCTAATGTGTGGCTCAGAATGATAATTTGTGTCTGAGCGTGCTTTATAAGAGTGGGGGAAGGAATATGTCTCGTATAACATTTATATTGGAAACAGACTGTCATACTAATTAGCATATAAAAGATTTATTTATATCCAGGAGCCACTTATTTACACATTAATACAGCTCAAATAATTCTGAAAACTATAGGAATAGCTCACTTTAGAAGCAAGTGGCTAATATAATGTATTGTCATGCTCTTTGTCACTCAGAAATCAAGTCATTTTTTTGTTAATGTTACAGTCCCTTTAAATGAACAGTGAAGGTTATATATTTAGTTGAATTTAGTTACATAGTAACTAAAAAAAAGCCTTTCAGTCCATCAAATTCAACCGTTTTAGATCTCCTCTGAAAAAAAAGTAATTAAAATGTTGCTAATTGTCTCAAAAGGGAAAAAAAATAAAATTCCTTTCTGGTCCTAGATACTGGCAGTCGGATCTCACCCTGGATTAATACTCCCTCTCTAATTATCCAGGATAGCCCTGAATACCCTTTTTATTCAAAAATATATCCAACCCCTTTTTAAAGTTATCTATGGAATCCACTATCTCCACCTCCTTTGGTAGATAATTCCACAGTTTAACGACCCTCACTATCTTTCTCTTTTCCCTTAGCCTTTTCTTTCTTTAAGGTGAAATCTTTTTATTTCTAACCACCAGAAATCTCCTCTTGTCAGTCGAAAACCTCTTGGCACAAAAAGCTCCCTTGACAAATCTGTATATTGACCCTGGATATATTTATATAAGGTAATCATATCCCCTTTTAGGTGCCTTTTTTCTAGAGAAAATACTTTAATTTGTCTTTCTTCATAGCTTAAAATTGAAATGTATAGTTTATAATACATAGGGCCAAATTCAATTCGAAGCCCGTAACTAGATCGCATGCGGCCCTATGTCTACGGGTGTGTTGCGGCTCCCGTTGGTCTCCGATTGTAATGCTATTCAATTACTCAAAGCCGCAAGTTACGGGCCCCAAGCCAAAAACATAAACCATGCGCTGGTCCGGCGCAATTCTGTGCGGGTCCTCTCCAGCACTCGTAGGATTTTCTCCTTAATTTGCCGTTTACGGGTGAGAAAACATTTGTGTGCTTGGGGAATCGGAGCAGTTAAATAGAAATTTGTGATTTTAGCCTTGCGACAGTGAAAGATCAAAGGCTTCTGGAGGATGTAAGTTACGAGTGTGATCTGCACCATTTTTCCAAGGCTGTAACTCGTAAGTCGTTCCTATCCCGCAAAAAGACGCCAGATGAATAGCAAAATAGCTTGCAAATCTCAAATTCGCTCAATTGAATATGGCCCAGAGTTTATGAGTTTATTTGCCTTTTTCTACTGCAAAATTACATTGACAATTGAATTTTTTGTCAATTAGGCTTTCTGACAAATCCCCAATGAACAGGCGGATATCTTTTAGTAATGTGGAGAGCATTGTCTATAATTGCTAACTACCCCATGGGGCTCTGAATCAATCACCTTCAAAACAAAACAAACAAAAGACTGAGGGCCTTATTCAATTGTGATTTAGCCAATTGAATAGGGCTCTATATAAGCTCATAGTATATTTTTTTAAAGAAGTTTTTAGTTAGTGAACTTCTATCCATAATCAAGGTCTTCACTTACTAAAAACTTCTGTAAAAAAATATGCTCTGTGCTTATATAGAGCCCTATTCAATTGGCCAAATCACAATTGAATGAGGCCCTGAGAATGCTCACACTCCAGGTAAAAATGTATCCATTCAGCCTACTGTCTTTCCATTCAAATCAACAGAGGATGTTTACTAAAAAGGGCAAGTTGAGCCATTATAGATAACAGTCTACCACAGTTAAGCGCAGCAGATCCATTCACGATGTTCACTAACCATAATGTATTCATATAAGCTCTAAAATGTACTTGCTATAACTCCACCATTTTTTTAATTTTGCATCAGCAGTGATTGCAATTGCACATGAGCTGCAATCAAGAAGAAAAAGGAATATAGCAATGTGCATGTATGACCTTATGTCAATTTCCTTTTAGTTATTCACTAGGAGAGATGCAAAAAAAGGTAATCAATATGAATTATATTTGTTTTATGCTGTTTGATTCCTGTGTTAATAGAAGCCAGCAAGAACTAAACTTGAAAAATAGGAATCACACAGAGGATAACCAATATAATTAAGTAGCAAACATATGGATACTTTATTTATTTTTTTCTCAGCTTGTAAAGTTTATTATAAAATTAGTTTGGAAGAAACAGTTTGTTGCAATAATTCAGGTTGTGATATTGCATAGCTGAATTGCAGTGGACAGAAAGCAGAGAAATGCTCTAAAGAATATTGTGATGATGATGATGAAGACTAATGTTCTACATGTGTTTGCGTCGTTTGGTCGTGTCCTCATGGACTGCAACACACCATGCTGGTCCACTTGGTATTCATAGCAGAGATACTGGAGTGGGTTGCCATTTCCTTCTCCAGTGAGCCACAACACACAGCTCCTGGTATTCCTAGGTGGTCTCCCATCCAAGTACTGACCAGGTCCAACCCCACATGGCTTCAGGTTGCTGTGACCACTTGGTTCAGTCACTGGAATTAAACCCAAGTCACATCTGAGAAAGCACCAAATCCTAACCACTGGACCACCAGGGAACCCTAGTGTTCTACATACAAACCTCTTGAACATGCACTGGTGGTGATGGGTCGTGATGGCAATGGGCTGCAAGGTTTCTTGGAAACTGATCTTACAGTGAACTGTTGTGATGAATGTTCAGGATGCTTCACGGCCCATTGCAACTCATGGCAACTTGTGCAATAGGTTTGTAAAGTTCCCTCAATTCTTTTAAATGCTTCATTAAAAAAAATGCTATGCATCACTGCAACTACTACTTTTGTTATCAAATGGTATTTTTTCTACATTTTATAATTTTTATTTAATTGTAATTTTTATATAATTTGTATTTAATTTTTAGAAATAAGTAGATTATTTTTCCCACATACCCTGGCATATGATTCACAGCAAAAAAAAAAACATTTTGAATGCAATAATTCATCCCAAATTATTATTAGACACTACAATAAAACTTTGATAAACATGAAAAAAAAACTAATTGACATTTTAAACTTTTTAAAGTATATAACAGACATTAACAAATGACAGTATTATATCTTCAGATAGAAAAAAGTAAATTTAGAATCAAATATTAAACCAACATTAGCCAAAGCTCTTGTGAAAACTGTCTTAGCATGAATACTACCTACAACTCTGTAAGATATAAACAAAATATTATATATGCTTACCATGATACCAGTATGAAGAATTATATAGTGCACAGTTTGGGTAACGTCGGCAGCATGGACCAAATTGTGGTATGGATTTTTGTGCTTGTTGTAACCAGCTTCCAAAGCATCAACAAATGACGCAAGGCATGGAACTGGGATCTAAAAAAATAAAAAACAAGGATTATACATTTGCTTGATTTACCTAATTTCACACAGTTACAGTTGTTAGTATTTAAAGAACTTTTGAATACTATTAAATTATATTATGTTAAACACGTTTTTTAATTATAATGTCATTTATATTAATTGAATAGCTCAGGTCATATGTATTAAATGGTAATGTTTTGGACATCATATATCATCCTATGGAGCATATGATCTAAGATTTGATACTTTTCGTATAATTCAGTTTTTAGTACGAATGATTTGATACATAATGCAATTCTTAATGCAAATATTTAAGTGTGACATACATGTTTAGTACATTAGTGACAATTATTTTTAAAGGGGTTAATATATAACTATGTACCATGTGATTTAAAATAGACTCAATTCACATATAGCCATGAGCAGGGTCATGGGGGGGGGGGTACGTTGTGTGGGGCCTGCCTTGGAAAGGGTGCCACCATGCTGGTAGGCATTTGGGCATATGTGATGAGAAGGTTATCATCAGGAATGGAATGAGCAGAGCTCACTGGCTCCTAAAAATGACACACAAGCACTTCTGGCTCCTCCACTTGTGCTGGCAGACAGGCTGCAGCAGTTGTTAGAGAGAATAAGACGGAGGAGAGTAATTCAAATTTAGTGATGATTAGGCAAGTGGGTAGTGGGAGCCCTATTGAGCTCAGCAATGAGCAAGAGGTGGTAAGTGCAGGTATGTATAATTGCTAGGACACTATTCATTTTTATCTCACATCATATATTCAAAGCTGCCCTGTATTGTGTTTTTAAATTCACAATTTGTGCAGGGCTGCAATTTATATACTATATTATCTGTGAAATATTAAACAGTCATTTGTTAAAGTAATGTGTGTGTATCTGTTACAATATTCAGAGTATTGCAGTACATAGTGATACCCTTTTTTATTGGACAAACATTTCCATTACAGTGACAAGATTTCACGAGTTGCACCTCTCTTTCAGGTCAGAAGCAATACTGATTAAGATTTAGCATGAGCACTGGAATATACAGAGTAGAGAGATTGAGTAGTAGGAGGCCATCTGCTGGACACACCTTAGGGAATGATTGTGAAACAATACTGTGCTAATGTTACATCACATCTCTTCAATTGAAATGGAAATGTTGTATATAATATAAAAAAAAACATACAGTGGCTTCAGAACCAATATAAAATGATTAATTATTTTATCAATTATTAAACATCTTATTCATAACTATATGATTTCAATGTTTGATTCCAAGATCATATACATTCCAGTCTTAAGATGGGTACATACTGGGAAACTTAAACAATACCAAATAAAAAGAAAAGTTCTGTATTATGTGGCACACCAAATCATTCACTATATGTTATATATGATCTGTAGACCTCATAATTAATTAGGTATGAATTATGAATACAAATGGTGGCTGCCTGTGTGACCTTCTATTGTCCCCTGTACATAGGTTACCTTTTTTAGATTATAGTAAGTACACTTGTTGATATCTTTGGCTTTGCTATGTTATTCTACTGCACCAAATAAATCCATTACAACACATGAAACAAACATAGGTTTCTGTGCAACATTTTTTTTGTTTCTGATGTTCAAAACACGTCCTTTTAAATGCTTAGCCAAAATTGTGTAGCTTGCCTATTTTTTCCTGATGTGAGAGTCTCCATAGATGGGTCTCAATTAGATCCACCATTATAAGATTAGAGCAAACATTATATGAATTGTCATTTGTGCTGACCCTAAACTCACTGATATTGGAGCATCTTATGTGAGGCTTGCTAACCTCAACAATAGATGTCTCAGTCTGGGGAGTGAGGTCTGGATCTGTGTGTGGGCACTGAAGCACTAAGACAGTTTCTATTATTTGTTTTCTATCTTTAATTGTAAAAGAATCACTGTAACAATTGATATATTGGATATTGGACTATTGAGACACTAAACATCGGGCCGTCTGGATTAAAAACACCAACATTAGGACGACAGGACAATATCCTTGACATCTCATATATAACCTGAATTGATATCATATTGAATGTGAGTGTAATGGTTTTAATTATTTGCTATAATAATCCTTGATGTACATATTTCACAATTGGTTTGGCTTTGCGCTTGTCCCTCTCACCCCTCTTCTTGTTTTTTTGGCTTTTGGAGTAATTTGTGGACAGGAGAAAGCAGCATCGCAACCAGGATAGAATTTATTGGAGGACACACTTTAATTGCACTTGGGACTATTCTGGACACAACCGGGAAGAAGAAAGGACACTATTTGGAGAACTATATCATTCCAAAGTGAGACGATTTGCATTCCTTTTCCATCACTTTCCCGAATAGGGGATTTATTTGGTGTGACGATTGAATAACCTCAGATTAATATCCACTTTGCTTTTCTCTATCTATACCCATCACTGCACAAGCCAACTTTATATATTCAATTGCACCATCCTCTTGATATCACTTGTGGAGCGCTATAGACATAGCAATCAACCCTTTTGGCAAGTTGCTTTTACTTATTTGCATATTAGCTTAGCTCATTTTAAAGGTTAGAAAAAATAACGGCAAATAATAGACACATTTGGTAAGAAAGACATGCTTTAAAATGTTAACTATGTAATATTTAGACTGCTATGTAATCCACAAAAATGTTCTTCCTAATACCTTTTAACTACAGTAAAAGCAAACGAAAAGAAAATGTGTCCCCTAGTGGATTTATTATCTAAACTCCAATCATTTCTAAACTACAATTTAAAGCATGGCAGCCTTATTAAATTGCAATGTGGCAAATCTAAAGGGCTCTATATAAGCACAGAGCATATTTTTTTACAGAAGGTTTTAGTTAGTGAACTTCTATGCAAAAGCAAGGTCTTCACTAACTAAAAACTTCTGTAAAAAAAATATGCTATGTGCTTATATAGAGCCCTTTAGATTTACCAAACCTCAACTTAATAAGGTTGTTAGTGTCCACATAACCCTGATTCATTAAAATACTTTCAAATAGTTTTGTAAGACATGTATCCTTTAAAACTACAGGTATAGCAAGATAAACAAAATAAGAGAAAAGAACACCTATATATCCAAACCGGTTTAGCCTCCTAAGGTAGGGTAGTAATTAATCAATTATAATTCAAACATTTTTATCTTGATAAATAACATTTCTCAAATTATTCAATACATATATAAGTGCAGCATGTTAAAAACAATTAAAATGAACATATAGCAGCAATGAACACACAACAGAACACTGAAAGAAGCTAAGTATGATAATGTAATTGCTATAGAGACACCACAAACATTTTTTACATGTCCCTGAGGAAGCGGAAGTGATGCGTAACGCGCGCGTCGGACTTGTCTCGCAACAGTGACGTCACCAGGACCTAGAGAGGAGTTCAGCGTTTACTGGCTGCCAAATTGACAGTGATGGAGTCACAGAACTCAGATATATAAAAGAAAGCAAACATCAACATACAGGATAAGTCATAGTTATATTTCTTTGTCAATATCATGTTCTTGTATAATTGTTATGATAATATACATAGAGAAATGTTGAACACTATCTCCAAATATTAAGTGATTGGATAACAATGATATTTTTATATAATATATAAGGAGACAATTATTTGAGATATAATTTGATATAATAATCTTTTCCTGTATGATAAACAAGGTAGATTATTAAAACTGCTTTAATTTAGAGTACACTACTACTTATTTATATTATTATTATATCTATTTAACACATTTATTAAAATTTGCTTATTATATAAAATGTAAAGTTTGCGCAGCACTTAGTCACTTTTAGAGTAGGTTAGCTTGCCTTGGTATGTTAGATTAGGGGGTAATTGGTTGATCCCCAGTACCACCATCAGGATTAGTTTATTTAGTTTTTTCAGGTTTGTGCAGATAGTATATTTATAATTAGTGTAAAGGAGTAAATGGTGGGCTCCGCCACAACCAAATCAGAACTATAATACATTTAAATCAAATCATCACCTTATAGCACTGTGCACTTATCACTTTAATTTTTATTTAAATTATAGTAAAATGTCTCTATAGCAATTACATTATCATACTTAACTTCTTTCAGTGTTCTGTTGTGTGTTTATTGCTGCTATATGTTCACTTTAATTGTTTTTAACATGTTGTACTTATATATGTATTGAATAAATTGAGAAATTTTATTTATCAAGATAAAAATGTTTGAATTATAATTGATTAATTACTACCCTACCTTAGGAGGCTAAACCGGTTTGGATATATAGGTGTTCTTTTCTCTTCTTTTGTTTAGTAACCCATTTACACCTTTATGAATTTAAAAAATGTAATTACCATATAGTTTTTTCCTACTACCTCCCCTCAGATAACAAATTTTATATTTTGTATTATAGCAAGATAAACAACTGTTTATATTACCTTAAAGCGATTGATTAGATCATATCTGGTAAGCAGTTCGTAGACCATAAATTTAAGGGCATGTTCTCCACTTGCCTCGCTCAAAGCAAATACGTCAAAAAACCATTGATCAATATCCTTTTGGAAAAAAAAGACATATTAAATAATGACTTTAATTGAGTTGCAATGTTCTAAAGCAGGATGCCAAATGTACTTAAGTAATTATGAAGTCTTGGAGAACCTCTGTGTTCATGTGTTATCCGGAAGGGTATAGGTATAGGAGTAAGAACTGGGGGGGATGTGGGACCAATGTGGGATGTGGGACATGGGTGTAAGAACTGGGGGGATGTGGGACAAATGTGGGATGTGGGAAATGGGTGTAAGAACTGGGGGGGATGTGGGACAAATGTGGGATGTGGGAAATGGGTGTAAGAACTGGGGGGGATGTGGGACAAATGTGAATGTGGGACATGGGTGTAAGAACTGGGGGGGGGGATGTGGGACAAATGTGAATGTGAGACATGGGTGTAAGAACTGGGGGGGATGTGGGACAAATGTAAATGTGGGACATGGGTGTAAGAACTGGGGGGGATGTGGGACAAATGTGAATGTGGGACATGGGTGTAAGAACTGGGGAGGGATGTGGGACAAATGTGGGATGTGGGACATGGGTGTAATAACTGGGGGGATGTGGGACAAAGCGGGACAAATCCCTCCCACATTTTTCAATTTGTTTAGAGAAGCAGTTGTGTGGCATTTGTATACTATATGAAGTATGCCCCTCCCCCCCCACCCACCACCACAGATTTTCTTTGGCTCCTACACCCATGGGTATAGGTACTATGATTTGACATCTTCAAGAGCTATCCAACACTTCACTGTTTACAAGTGATAATAACAGATGAAAACCCAATATTAGAAGAATTTGAGGGAAATAGCTAATGGGTTTCTAGTACAGACAGGTAAACAACAAGTAATCAGTGCAAAATGTTAAATATGTATACGGAACACAATGGTAATAATAACACAGTTGCATCTAAAAAAAATGAGTTCAAATGGAAACTATATAATGAGTCTAATTGATTTACCTTTAAAGCTGCTATCACCGCTGATGGGTAGGTAAGTCCAGCAATTGTGGAGGACCTTCTGTACATCCTAAAATCATGAAAAAGTTAAGTTATACCAAGGCAGTACACAAAATTAAGAGGAGGAACTTGTTATTATGAAAATGCATTTTAGAAATGTAGACATATTTGTTACCAGAAGCATATTTAAAACATAAATTGCTCTGATCATTTAAACCTTTAAAGCACTTGCCTTGCTCTCTGTTTCCATATCTAAGTTTCTGTGGCCTTATCTGAATTTTTATTGAGTCATCTTAATGAACCTATATGTATGTATATCACTCTAAGGGATGATAGTTAGCACAATAGTAATCTACCAGGCTAATATTTCTCAGACTGAACCAATACATTTAAGTCATGCTACAATTAGAGATGGATAGTTTTAGTATAAGTTTTAATAATTTTTCTATTGGGCAAAAGTTATCCAATGATCAATGTCCGGTATAGAGGATAACAATAGTCTTTTTAGTCCAATTCTATTTATAAACTCTTTAAATATAATGCTATTTACTTCTCGGTGGCGGAAATGAGAGCTCTAAAAGCATGTTACTGTGTGAGATGGGCAGGCAGCAAGTTGCATCTTCTGATGCAAGCAAAGCATGTCCAGCGACTTCCTTTTGATCTTGTGGTGCACTTGCTTAAATGAGAGCCAGTACTACATAATCACATAAACCTTTAGGAACTACTAGCTACTAGCCTTGATATTAACTGTAAATTCACAGCTTACTGCATGCCAACCTCACATGGTGCCATAATCTGAGCGATGGGTGGAGAGAAAGCTACAACAGCCCTTGAAAGGTAATATTAGAGAAATTAAAAAAAATAGTACTTATTCATACTTGCATATAATTGGGCTAACAGGTCTTTACAAAAAAAGAGGCTAGGCACGATCAATGTGAACAACTTTGTGGAAGACAATGAACCCAATGCCTTGGGGATATCAATATTTATTGAAAAATTACCTTTCATTAACATAGCAAAAATAGAATATTTTCTTGAGGGTGGATCAGAAAGACTGACTGGCAGTGCAAAAAGTTAGTTTACTGTGGGAAAGTGCTCAACTGATAATGTGCTTGTTATCTATAGCTTTAAGTTATACCATATTTGGTCAGAAGCAGCACAAAATAACAAACATTAATGATAGTTTATTGTAGGAAATGCAATGGATTAAGTATATATTAACTGTATTTTTGAATTATACCATATTTGGAAACTTTTCTGTGTCATTTAATTGAACATTTTCTGCGCTGAAAGCTCTCCCAGGTGACAAATCAGGTTAACAAAAGTCTGCTAATCTGAACACATTTTACTGGTTAAGTCATTGAGCCATATACACTAACAGCCTTATTAAATTGCGATTCAGCAAATTTAAAAGAGCTCTATTTAAGCACATAGCATTTTTTTTTTTACAGAAGTTTTTAGTTGGTGAACTTTTATCCAAAAGCAAGGTCTTCACTAACTAAAAACTTCTGTAAAAAAAATGCTGTGTGCTTAAATAGAGCCCTTTTAAATTTGCTGAATTGCAATTTAATAAGGCTGTAAGTCTTGATCGTGTCCTGGAAGTATCAAATCTTAATTTAAATGTTAGGGAAAAGATCTGCATGCCAGTAATAGGGAATTAAAATATTTTCCATACCTCTCAACAAATATGCCGGCTTGAACTACATGCACAATACTTCGGAACTTTGGTTTTTCATCCGGCCGCCGTCTTCGTGTTCCCATTTTCTTTGTGAAGGTGGAAGCCAGCCATTCTCTGACTTCCAAGGGAACCGAATCGGTATGGATGTCGGAGAGCTCATCTTCTGTGTCCAGTAGCCGTCTGGAACAGCATAAGAAAAAACAAGTAAATATACAATAGTACTTTTCAATATATTATTATATAGTGATATTTAAACAAAAAAGCTTATTTTTTAAGGATTTTCTAGTAATAAAAGTCTAATATTTTAGTACAAACTACTTCGAACTTCAGACCAAGAACTGGTATGCCTTTTTCCTGCAGTAGCAGTAATGGCAAAACAAACATTGCTATTATATGAAAGAGAATGTTAATATAAGTACAGAATCTATTGTATGTTAATCGTATGGAACTTTACTATTTTGACTATTTATTAAAATATAATTCTTGGTGCTAGATAAGAAAGTTTGGTAAGTGTTGCAGGAAAAAAGTAAACTAGTACTGATTTGCATTCAAAGCTGCTCTATTTTGGGCTCCTGCAATTTGCTTCATTGCTGCCTACCCCTCTTTTAGCAATGGCAAAAGGTTGATATGTTGACTGGTCCTATTTGGCTCTAGATATTTTGCAAGCATTTTCATTCTTAGACATGTCTCTGTTTATATAAAAATTCATACATATATATATGTATAACATATTATGGGATATCTGCATAAAAAATTACTTTTTTCTAGGTTAATGACCTCCCCTCTATCTCTGTCTGAATCACACACGTACATCTTGTATCTCCACTGCACTATAATGATAATTTGCCACAAATAATACGACAATATTGTTACTAAATATTGAGAACGCCACTTAAAGGGACACAAATATTTCATTTGTACTGTACATTTAAATGTCCCTAAAAATACAAGTACATTTAAGATTCTAAAAATGTGTGATCTGTTTGAGCAGGTATTACTCCCCCAAATTCCAGCCTTTTAATTGGTTTACCTTAAATTCTTTACCTTTGTTTCCGACAATGCACTCAGAACCAATGTACAGATCCTGAATGGTAGAACCAATCTATAAAGTTTACCCTACCTATATTGTATTTAACCCCTTCCTTGCCATTGAAAGGGGTTTATATAGATAGAAAGGTATATGGGAGTATGTTAGGACTGGTGTAGTGTGTCAACTTTAGATAGTTGGGTGTGTGGTGAACCTATGGAGATAACTGAGATTCAGACTCTGAATCTCCTATGAGTATATGTATGACAGATTGAGAGCACATCTTAACGCTTGAGAGTTACATGCAAAAGTCCCTGGGTGACAATAAATCTCCCCGTTTTTTTCGGGAGCCATGTGATAGCTCCTGTGATGTTGCTTGCAAGTTGTAAAAACTCCTGTAGCTACATATAAGCCTTGCATCAGACCTTACTGGAGCCATGTAATCAAGTGCTGTGCCTCTGTATAGAAAGTGTCCATTTTGTCTGACTTAAACACTTACCTATAGCTTGGAGCCTGAGAAGGATATGATTTGTGAAATATTTGCTTCTTCCAGTATTTACCCTCACCCCAGTTTACCTGCACATGCTCACAAGCAGGCAGCTTTCAAATAAAACTATAAGCCCTGATCCTGTAGAAATCCTAAATACCCCTCCCATGGATGCCTTCAGGGAACAGAAGATGTCTAAATATTCAAACAAAACCTAAGTAATTTATTTTAATATTAAAAACAGGGAACCCTCCATATGTAATTTATAGTATTCTAAGTTCTTTTGGATCCTATTGTAATATAAATCATGGATTTAATTTGAGTGTGATCATAGAAAACATGCATTAGACTCCCAGTTTGGATTATGAAATGCTAGCAATGTGATTGTAAACTTAATTATAACAGAACATCTTAATAAAAACCACAAGACTGCAACAATGATCAGCCAAGCGTCGGCAACTGAAAAAACTTTCCATGTAAGTGAACCTGGCCCATTTCTTCATGAGCCATCCACAGAATATAGTCGTCTAAGAATAATTTCATAACTTACTATAGTTATCATCATTTAGGCATGTGACTGGACCACCCAACTCTAAATCTATCAAAGTTATTATGTCCAAGTTGTCTCTATAGCTGAAAGAAAAATATACAGTTACTGAAATTAAGTCCATTTAAATTGCATCTTAATGAAGATGTGCTGTTACATGTCTTTTCCCAAATGAGCACGTACGGAGACCATGTATGGATGCGCTTTAGTTATTTATTGAACTATTTTAGGAAAAGTCTTTCAGCAAATATGGTCTTTAGTTCAAGTATTATGGGAAACTGTTTCTGAAATAATTTTCCTGGTTTCAAACAACCAGGAATAGTTTATCTAATAATAGAGTTATTTTTATAACAGCATATATATGGAAAAAAAAAACTAATTATTATTATACTTATCTCTTCATCTTAACTGAAATACACCTTACACCTTTGCTTGTTTCATTGTATGAAACACGTATAGTAAATAAAAACAGCCTTTGAATTTTCTGTTTATCTTTTAAAAGGAATGTCATTATAATCAAAATCATCATCATCAATAAATAGACTTTATATATATATATATGATTTGAGGAGCAAGCTATTTCACTAAGCCATATATGCAGCCCCTTAGTCCCTAATGCGGCTGTTGATTTGCATTTAACATGAGCAAACATTGTAAACTGTGGAATAAAGGTATTGGCAGTGAGGTGAATTTGTTTGTAGTGCATGAAGCATGTGGAGGTAAAAAATGGACTCTTAAGAGAGATGACTGGAGAATATGTGTAAAAAACATTTGTGGAAGCTCCTTCCAGTCCTCCACATATAGCTACTGAAACATCCAAATGGTTAAATAAACTATACCTTACATGTTGTTATATTCATATGTTCCATTCACTATTTACAGAGCTTTTCTGAATGATATTATATTAAACTATTTGTATGTATGTCCATGAAAAATAAATATGGATTTTAGTCCTTCGCTTAATTTTTCATAAAGACATTTGGACCTTGATGAATGCTAAAAAATAATTAGCTACCCCTGCCCTAGCCTGACTGTTGCCTAAGCAATCCTTAAAACTTTCACTTAATTGAATTAATTCTTCAATTTTGTTTTCTACATAGAAGTGTAGAAACATTGCTCTGGTTTAACTAAAGGACAAATGAAGGAAGTACAAGCCTGGGCCGGACCCACTACTAGAACAATTGGTGCAGTTGCACTAGGAACCTGACTTCCAGGGGGGGCTCTGGCCCTAGCCCTTCACATGCAGCCCCTTCTGGCCCCAGCGACCCCTCTTGGTCCTCCTGCAGCTTCTTGCATACCCTTATGCCCCAGCCCCAATGCTTTCTGGTCTCTGCTGCCCCTTTAACTACCCATTTCTATGGCCCCCACAAATCCTCAGTGTGCCCACCCCCCTCATTTACCCATATGTCTACATAACTCCGCTGAACCTACTGTGAACTCCTGCTGCTCCATACCACCTCACCTTCCCTCCTCTTTCCTATTCTCTCCCACCTATTTTGTCTTTCATTCTCCCTTTCCTTTCTTTTCTCTCAGTCTCTCCGTTCCGTCCTCTTACCTCTTCCTTCCCTTCTCCTTTCTCTCTGTATCACCTTTCTTCTTTATTTCTCTCCCCTTCATTTTCTCTGTCCCCCTTCACTTTCCCCTTCTCTATCTCCTCTCAAACTCTCTACATGTTTTCTCTCCTTTTCACTCACCCCTGCTCTCCTCTTTTCTTCTTCCCCCTCCCCCACATTTTCGCCACTCTTCTCTCTCCCACTTTTTACCAATTCTCTCCCCTGTTTTTCTTCCCCATTCTCTCCCTCTCTTTTCTCTCCACTCTTTTTCCTCACTCAACAATCTTCTCTTCCTCTCTCTCTCTCCTCATCATTCTCCCTAAATCCCTCATGTCTCTTTCCCCCTTTTCCCCACTCAACTCTTCCCTTACGCTCTCTCCCATTTTTGTCTATTTCTCTTCTTCCTGTTCTTTTCCTCTCCTCTCATTCCCAATTCCCAATTTTTCAATGTCTCTCTTTATTCTCTCTTATACCTTCCCCATTCTGACTCTTATTTTTCCTCCTTCTATATCTACCTTTCTCTCTATCACTCACCTTTCCTATCCCTTCTTTTCTCTCACTCTCTTCTGATTCAGTCCATCTTTCCCTTTGTGCTCCTCTTCTCCAGCCCCTTTTTTTTCTTACCCTTTCCATTCCTTCCCCGTTCCCTCTCTTTTCTTCCCTTTCTTCCTTCTCTCTCAATACCCCTTTGATCACCCCTCTTTTCCCTTTCAACTTTCTCTCTTTCCCATCTCATCCCACTCTCATCCCTCTTTCTTCATTTTTCACTCCACTCTCTTCACCCCACTTTCTCCATCCTTGCACCTGTCTGTTTATTCCCAATCAGAATCAAGTATTTCACTCTGCCTAATAATTGAAATGTTGATTGCAGAATCCTGTCCTTTTCAATCTTGCTTGAAGCCCAGGATCCTCATCTTCTGGCTTGTTGTTATGGGTCTCCTAAAAAATCTGGTGCTCTACAAAAAAAAATGCCACCAGGATTAATGGCTTTTGGCATGCTTTCCCTCCTTAGAGTATTTCATGCCACCCTGCAGAATTTGGAAATTGATCATGGGCTTTACGATAGGGGCAACGGGGGATCATTTAAGGATCTCCTTGGTGGAGGTTAACTTTTAGATGCCACAGGGGCCTATTAGGAGCCCCTGTGGTGAGGGTTAATTTTTAGATGCCAAGGGAGTAATTTAGGGTAACCCATGTGTTTAGGGGTTACATTTATAGCGACCCCCTTATGGTTATATTTAGAATACTAGGGGGGTCTGTGGAGACCCACATGTTATATGATTTGATTTTAGGTGCCATGGGGGTCCCTTGGGGTTATACTTTAGTTTGGGGCTCCTAGCGTTCAGGCAGGTGGAATCATAGCACGTATTGGGGCTTATTGTAGATAGCAGGTATGTGGATCCCCTGGCTCATGGGGGTGCTAGTATTAACCCCTTAATTGCATCATATACAAGAATCAAGCCTCATATTTTACACAATAGCATCAGATTTGATGCATGTATTCTTCTCAGGAATATTTTTGTGTCTGTACGGGTGGGTAAAAGTCCATGTATGCTTTTTAGAAAATCTTGAAGGACTTCTGTGTAACCTCAGAGTGCCAAGATTTCACTACTGGAAGGACTTGGGACAGGTAATCGTGGGTTCAGATCTCAGTACTTTACCAGTCTTTCTCTTAGGTTTTGTCATGGTGTGTGATGTGATTGCTTGGTAGTGATTTACTTGTATAATTTAAACATTATTTTTTCAATGTCAGCCATGGAATGAAGCCCATAGTCAGGGAATTTGTCACATTAGGGAAATATCTTTGAGTGCCCGCAAGGGTCTTCATGTGTTACGTTAGCAGTTTACAGATTACAGATTGAATCTTCAAGTCAAACCTAAGAACTTTGGGTGTCAGTGTTTTATAATGTGAGCAGGTATATGCCATTGACATTGTGATTTATTATTGTATTGGGCTTTGTTGACCATTAGAAAGACTGCTTTTTCTTTTATATATCACCTGGAAAATATATATTTTTAGGCTATTTTTTCGTGTACTGGGACACTCAAAGTCCCTTAAGTATCTCATAAGGGGTTTATCTGCTCTTGCGAGAGGTTGAGTTTATATGTAAGGATTTGTCTCAGAGACTTACAAGAACACATAGGATGCTCAGTCTCCTAGGGGAGCCATGTAATAGCACTTTCGTTAAAATCTCCCGCAGAGCAGGGAACAGTTCACACGTAGCAATTGCCATTAAGGGATTATTCATAAAGATTTGCTATGGGAGGAGTGTAATTGATGTGGAAAGTTCACTTGCAAGATTCTTTACAGGAGCAATATAATTGAGCGATTGATTCTTACACTATGTTCAATTGCATTTTTACTGTAATGTACAGTTTTGTAAATTCCTCTAACACTTGAAAATAGCTCCACGATGCTCTAAAATAAATTGAGAAATCATGACAAAAAACTGACAATGCACCTAGCCGATACTTCCTGCCATACAGACTAGCACAAGACTTACGACTCTGGTTCAGAAGATACGTCTGGAACTTTGTCACTGCTCATCATGTGCACTGAAATTTTGTGTCCTCTGCATTGTTTCTAAATTTACAATACTAACTTATATGAAAAAGAAAATTAAACAGTCCCCGATCTTTCTATGCCTAGTCCATCATCCTTCACCTAAAAAACTCAGTTATTTTGTCTGCTTGGCTAATACTACATGTTCATTATGATGTCACTATGACTAAATAACTGAATACCGTTTACAGTTGCAGCATTTGACAATAGGATCACATGTCAGAGCTAAGTGCCTGTATTATATTACTAAGCAAACCTGTAAGTAATGTATAGACAACATAAGTATTTCTCCATCTTGGTCACATTTACAGTCTTGCTTTAGTTACTCAATGGATATCTGTTCTTCATAGTATTCACTAATATAATTTTTCAAGATTTGTGATTTCACTCACCATTTACTGTATGGTCTGATCATGTCGGTCTGTATACATCTATCATTAGATTTACTTCATATGAATATCTATTGAAGCTTATAGACAAGCATAGGGCAACTGGTGGCCCACATGGCACATGCAGCCTACAGTCCATTATATCTTTAAAACTAGTATATAATACCCAATTGTATCCTAAATACTTCTCATTATCTATACGTTATATCACCAATCAATGTCTTTCCTACAGTGATTTACCTACTTGCTTTGAGTAATATATAAATGTTTAAATCAGTGTGAAGCCCATTTAAGGACTCAGGGCCACATCCTTCAAGTGCAACAGGTTGCCCGTTACTGATATAGACAGTAATTTTATGTAAACATAATGATACAATTATACTGACCAATGTGACCCAGTATAGTGAGTAGTATTTCAATTGCATGTCCACTAGCAAGCAAATATTTAAATTTAGACACACTGATGTGCGCTCCAGTTACATAGAGAGTCTTTGAAATTGTTGTGAAGTAGATTGAGTTTTAAGCATTTGAAGTTTGTTTCACACTGCTTGTGTCCACGCCTGATACATTTGAAAGCAATGGAAAACTGTGAAAACCAGTTGACTCTACAAATAAAGGAATCTGAAGAAATAGAGAAATTGTCTTTTTTACATCACATGGATGTACCCCCACCCCACGCTTTCCCCGTATTGTTTTTTTATTTGCATTTACAGTGCTACAAATAGATCCTCTCTAGCACTCATAGGATTTTCTACTTCATTTGCCTTTTATAGATATGAAATCATTTGCGGGTTTGGGTAATTGGAGCAATTGAATAGCGATTTCCGATTTTAGCAATCATAACTCTTGCGAAAGTGAAAGATCAAAGGCTTCAGGAGGCTGTAATTTACGGGTTTAACCATCACAAAGTGTTTAAGGCCATAACTTGTAACCCATTTGGAGCCCGCAAAAAGAAGCCAATTGAATAGCAAATTAACTTGCAACCTCACTTATGGGCTCCAGTAACACGCAAAAGCTCAACTGAATCGGGCTCCTAGTTTTAATTAGAAAAGAAACTAAGCTTTGATGCCTCTGAAGTTACTTGGAGGCATCCAGAATACTTTGGTGACAGCTGCGTTAACATTCTGCAAGGGCAGTGTTTGCTTTTATTCTCGTGACTCGCCTACTTCTGAGCCCATGTTTGGGGGAGAGGGTAGTTATCAAATACTAAAAACTTCATATGATCTAACACAATTTCCTTGACCCTGTGCCTCTACCCTTACACCGATAGATAGATAGATAGACAGACAGATAGACAGATAGACAGCTAATTATGGTAAATTATCCTAGGATCCAAGGAGTAGTGAAGCCAAACAAAATGGAACACAAATACTGTTTTCAATTAAAGGACCATTGTAGCTCAAGAAAAAAAAAAGATTTGTGAATTGTGTAATAAACTAACAATATTATCAGCTGTGTAAGCCATAGGCATAAAAACATTTTGTGGGAAAATCAGAATTTGTGAAGATTCTGTTTATGATTAGAAGAAAACATTTTGTGCTCCTTCCATCACTTCCTAATGGCTAGATCATGAGGATGTGTTTATCTATCACTGAAAGGAGGGATGGGAGAATGGAAAAGGGAGAGACCAGAACCTTTGTTAGATAATTGAATCTGACTGAAATTGATAATACACCCCTTCCCCCATAGGGTACTTGCATCAAGAAATAATGCATTGCTCTACAGAAATGTGAACTATTATCTTGCACACACAACTTCCACCAGTGGAGGCATCAACATTTAGTTTTTAATTTACCGTATATACTCGAGTATAAGCCGACCCGAGTATAAACAGAGGCACCCATTTTACCACAAAATACTGGGTAAAATGAGTGACTCGAGTATAAGCCGATGGTGGGAAATGTGCTGCCCCCAGTGTCCCTCTTGTGCCCTCTGTGTCCCCCTCTCTCTCCGTGTCTATTCTCCCCTCTCCCTTCCCTGTGTCTCTTCTCCCCTCTCCCTTCCCTGTGTCTCTTCCAACCTCTCCCTTCCCTGTGTCTCTTCCCCCCTCCCTTATCACCCTCCTCAACTCCACTCCTCAACCTCCCTCCTCATCCTCAACCTCCCACCTCATCCTCAACCTCCCTCCTCAACCTTCCTCCTCAACCTCAACCTTCCTCCTCAACCTCAACCTCCCTTCTCAACCTCCCTCCTCAACCTCCCTCCTCATCCTCAACCTCCCGCCTCAACCTCAACCTCCCTCCTCAACCTCCTTCCTCAACCCCTCCATCCTCAACCCCCCTCCTCAACCCCCCCATCCTCATCCTTTCTCCTCAACCCCCCATCCTCAACCCCCCATTCTCAACCTCAACCCCCTCCTCAAACCCTCCTCCTCAAACTTCCCTCCTCATCCTCAACCTCCCTCCTCAACCCCCCCATTCTCAACCCCTTCCTCAACCTCCCTCCTCAACCCCCCATCCTCATCCTCAACCCCCCCTCAACCCCAACCCCCCCTCCTCAACCCCTCTCCTAAACTTCCCTCCTCAACCCCCACATCCTCAACCCCCCAGCCTCATCCTCTCTCCTCAACCCCCTCCTCATCCTCAACCTCCCTCCTCATCCTCAACCTCCCTCCTCATCCTCATCCTCCCTCCTCATCCTCAACCTCCCTCCTCATCCTCAACCTCCCTCCTCATCCTCCCTCCTCATCCTCAACCTCCCTCCTCAACCCCCCTCCTCAACCCCCTCCTCAACCTTCCTCCTCAACCCCCCCATCCTCAACCCCATCCTCATCCCCCCCATCCTCAACCCCCTCCTCAACCCTCCCATCCTCAACCCCCTCCTCAACCTTCCTCCTCAACCCCCCCCATCCTCAACCCCCCATCCTCAACCCCCTCCTCAACCTTCCTCCTCAACCCCCCATCCTAAACCCCCCATCCTCAAGCTCCCTCCTCAACCCACCTCCTCAACCTCAACCCCCCTCAACCCCAACCCACCCCTCAACCTCCCCCCTCAACCCCAACCCCACTCCTCAACCTAAACCCCCCTCAACCCCCCTCCTCCACTTAAGCCCCCCTAAATACCTCCCCCCTATCCCCTCACTTACCTGCTTGTGCTCCGGCCTCCGATCCTTGACCCGGCACGCATGTAACATCACATGTGCGCCTCGTCATTAGCATATACCGGGTGTCGGCTCCCGGTATATGCTAATGACGCGGCGAGCATGTGACGTCACATGCGCGCCGGCACCGGGTCAAGGAGCGGAGCCTGGAGCACAAGCAGGTAAGTGAGGGGAGAGGGGGGAGGTATTTAGGGGGGTTTAGGTGGAGGAGGGGGGTTGAGGGGGGTTTAGGTTGAGGAGGGGGGAGGGAAATAGACACGGGGGTAGAGAGACACACGGGGGGTTAGAGACACACGGGGGGGTTTAGAGACACACGGAGGAGGGGTTAGAGAGACACGGGGGGGAGAGTGACTCGAGTATAAGTCAAGGGGGCCCTTTTTTGCCTTCAAAAAAGGGCTGAAAAATTCGGCTTATACTCGAGTATATACAGTAATTTGAAATGTACAGTAATGATTTAATATTAAAATAGTGCAATGTTTGGGTCTCCTTCTCCTGGGCAGGGGAGCGGGGGCATACATTTTGTTTCTTGTTGAGCTCCCACAAACCCCCTGGGCCCCCCTCTGGTACAAACTCCTTATTATTTATATTTTATTATATCTTTATTCCTATAAATGCCAGTGGGGGCCCCCCAGCCCCTTCTGTCCCCTACTACCCTAGCCAGTCCTGTTTTCCCCTCGTGACCCCTCGGCTTTACCGGCTCCTGCTCTTCTGTTGCTTCACTGCCTGCCCTTCTTCTGGCTGGGCAAGGAATCTCGAACCTGCAAACTTTTCCTAAACTACAGTGGTTCTTTAAATATTTGCAGTAGTCATGTGTTAGAGTATTATAGCATATGCAACTTTCCATGATATTAGTATAATGCATTTTCTGCACTACATTATTTTATTTACCTGGTTTCATCAATATACACTGCTTCCAACACAGATGCTGCATATTCAATATTATTCTTCAGGTCAGTCACATTGATTTCTCCTTTCTCAAGCTGTTTCACCAAACATCTCAATCTGTAATAAAAGCAAATAACAGGTTTACAAAAATAAGAAATCTTAATTCCTTTATAAACATTTTTATACCAGCATGAGTGTGATACTTATAAATAAACCGAAATAGCCATTAATAGTGTTAAAATTATACAATGCTCATAAATGGATTTTAATGTGTGAATTTACTATTGTTTTTAATGTTACTATTTCTGCTATTCTACAATAAAATTAGTAACTTGATGAAATAAGTGATATTAACACATTTTGTTTTAAAATAGATAAATCTGTTGCATATAATTGCAACATTGAAGAGATATTACTAGAAGTAATCATTGTATATGTGAATTGTTACTCCCGCCAGATTTGGGGGGCTTACGCTCACCCCAATTCTGTCTCTCTCTATGGGTCGCAAATGTTTGTTCAGATCTCAACACCAGCAGACACTTCAGATGAAAGCATAATGTCTGAAGAGACAGGCACCATCAGACCCCTTTTTCTTAGGATCTAAGAATCACACATCATGTACCTTTGATTGGTTCAAGCAGACTCCGACACTACCTTTGTTTAGTGTGTACAAAATCAGACTGGCTCTTCTTTATTGTTACAGAGATCTATCAAAACACAGAAAGATCTCCCTCCCCCCACATGCCTAACCCCTCCTCTTGTGGGCAATAGCTTGGTACACTCCCACCACCTGGGAGATGTCTATCCCATGATGCATCCCCCATCTCTTGGTTGCCAGATCTCAACTTACAGGGTTATAAAACTAAACTTCCCCCTTCCAGACAAAAGCCAGAGGATTTGTGCATGGCTGCCTCTCAAAGCAGTATATATTCTTTAGAATCTTTAACCCTTTGTATACCCCAGATATGACTGTATTAACTTTATTATCTAAGCATAGCCTACTATCTTCTAATAGAGATACAGTATTTTAATGCTTATCAATGACACTATTATATGTACTTATTACATCCATGATATAACTGTTAAGCAAGTTGTTAGTACCTGCTATCCACACATATAATAAGTGATTAACCCCAAAAAGTCCAGGGGGGGCCTCTGTTCATTACATGAATAATTTACCCTGCTCAGCTTCCCAGAATGCAGTGTAATAACGTTTTTCTCTGAATTCTGAGCTGGAAGCTGTTTTTTTAACTTGTTTTAGACGTTCAAATGTGAACACAGATGTACTTTTTATTTACTGAATAAAAGAGGAAATATATGCAAAACCAAGTAATGTTATTTTTTCAATTGGATTTGCTTTATTTATTTTATTTGTGCTGGAATCTTCAGGAAGGTGTAAAAGTAGGATGCAATTAGACAAGAGTTCAGTATCTCAATGAAGTCTCGGAGTAGAAAAAAAAACTGATTCAACCATTCAACTGCTCTGAGGGCTTGTACCTGCCAGCCAATGCAGAGTAATATAGCTGTAGGAGTCATAGTTGTCTGCTAATGCAATTTATAGGCTATAATATGATCTGTGCATTTACCTGTTGGTTTCAAGGAAGCTTAAACAAGTTATTTACTCAATATTTTCTCATGCAAATAATGAATATTTGAAGCATGCTCTTTTAGATGCATGAAACACTTATTTGTAGTTACACATGCACTAATTTATTGCAAATTCAAAGCTCACATTAGCCCATTAATATCTAGGGACATCCCATTATGGAGACATGTTTGCAGTTAGAGAACTTTCTGAATTATGTCTGAAAAGAGATAAAGAGATTACCATTTCTTATTGGCTACTCACACATTACATGTATTATCCTTATTTCATTTAGGACAACATTTTAAAGGGACATTGGACTCACAGATACTGCTCTTTGTTATTTTATAATTGATTATAAATAGTTCAGCCCTCGACAATAGTGCACCATGTTATATAAATCTCTGCTTTCACCTCTAAATACTCCCACAACTGCTCTCTTCTGTTTGCTAACAACCTTCTTTCCTCCTCTCTTATCACCTCCTCACACACTCACCTTCAGGACTTTTCCTGTACTGCCCCTATTATTTGGAACTCTTTGCCTCGCTCCACTAGACTATCCTCCTGTCTCAAATCCTTAAAAACCTCACTAAAATGCATCTGTTTAAAGAAGCTTTTCACCTTCATACTTAATAAGCCCAATGTATCTATCACCCTTCTATACCTCACCCATACCCTTTAGTTTGCAAGTCTGTGAGTTTTCAATCTTGCTATGTGCTTTACGGAAAGCTCTATGTACAATTGATTTAAAGTTTAAAGACAGGGCTCTCCATTTTTTTGTATTGTGTTAATATTGTTTTGGACCTAAAATTAACCCTGTATAGTGCAACAGAATATGGCCCCTTATTCAATTATCCAAATCGCAATTAAATGAGCCCATAATGGAGCCCGGAAATGTTACTGATATTCAGTTGGCTACTTTTAGCTACTTGCATTCCAATTGCGAGTTACAGGCTTAAAAGCACTTTGGTTGTCAAAAATGTAACTCTGTCCTGTCTCCTGCTTTGAGGTTTCAAGGCCACAAATGTTACCACTGCTAAAGACACAAACTCCATATTCAATTACAATTCAACAAGTCTGTATTTGCCTTCAAACCAGTAAATGGCAAATGTATGAAAAAAATATACTGTGTGGATATTTGCAGGGTGCTTGGGATTTTGCACTTACAGATCCTGCAGGCACAAAGAGACTCAATGCAATAATGAGGAAGGGCAGATGGAGAAATAACTATGTTGTATAAAACTCATCCCCTTTCTGGCTCGCTACCTTGTCGCCAGGGGTGTAGGAACCAAAATAATTCTTCAAGGGATGCAGCTCACTTGATAGACAGAACACTTAACAGCTTCTATACGCATACATTCACACTATGAGAAATCTTGGGGGGGGGGGGGGATTTGTCCCCTTCATCTCCCCCAGTACGTAGTACACCCATGCTTGTCATAGTAAAGAGGCTTGCGTACTTCAATGACGGTTTGAGCTATACTGTTAGGGTATTCATGGGAATTTTATGCATTAAAGATCTTAATCATATAGCTACATTGTATTTTTCCATTGTATGTGACATTGAAGATGTTTGCAGGAAAGCATGTGCAATATGTTCCAGTAAATGCTGCTACTTCCTCTTTCTTATGTCTGCACAGGAACTACGTACAGTGCCTTGCAAAAGTATTCAACCCCCTTGACTTTTTACCTATTTTGTTACATTACAGCCTTAAGTTCAATGTTTTGTTAATCTGAATTTTATGTGATGGATCAGAACACTATAGTCTAAGTTGGTGAAGTGAAATTAGAAAAATATTTACATAAAACTATTTTTTAGAAATAGAAAACAGAAAATTGTCATGTGTGTATGTATTCACCCCCTTTGTTTTGAAGCCCATATTACCTTCAGAAGTCACATAATTAGTGTAATGATGTCCACCTGTGTGCAATTTAAGTGTCACATGATCTGTCATTACATATGCACATCTTTTTTGAAAGGCCCCAGAGGATGCAACACCTAAGCAAGAGCCATCACTAACCAAACACTGCCATGAAGACCAAGGAACTATCCAAACAAGTAAGGGACAATGTTGTTGAGAAGTACAAGTCAGGGTTAGGTTATAAAAAATATCCAAATCTTTGATGATCCCCAGGAGCACCATCAAATCTATCATAACCAAATGGAAGGAACATGGCACAACAGCAAACCTGCCAAGAGACGGACGCCCACCAAAACTCACGGACTGGGCAAGAAGGGCATTAATCAGAGAGGCAGCATAGAGACCTAAGGTAACTCTGGAGGAGCTGCAGAGTTCCACAGCAGAGACTGGAGTATCTTAACATAGGACGACAATAAGCCGTACGCTCCATAGAGTTGGGCTTTATGGCAGAGTGGCAAGAAGAAAGCCATTACTTTCAGTAAAAAACAAAATAGCATGTTTTGAGTTTGGGAAAAGGCTTGTGGGAGACTCCCGAAATGTATGGAGGAAGGTGCTCTGGTCTGATGAGACTAAAATTGAACTTTTCGGGTATCAAAGAAAACCCTATGTCTGGTGCAAACCCAACACATCACATCATTCAAAGAACACAATCAGCAGCCAAGACTGAGACACTAGTCAGAGTTGAGGGAAATATACAGGGATATTCTTGAGCAAAACCTGAACCACTCTGTGCGGGTTGGAGGCTAGGATGGAGGTTCAACTTCCAGCAGGACAATGACCCCAAACACACTGCTAAAGCAACACTTGAGTGGTTTAAGGGGAAACATGTAAATGTGTTGGAATGGCCTAGTCAAAGTCCAGACCTCAATCCAATAGAAAATCTGTGGTCAGATTTAAAGATTGCTGTTCACGAAGCATCCAACTTGAAGGAGCTAGAGCAGTTTTGCAAGGATGAATGTGCAAAAATCTAAGTGGTAAGATGTTGCAAGCTCATAGAGACTTATCCAAAGCGACTTGGAGCTGTGATTGCCACAAAAGGTGGCTCTACAAAGTATTGATCTTAGGGGGGTGAATAGTTATGCACCTTGACTTTTTCTTTATTTTGTCCTATTTGTTGTTTGCTTCACAATAAAAAAAAAACATCTTCAAAGTTGTAGGCATGTTAAGGGTGCTAATACTAGAGATGTTATAGACAGATTACACTTCTTTGAATATAAAGAAGCAGTGTTAAAAGCATCATGGGCGAAAACTAAATTTGATCCTCCGTTTGAAAATCTGATTATTTTTACAGATCTTTCTGGAGAGACTTTAACAAAACGTAGAAAGTTTCAAGAAATTGCTAAAGCTTTACTTAAGGAAAATATTTCATATAAATAGGCTTTTCCTGCTAAATTGATCATTTTAAAGATAATCAGAAAAACATTGCTAATTCGGTGGGAGAGGGAGAAACTATGTTGAAGGAATGGAACATACCCTTTGTGGAATCTGTTAAGGAAACTGTTGCTAATTTTCAAAATCTTCAACTTTTAGAGTGGAGAAGGAAATAGGGGAGGGTGGATGGGGATATGGTGGTGGAGGGGGGATGGAGGGGGGCGTGGAAGGGAGGAAAGGAATTAAACTCTATGACTGGTTAGTAAGAAGACACTTCACAAATTTTATTATTGAGCAATCACTCACTTAATTAACCATTAGACTGATAGTCATCTGTCTTTTGGTAGGGTACATCATGTCTCGGTTTTGTATGAAAATTTGTATGTTTTTATGTGGAATAGTTGTAAAACTTTCAATGTTCAGGTATTCAATTTTAAGGTTATGTCGAATTCTGGGTGGTATAGAATGTTTTTTTTATTTTTTTTTGAGTGGTACCCTAAGGGGTCCCTTTGGTTTTTTGGATGTGATTTAAGATAGTGTCACAGAATGTACAAGGATGGAACTCTGTATTTAAGAGGCGAGTGTTCATAGATCAATTTCGGAAAATTAAAGCTGATGTTGTTTGTGTACGCATTGGCAAATAGATAAAGTCCCTTTCTGGAACGATAGGTTTTTTCCTATTAAGGTCGATTTAACATATAAAAAGAAGTCGCTTGGAGTATCGATCTTGTTTAGTGAGCAATATAGAGAAGTAAACTTGGAAGGGAGATTTGTTATATGGGCCGGAAAAATCAACCATCTAAACTACACTATAGTAAATATTTATGCACCCAATGAGAGACAAAATGGGTTCTTAAACAAATTACTTAAATGGGCTAAAAATATTGAAGTAGGCAAACTAATTGTTTGCAGCAATTTTAATATGGTACTGAATGTGTCTTAAGATATGAAAAGTAATAATCAAGAATATTTACATGGGCATACAAAAAGGAAAGCTAATCTATTCTATGAATCCTTAGTGCGATTTGAGTTATATGATGTTTGGCGGTTAAGTTATGGTAATGTAATAGACTATACGTTTTATTCTCACCGCCATAAGTCTTATTCTAGAATAGACTACTTTTTGGTTGACTCGGAAACCTTGGCAGTTACAGACTCTACCAAGATTAATATAATTAAATGGTCAGATCATGCTATGACAGAACTCCAGATTAAAAAATCATTTGACTCAAAAGAAGTATTCTAGAAATTGAAGGGATATTTCACTATTTAATAATTCAGATAAACAAATATTATTACGGGAAGAAACAGAAAACTTTTTCCAAGTTAATGAGAATTCAGTTCCTGAGCCCTCAACGATTTGGAATGCCCATAAAACATATATAAGAGGAATGTTACTCTCATGGGGTGCACATAGAAGGAAACAGAGTGGTCTATCACTCCGAGACTTATATGTACAATTAGCAATCCTTGAAAGACAAAATAAATTATCCCCTTCAGCTGATAAGAGTATAGAGATTAGAAAAGTAAAAAACGGAATAAACAAAATTGTACAAAAAAATATTGATATTAGCCTGTGGAAACTTCAACAGAGAAAATATTTTTTGGATAATAAAGTTGGGAAACTATTAGCTCGGAAATTAAAAAATAATAAACCAATTAATAGAATAAATTAATAATTGGAAATAAAAAGAAGGACTCAATTACATTAACAAATCCTAGTGATATTGAAAAGGCCTTTTTTGACTTTTATGAAAATCTTTACAATTTAGAAAGTAACGATGCAGTTATAAAACCAAAAACAGAAGATATTACTACATTTTTGGATAGACTTTCGCTTACCAAAATCACTAAGAAGGATTTAGATTATCTAAACAGTGAAATAAAAACATTAGAAATTGAAGAAGTAATTGATAACTTAAAGTTAAATTCAGCCCCTGGTCCAGATGGCTTTGTAAATTATTATTACAAAACCTTTAAGACGGTACTTATGAAACATCTAGCTGAAGTATTCAAAGAAATTAAAAGAAAGGGGAGTGCGCCTAAAGAAATGTTAGAGGCAGTTATAATTAATATTCCAAAGCAAAATAAAGATATAAGGTGGTGTAAGAATTATAGACCGATATCTTTAATGAACACGGATATAAAATTATATGCAAAAATTTTAGCTAAAAGATTGAGCTTGTGGCTTGGTAAATTAATAAATACGGATCAATCAGGTTTTTTTGCAAGATAGGCAGGGAGCCGATAATACAAGGAGATTAATTGACATAATTTATTTTTGTAAGGATAACCATAAACCTTCTATAGTTATCACATTAGTGCAGAAAAGGCCTTTGACAGGCTAAACTGGGATTTTATGAATCAAGTATTACTAAAATTCGGTTTTGAAGATTTTGAAATGAAATCTATAGGGACTTTATATTCAAACCCTACTGCATGTGTTGTAGGAAATGGCCTAAAAACAAATACTTTCTCTATTACCAATGGGACCCGTCAGGGTAGTTCATTATCTCCTTTAATTTTTGTCTTGATGATGGAACCTTTGGCAGAAGCCAATAGAATGAATAAGAAAATTCATTGAATTAAAATTGGTGATTCTGAGCATAAAATCATGATTTATGCTGATGATGTGATATTAACTATAGCCGAACCTAGAAAGTCTTTACTACAGATTCAGGATTTAATAAATAAATTTGGTTGAATTTCTTACTACAAAATAAATTGGTCAAAGACGGAGGTATTAACGATAAATATAGATGAATATGAAATAACTTCTCTGAAAAACATTTGGGAAATTGATTGGGAGTTAAATAAAATCAATTACTTCGGAATAGAATTTGCTGAAAAATTGGAAAATTTAATTAAAACTAATTTTTCAAAATTATATGACAAAATTAAAAACCAACTAGTAAATTGGAAATCAAATAGATTATCGATAGAATAGCAGCCGTAAAGATGTCTATATTACCGCAAAAAAAATATTTATTTAGATGTTTACCTTTATCCGTTCCTGAAACTATAATTAAAAAATACCAAACCTTGATCGATTCATTTATATGTAATGGAAAAAAATCTAGAATTAATTCCAGGATTGTTAGGAAGAGCTTTATAAAAGGAGGCATTGCGTCCCCTTGTGTTGAAGAATATTATATGGCTGCAATGCTATCTCATTTTATACCCTGGTCCACTAAAACAAAACAAAATAAGAGGATAACTATAGAACAATGTTTAGCTAAGGGCTTATCATTAAGGGATTGGCTTTGGTATGATACATTTCCCAATAATAATATTACATCAATAATAATTAAAACATGGTTTAAATGTTGGTTTAAATGAAACAAAAAACTAAACCTTTCGACAATTCCGTGTTCGGAAATGTCATTGTTAGGTCTAAGTAATGTTCTTAACTTGGCCTGTCTTCGTAATTGGGGTAAATGGAATATACAGACATTGGGAGATCTGTTCGATAAAGGTTAAATTAAGTCTTTTTCCAAGTTATGTGCTGATTTTAGTTTTCCATCGTCTAAATGGTTGGAATATGAGAGAGTTAAAAAAATTATTTTAAATTCAAAATATACAATTACCTCAAACAGATCCTTAACCAATTTCGAAAAGTTAGTACTTTATAATGACAGGAAACATATAATTTCCAAATGCTCTGAAATATTAAGAAAACAGGATAAGACTGAAAAATCTCCAGGTATGCTTAAATGGGAAAAATAATGTAATAACTTAATTGACCTGGAAAATTGGTCTAGAGCGTTTGCGTTCTCACAGAAAATTATTAAATATCAAGCATATAGAGAAGTCAATTTTAAAGTGATTGAGAGTTGGTACTTTGTCCCAGTAAAGATAGCAATTATTAACAATAATCCTAATAGGGGGCTTTGTTGGAGGCTTTGTAATCAGCAGGGGACGCACAAAAATATTTGGTGGGACTGTGACCCCATGAAGAAACCTTGGAGTTTGACTTTGTAATATATTTCTAAAATTTGCGGTAAAATCATTAAGCCGACATGTGAAATGGTTATTCTTCACATCATGGACATGCTTAAGATCGAAGAACAAGCTTTAATTATACAGGTAGTCTCAGTAGTCAAATGGCTTATTGCCAAACGCCTGGAAATCGGAACTTATTCCATCACTGAATTAAGTATTAACAATTCTCAAAAAGAACAGAGAATTAGAAAGGAATCTATATGACATGGGCATTGTTTTATCCAGGTTTAACAGTTGGCTGATTTGGGATAAATATTTCCATTCTTTAAACTCATAAGTCATAACCCTTTTTTTAGTTTTTGTATGACTGTAATATATCTTGTATTTGTATATTTGTGTTTTGTATAATTGTGTAATATCTGTTTGTTATTTGTAGAAACTTAAGTAAAATAAAAATATAAAAAATAAAAAAAAAGTTGTGGGAATGTTCTGTAAATTAAATTATGCAAATCCTAAAACAATCCATGTTTATTCCAGGTTATGAGGCAACAAAACATGACAAATGCCAAGGCGGGGGGTGAATACTCTTGCAAGGCACTTTATGTTCTGTTTGCTTCTGTTTGCTCAAACCGCATATACATATGAAGTAGAAAACATTTGTCATAGACCAGGATATTTTGCAATTATATCTACATTTGCAATATTTACAGATAATATTAACCTTGTCTGTGTATTATTCAATTGTGTCTCCAAGGTCCTGTGCCAAGAGAAGGGAGAGACAGAGAGAGGAAGGAGGATAAGAGTTGTTGACCCTGAGGTCTGTGCTATTCCTAGCAGTGGAATAAATCCTGCTACCTATAGCTATACACAATGAGAAATCTGGGGGGATTTGTACCCCTGATCCTCCCCAGTTCCTACACCCATGCTTGTCATGGTGAAGGGGCTTGTGTACTGCAATGAATGTTTGAGCTATACCATGCTGGGTCACCCAAGATAGGCAGGTCAAAGCAGAAAAGTCAGACAAATTGAGGTCCACTGGTGAAGGAACTGACAACCCACTCTTTGCCAAGAAAAGCTTTTGGTTAAGCACAACAAGAGACATAATGATAGGGTCATGGAGAATCAGACACAATGCAGTACATTTAGGAAAAAATACATTTGCACATAATTTCCAATGCTCTGTTTGAGGACTTAGAGAAGCATTGATGGATTCCATGCACCTTTAAAGTGACAAATCTCTGCAAATGGCTTTTTTTATGTGGAGCTGTGAATAACAGTCCTGTTAAAATCTATGATAATGCACATATAATCTAACCTATGATACACCATCATTTTCTGCAACAGATCCAACCTGCTGACCAGATGCTGTTTAAGAGTCGCCATCACACTGTGCCTCACTTTTCAAATCTTATACCATAAATTGTAAGCAGGAACTCTTCTTGTTTCATTAAGTTTTCTTGTGCTCATGTCACTAGTCCGAATTACTTTGTAGTTTTCTACAAGTGGTATGAATCTTTACAAATAAACAGTATAAAAAAAGATAGATAGATAGATAGATAGATAGATAGATAGATAGATAGATAGATAGATAGATAGATAGACTGACTGCTATGGTAAATTATCCTATTTTTCTCAGTCCTTATAAGGCTCAATAAATCTTGGAGATAGATAAATTGTCATAAACCACAGAATATTACTGTAAGTATAACTGGCTGATATGGACACTACCCCTGGATTATTCTGGCATCCTTATTATAAAAACTGCATAGGTCTCATCTGCTTCTCAAAATGTTGAGGATATTAGAGTACCTGTGCAAGTTATGAAAATACAATAATTTAGTTATAGTTCCATTAAAGATCACATATTCAAAATTCAGCCTTTCCGAGGACAATGCAACTAACCCTCTCTTTCATTAATCTGAATCTTCAATTTGTTGCCATGCTTGGTGCTTTCTGACATGCACAATTGGATTTGTTCTCATATTATGTTTATCCAATGAATTTCAATGAATTTTAAATTAGAACCCTTTAGGCAGTCAAATAAAACAACAATATTAAACAACCTGTCAACACAGTCTTCAAATTAAGTGAGGTTATAAAGCCTAGCATCACAACCCTTAATGTTAAATATTAAACATATTTGCAATAGTGTGTTTCACTATAGTTATGCTCCACATGTGAATGTTTTTTTTTAATATCCCACATCATTTTAACCCTTGATATATTTCAGAGCTGGGTCACTCTAATGAGTGAGACCACACTGATATACTACTATTATATTATGGTATTTTCCCTGTGAATGGCACATTTGAGCTAAAAGAAGTTGTTCTCTGGGTAGGTAACCAGATCTATAGAACAGACCTACTTAGGTGTTGTCTGTTCTCAAATGAGCGCCTCTGACTCTTTTTGACTCATTTTTATAACCATAAGTGTACTACACTGTATATTTCACCAGTTGCTCCATAAATTACTTGTAAATTAAAAAATAAATGGACTTGTTAATTAGGAAAACCACGCTGAATTAGCAAAATATTCACACGTTTGTGAAATATGCAACAAACTTTAGCAGCTGTGAGTCATGGGAACATGAATATTTTCAGAGAAAACTCTTATTTCAGCCGACTTTGATTTGTGAATGGAAGCTACCATGATGGTCATACTTCCTTTTGAAGGCACAAGGGAGAGGTTACCGACCAAAGCACGCAAGGCTTGGAAGTGTATTTGCCAGCAGCCTCTATTAAGCCTATTGGAAATAGGCAGAAGGTGTCATGTGTCAAAATCTTATCTGAATCCACCAAGGTGTACATATAACCCATCTATCCTTCCCATCTTAAATAGATACCAACAATTAAAAGAATGCTCCCACTATGTCTCCTAGTCAGTGAGATGTATGGAAAACACAAACATGGCATCTTTCAAGCACTAACAGTAAATTACTTGTAATTACACTAATCCATATATTATTATGTGGAGATGTGTTCAAGCTGAAAAAGTGTTTACAGAGCAACATAAAAAGCAGAAAGGTCTCACCTCATAGCCCAAGAAATTGCCATCTTATACAGCTATTTATTATTCACATCAAATATGAATATTTTGACTTGTTCAAGGAGACCTAACACTGGGAACTATTCCAGGTCCACTGTGTAAATGGGACATAATATAATTAAGTTGAATGATTATTAAAACCACAAAAAAAAAAAACATTTAAATAGGACTTTTTCAAAGCACTTCCCATTTCTTATAAAAATACACTTAGCTTTTATTTAGGTTTTAGTGCTCTTATTTCAACAGATGAATTGAGTCTTCATCTAAAAACTAAGGAATAATATTTTAATTTATCTCCAGGAGAATATTGTGAATTGTACAACACGAAAGATTAAATTAATGCTGGTGTGGAGATGTAGATTGTTTTTTTTATAGCATTTGATGTAAAATAGGATTTAAAATATATTTATAACAAAATATTACTTTCTATGTTTAAGTAACATAAATCATATATCATTTCCAGCTATGCGCTCCCATAATAGCATGTGTTTGCAGCAATATGTGTTATTATTGAAATTCAAACATGTAATTTGAGTTTAGTTGATGAATATTGCTTTAACCTTGGTGAAATGAGAAGCCAGTGCTTGAAAGCTTTTCTCTTAACACTTAATTATTCCAATGAATGTCATCATTGCATACTGCAGTACATAAATATATACAAACTGAGTTTCTCATTGGTCTTACTCCAACTTCTGTCTGCATCATGCCTTGACCTGGATTGCACCGGTTGCCTACACCAGTTCTCAAAACAGTTTAAAATACTCCTGTGCAATTGTCTCTACCTTGTGGGTCTCCTGTGCTTCTGACCCATACACTTTCCCCTCTGTTTTTCTCTACACTTCTTATATTCCCTAAACAACAAAAACAAATTAATAGAATGTAAAGCATTGGGTAAATGTACTATTGTGAAGCATCCTTGCTCTTGCGAGTTACAACAGAACAACCTTTCATCATTTGGTACTCCAAAAACGCAAGTACTCTGGCACATGTTATGCCAATAGGGGAGATAAGGGATACTCCTTCTCTTTTTCATTTTTTTCATTACACTTGAGGAGTAAAAGCCTATACTTTATGTTGTGGTTTGATGATGCTATAAGTGATATATATGAGTATATAGAGATTTATGGTGATATTCTCTTTCCCCTAAAATATTGTAGTGCGTTTATATACTTGGCACCATGCTCTATATACAGTGTCTATTCCTAACATTATACAAGAAAAATATGTTGCTGCATCGCTATGATTAGCAAATACCTTTTGCATATGAGGCATGCATATTAACATCATTTTAAACATCATTATATACATTTGAGGCTCTTAATAGTCCTATAGATATTACAACTCACAATCTAATTTGTCAAAATTAAGGTGGTCACATTTTGTAAAAAAAAATCCCAGGGTATTGTGGGACAGTGATACCTTTTTGACTTACAGCTATTATCTTAGGATAGACTACTTGTAATTATTATTTTTTTCTGTAATTTTGACGTTCAATCCTGGATTACACTAAATATCTCCTTAAATTTCCCTATTAAAGAATCTCCCTTGCTCTAGGATGGAGTAGATCTGACACAGGTGAGAAGATAAAACAACTTGGTGAAATAAACAAGTAGTAAATTGGAAGCATGACAAGTCAGCTATTATTTGCTGATATGCTTGATGTCTAAAAATTCTTAAAGGCTTTCCAGTTGTTTATTAGAGTACATGCACATAATTCACTTTTACAGACTTACTGAGCTAAATGTTGACTGATCAGTTACTGTATATACTCAAGTATAAGCCAAGTTTTTCAGCGGATTTTTTAATGCTGATAAAGCATCTGCTTATACTTGAGTCACCCTGCTCCCTGCTCCTGCTGCTCTCTGAGGGTCTTCCGGCTGTGTCGGGACCCGGCATATGCTAATAACGTGACCCGCATGTGATGTCAAGTCATGAGCATATGCCGGGTCCCGACACAGCCGGAAGAGAGCAGCTGATGAAGGTAAGAGAGGGGAAAGGGAGAGGGGGTTAATTGGAAATGGGGAAAGAGATGAGGAAGGAGAATGAGGTGTGAGGATGAGGAGGGAAGGGGGAGGGAAAGAGACACAAGGGAGAGGGAGGGAAAGAGACACAGGGGAGGGAGGGGCGAGAGACACAGGGG
This sequence comes from Discoglossus pictus, assembly GCA_027410445.1. NCBI lineage: Eukaryota > Metazoa > Chordata > Amphibia > Anura > Alytidae > Discoglossus > Discoglossus pictus. The sequence continues at coordinate 41,567,314 of CM050173.1, forward strand.
AGGGAGAAGGGGGAAGAGACACAGGGGAGGGAGAGGGGAGAGACAAAGGGGAGGGAGAGGGGGGAAGAGACACAGGGGAGGGAGGGGGGAGAAGAGACACAGGGAAGGGAGAGGGGGGAAGAGATATTTATAGAGGGGGACACAAGAGAGGGGCCAGGAGGGCACACAAGAGGGGGACACAGATGGCACAAGAAGAGGACACAGGAGGGGAAACAGGTCACTCAAGAGGGGGACACAGAGGGCACAAGAGGGACATAGGGGGCAGCACATTTCCCACCCTCGGCTTATACTCGAGTCAATAAGTTTTCCCAGTATTTTGTGGTAAAATAGGTGCCTCAGCTTATACTCGGGTCGGCTTATACTCCAGTATATACAGGTAATATTATGCTACCAGTGTCGCTGAGAAGGGTTATAAAAGACTAGAGGAGTAACATGCATTTATTTAAAAATAAAAATAATCAAATAAAAAAGCTGATTTAAACATTATTAACTCTGGAATATGGAGTACAATTTTGGGCAACACTTCGTAAAAAGGACATTTTAGAGCTGGAAAAGGTACAGAGGAGGGCAACAAAACTAATAAGGGAAATGGAGGGGCTAAGTTATGAAGAAAGACTAACCAAATTAAACATTTTTTCTCTAGAAAAAAGGTGTTTAAAAGGAGATATGATTACATTATATAAATACATCCAGGGTCAGTATAAAGATTTGTCAAGGGAGCTTTTTGTGCCAAGAGGTTTTCAACTGATAAGATGACATCCCTTGAGGTTAGAAGTAAAAAGATTTCACCTTAAAGAAAGAAAAGGATTCTTCACAGTAAGGGTGGTTAATCTGTGGAATTCTCTACCAGAGGAGGTGGTGACAGCGGATTCAATAGATAACTTTAAAAGGGGATTGGATTTATTTCTAATTAAAAAGGGAAATCAGGGTTATCATGGATAATTAGAGAGACAGTATTGATCCAGGGAGAAATCCAATCGCCAGTATCTGGGGTCAGGAAGGAATTATTTTTTTATTATTATTTTTTTCCCTTTGAGACAATTGGCTAAGTCTCACTTGGTTTTTTTTCTGTTTGCCTTCCTCTGGATTAATTAATAATAATAAAAAAAATTAATAATGAATAATTAATTAACAACTTATTATTTATTTAATCTGCATATTGCAGATCAGAGGAGATCTTAAAAGGTTGAACTTGATGGACTGAAAGTCTTTTTTAAACCTTAATTACTATGTAACTATGTAACTATGATGTAAACAAAATCAAGCATTGAAAGTTAAAAAATGATTTCATTTTTATAGTCCTTTAAAGTTAATACACAATGGAAAATCAAAGGCAAGTGAACTTTAAAGCCCTGTTATCTGTAACCTCTGTAAAATTTAATATGTCTGAAATGTTATCTATATTTAATGTTATTAGCTGAAGACAAAATACATTCTGCATTCAGCACTTTTCCCAGTAGGTATATTGCTCTTTCCAAAATGAGAAATGCCACCTGTTCCTGATAAAAATGATTTAGTAATATTTAATGAACTCATTAAGCATCTTAAAGAGAAATTATTAATAGTCATCTTATTGTTTAATGAATATTCTTTTGCAGTCTATTCTAATTCATCCAGACAAATATGTTGATATGAATTATTCATTTAGCATCCTTGCCATGTAAGAAGGAAAAAGTGACTGGTTATAATAATAAAGGTCTAAATTAGGGATTAATGGATTTATTTCTGGATAATTAGTATATCAGCAACCTGAAGGAATTTATCATTGCTTGTGAAGTATTTAATAAACAAATAAAATTGGCAGCAATGTATGCCAGCACTATAAAATCATTTTTTATAGAACATTTTATATTATGCTGATTGTGTCTGATTGTGTCATGGGGAATACATCTTGAACTGTTAGGGCCTCATTCAATTGCGATTTGGCCAATTAAATAGGGCTCAATAGGGAATCGCAATTTAATAAGGCTGAAAATGTTTGCTGCTTTTAAAGAAAAATTGAATACAATAGTTCAAATTGGAGCCTGTATTTAATTTATTATAAACTTTGTAAAATATTTGCCCATTGACTAGTTTTTCAAACTACTAAAAATGTGAGGCTTCTGTGTTACCTTAATAATTTGTAAAGCACAAAGGGCTAGTTTGTGAGATCTCTTGTAGAGATTAGTTAGTAAATATAGCCGCCTGAGATGGCATTGGAACAGGAGAGGGGTTTACAACAGTTTTCCAATGCACCTTAGATTGGTCAGTACAGCTCATGGTTGTAGAACAGAGATAACCTAATAATAAACAAGTTTTTCATAATGAGAAGCAAAGACAGTCACAGTCAAAGCTGTTTCCAACCAGTTATACCGATGGCATCCTCTAAAAGGCAGGTGAGCTATTATTTTTTTCTTTAATTGATGATGGGCAAATGTTTTAGAAAAATCAAATCAAAAATAGAACGTTTTAAGTATTTCCCTATTTTATGAAATGATTCTATATTGTTGGTCACATTTTCTTTACTGAGCTCCTTCTTTCTTCTGCAGTCTTAGAGGGTGTCCTTGTAGACTAATGAACATCCATTACACAGTGTGCTCAGGAATCCCCAACAGGCCAGGTTTGGAGGCTGTCATCATATAAATACAAGTCAGAAAGACTGAACTACTAAATGGCTCACCTGCACTTTGGCAGGGGTATCAACAAATCCTGACCTGTGGTTGGACCCTGAAAACAGGGTTGTAAACCACTGAATTAGACCTAGTGAAAGCACTGGCAAGTATAGCAGCCACTTTTCCATTGTGCGGATACCAGCTTCCTGTGCATTCAAGGTCAAAATGTCAGATTTCATTATAATTATAGGCTGTATTATTGTGTTTTTTTTACGAAAAGCAGTTTGCAATGTCATATGCAGTTTTGCAAGAGTACATTTTAAAATATAATCTACAGTGGCCCTTTAATAATAGACAATTATTGTTTCACAAACAGCATTAAACAAAAATGACCAAAGCACATGAAAGGATCTGAACAATTCAGCTATCTTTAAAACCCTATTTTATCATTACGTTCTACAAATGTGTGCATATATATAAAGCACACAACATAACAATGCAACTAATGAAACTAAACTAACAGATACAGAGGAGTTCCCCGGCTTTACCATAGTAATTAATCCAAATTAACAGTATTGTATTTTTTCTAAGTCTGAGAACATTTGAAATGTCAGGACAGACTGTGACACAAAGCTTGTTTTACATAAAACAGGCCAGGAAGGAAGGCACATAAAACGGAAAGTTTAACACACACTGACATTCTTGATTCACAGTATGTATATATATATTCCTATTTAACATGTCATGTTAAGACTTAGAGCTACTGCAAAATACTTACAGTCGTAATTTTGCTTCACCCTCATTTTAGGTTCAAACTAATAATTAAAAATGTATTCCCAATCATCTAAATTCACAAGAATAGTGCAAGCTCATTTTAACGTAAAGTAATGTATTATGCCTTTTTAACCTTAATTACAGTACTATGGGCACTGTATAAATCTTTGCAAAATCAATTACAAGTGCCATAGCAGCACCATAAGTCCTACATATCTACAGTATGTTAATCCCCCATCCCTAAAACATTTAGAGAACATTTCTACAGGTCACTGCTACGAGTGAACTTCACAACAAAGTTGAAAAGTAATGCATAAATCTCCATTGAGTTTTGCCCTGACAATAAATTGTGAGTTACTCCCTGACACTGTGACACCCAAACCCTATGCTAATAAGATTTTATGGATCACTTGAAAATTAGGGCACAGCCGTAACTGCAAAAAGTACCACTTGTAAATGCTTTGAAAACCTTTGCTGAGTCCCCCAGAAGCATTTAAAGTGACAGCATAACACTACAATCACTACAAAATGATGACATTTCAACATTATTTGATACTTAACAATCAGATATTAACATATGTGTAATTAACAAATAACATATGTTAGTATTAAGCCAATTGTATTATACACAACCCAGTACTCAAGGGGTTAATACACATCACAAAACGAAGTCACCTAGGAACAAACACTGTCTATAAATATATCATATTTTAACACAAAATAAACACATTTTTACTGATCGAAGCTATAAATACAATTGTCACATCTTTTTAATATCAAAATCTATTTTTAATTAAAAACAATTACTTTCTATATATCTCTAATGTTTCCTTAGAGCTGCAGTTACAGTTAGGTGAGGACTATTGACACATTTGACATGCATACATTTCTGACTGTGTAAGACAGATCCATTTTCTACAACGTACAATATAACACAGTAACATACCATAAGTTGGCATATAGCTTTATTCCCAGACTGTATTTCGTAACCTTGCTAGATGACTTGAATCTTCTACCCAGGAGGAGATGCAGAGGATGGACATTTAAGTGTTATTACTATAGAAAGATACGCTCAATTTCATTAGCTACTTTAAGAGATATGGGAGTTTCCCTGTTTTTAATTAAAATAAATTACTTGCATTTTTTTTTTAAATGTTGTTGAGAAACAGTCCGTAAATGACTATTACATCTAGTACGAACAGAAACATTGCATGTATGAGTTTCTGGGGCAGACCTTTATAGGGACTGTTTGGAAAGTTTGAGTGAGTGAAAACAGAGCTTTTGAGCACTTCTTAGTAAAATGATGTTTACATATGCAAACAAACACTGAGAAAGTTTATTTTAATATTAAAAACATGGAAACATCCATATCCCTTTAACTTAGTTTTCTCATATTTTTTTTTAATATATATATAGGATTCAGCTACATTAGTATTACAAATATTGTTATATATGATTGTTAAAAAGTTAGGATAAGTGAGCGACCATAATAATAATAACACAACTACTAAAATAATACTACTATATTATTATTATTATTATTATAGTTATTATTATTATTATTATTATAGTTGTTATTATTTGTAGTACTAGCAGTGGTTGCAATAAATAACTTAAAGGGACAAAGACACCACAATTTATGCAAGCCAAACTTAAAGGCAAGAGTATTATTTAACTAGTTTTTACTACCAAGAGAAAGACTGTTTAACATTTAGTTTATAGTGTTGAAATGCTCAGCTCTTTCTACGGGCTTAAGAACTATACTTAATTTTATATATTGATACAGTCCATAGCTTCGGTATATTGGTGGGAAAAATGTAATATTTTACCTCCAGTAATGAAACACAATAATAAGATTTTATACTTGTATCTTACATATTAAGAAACACATGGCTATCATAATAGGGTGCCAAAATGGTGAAATGCAAACAACTTATATTTTGCTATGAATTCGATCCCCAGTGCTAAATTAGACCATCATAATTTTATCTTAAATTGACCAACCCATTGCATTATTTTTATATTTTCATTGTTGATGCAGCTGTCCATTTCTTTTTTTGTTGCATTGTGTATGTTTTATCTCACTTTTTTTCATTTTCATTCTCTCCTAATTCCTTAAGCTTCACTTAATTCCAAAAGCTTCATAAAAATACATTTTGAAAGATAGCTATAAGGGTATTTTGCCAAAGAAAGTGTTTTTGTACATTCTTATCTATTTATATGCTTTTGACGCATATCCTTGTGTAACTTGCAATGTGTTGCTAAATCCTTTTCATACAATGGATATTATGATAGATTAATATTGAGGTTATTCAAATTGCTGTGAGCATTAACTTATTTCATGCATTAAAAGTCATCAGGTCATGAATAATCTATGTTTACTTATTTTGGCTGAAAAGATGAAGAAACCAAACCATCTTTTTAAAGTTCCACATGGTGCTAACTCTATACAAGTAAATTATGTGTTAAAGAATTCATGCAAATTCTATAAACATTTTAACCATAAATTTCATTAAAAAAATATTTAAAACAAAATTAGTACTCTGTACATTAAAGTTAGCATTCTAAAGTCAATAATAACATTTTGTTATTAACATTAATTATTATCAATAGCTTCTGCTCACAAATGACTCAAGCATGCACTAGTCTGTGCATTGCCCAATGATCAAACATAACACAGGACTGGAGGTAAACAAGTCACAGCATATAACACACATTAGGGGAGGAGCCAGCAGCAGTATACACATGCCCTGACGCTGGTCTCATGGATGACTGTTAAGCCACAGCGGTACCACCATAGGGTAAGTGCAGATAACTCCCTCACCCCTGCCACAATGCAACTGCATGAGTCCTCTTGCGGCTGCGCTACCCCCAAAGGCCATTGTCCAAACCTTTCTTAAAGACCAGCATCAAAAGCTCCAGGACAACCTCAGTAAGGTCCTGCCCTATCAAGAGGCTCCTCCTGCTAAGCCCTGGAAATCCTTGTCAGCCAACAGAACCTCCCATTGCTCTTTGAGCCTAAATGTATGCATATGCTTATGTATGCCTCTATTCTTTCTCTCTCTAGTGTGTAATAAATATCAATGTTATATACATTTTCATGGTGTTCAGTTAATATTTAAAGTACTCTCTATTCAAAAGCAGCTATTCTATATAATTTTGCTAAATTCAGTTAACTCATTTTCAATAGGTTTCTTTTTGCCCATCAAATCAGGAACTATGTACAGCCAATCATTTGATTCAACACCTGTACAGGCAACTGTTTTGAACCTGAACTGAATCAAGAATTGTTGGAAAAGTTATCCTATGCTGCAATATAATAAATACGGTTAATATACTATAGATCCTATTACTTTCATCCCCTCTGAATCACTACCTTCTCACGGCGAAGGCGCTTGTGTACTTCAATTAAACTGTGAGCTATACCATGTAGGGTCACCCAAGATGGGCAGGTCATGGCAGAGAGGTGAGACAAATTGTGGTATACTGGAGAATGAACCTACAACCCACGCCAGTAACATTGTTAAGATAACTTTATGGACAGGCCCAACCAGAGATATAACAATATGGCACCAGAAGATGAGCCCCTCAGGTCAGAAGGTGCCTGCCACATTACTGATGATGAGCAGAGGGCAAGTACAAGTAGCACCAGATATAATTAAGTGGTTGGGTCAATGTCAAAAGGACACCCAGCTGAGGATGTATCTGGAGGGGAAAGGAAAGTCCACTGCTGCAAAGAACAATTTAGCATTGGAACCTGGAGTGTTAGAGCTATGAACCAAGGCAAACTAGACAAGGTCAAACATGAGATGACAAGATTAAACATTGATATCCTGAGAAGTAGTGAACTCAAATGGACTGGAATGGGACATTTCACATCAGACATCTACCAGATCTTCTACTGTGGTCCAGAATCCGGTATAAGAAATGTAGTAGCCCTTATAGTCCATCAAAGTGTGGCCAAAGCAGTACTCGGTTACAGCCCAAATTTATTTCAATTTCAATTCAAGGCAAGCCATTTAACATCACAGTGATCCAAGTCTATGCTGCAGCCATGGTTGAAGAGGCAGAAGTTGTCTAGTTCTACGAAGATATTCAACACGTCATAGATATAACATCAAGAAAAGATGTTACTATCATCATAGGAGATTGGAATGCTAAAGTAGGGAGTCAAAGGACACCTGGGATAACTGGCAAATTTGGCCTTGGAGTACTAAATGAAGCAGGTCAGAGATTAGTAGAATGTTGTCAAGATCATTCTCCGGTCGTAGCAAACACCCTCTTCCAACAGCCTCCAAGAAGACTCTACACGTGGACATCGCCAGATGGACAACATACAAGTCAGATTGACTATATACTTTGCAGCCAAAGATAGAGGAGCTCTATACAGTCAGCAAAAACAAGACCTGGAGCTGACTGCAGCTCAGACCATGAGCTTCTTATTGCAAAGTTCAGAATTAAACTGAATAAAAGAGGGAAAATCATAAGACCATGCAGTTATAAAATAAGTAATACCTCTTGTGAATATGCAGTGGAAGTAATAGATTTAAGGGACTAGACATGGGAGATAGAATGCCTGAAGAACTTTGGACAGAAGTTTGCAACATTATCGAGGAAACAGCAACAAAGAATATCCCTAAGAGGAAGAAAACTAAGAAAGCAAACTGGCTATCTGATGAGGCTTTGATAGTAGCCCAGGAAAAAAGGAAAGCGAAAGGTAGTGGAGTTAGGAAAAGATTTGTCCAACTGAATGCAGAATTCCAGAGGATAGCAAGAAGAGACAAGGAGACATTCCACAATGAGCAATGTAAAGACATAGAAGGCGATAACAGAATGGGTAAGTGACAAGATCTCTTCAAGAAAAGTGTGGATCTTAAAGCCACCTTTCATGCAAAAGTGGACATGATAAAAGATAAAAATGGTAGGGACTTAACAGAAGAAGATCAGATAAAGAAGAGGTGGCAGGAAAACACTGAAGATCGCAGCGATGACCTCAATAGTTTGTCCAATGAACTGGAGCCAGACATCTTGGAGATCAAAATGAGATGGGCCCTAGGATGTCTTGCTGATAACAAGGCTGCAGGAGATGATGGAAACACAATTGAAATATTCAAAATTCTACTAAATGATGCTGTGAAAGTGTTGCTTGCCGTGTGACAACAAATTTGGAAAACTCAACAATGGCCAATAGACTGGAAAAGGTCAGTCTACATCCCAATCCCAAAAAAGGTAGTGTCAAAGAGTGCTCCAATTGTCGAACAATTGCACTTTACAATTTAATTAAGTGACGCATAACCTCATAAGCAGCCCCTGTGTCCTTAAAGACCTAATATCAAATATATGCATTTATTTATTTATTTATTTATTTATTGGCTTCAAGCCATGATTGCTGCTATTTTTTTTTATAGAATAAATATAAAGCAATTCTAATCTTTAAATGTGTAGGCACACATACACTAGGCTGGGAAGCTTCAAATACTGTTGGAGAAAGTTTCCAGTCCCATGCTATTTTATGGGACAGATCCTCTATCACCAAAATGTTTCCACTCAAAGTAGCCACTCAAGAGGTAAAAACATTTTGTTGAAACAGCTGGAATAATTGATCAGTATATATATATATATATATATATATATATATATATATATATATATATATATATATATGTGTGTGTATTACCAAGCTAAAATGATATAACTTAATGATTTGTGAACATTATCTCTCTAAAATCAGCATAAAATAATTTGTAGAGAATCTCTTAGTCTTTGCATATTTTGCTACTGCATCCAATTTAATTTAATAGTAATCCTCCTGCATCCAATTTAATTTAATAGTAATCCTCCCTTTTCAAGACATGAGAGGAGAGGCAAAGAGCAGGGAAAGCCAAATTTGTACGATTAGGTCAATTCCCTATATATCTCCCAATACTACTACTCTTGAATAGATAAAACACAATGCATTAATGAGCACAGCAAAATATATATAGCATTGCATCACATCAAAATACTAGGGTCACCTAAGGAAATATATCAGTGGTATTGAACACATCCAATGCCCCAGTGAGGGCAGGTTATAATGCACTATGTGACTATTCTAATGTACTACATGTATTATAATGTACTACGTGACTCTTCAAATGCACTAGAGCAGAATTGCAACAGTAATTGTCCAAGCACACTTTAAGGAAGCTCTCAAACCTCCTGAATAATCATATTAATTGGTGAATTAGAATATATAGGAACATACCACTACACTACTTACAAAGAGGGAAAAAGATTTGCCTTTGTAGTTCAGTCAGCTGCTGATGGGCTGGTAAAGGACTATAAGCCCTATTCTATTGCCCAAATTGTACACACACTTAAAATCAGTTTTAAAATTACCACACATTTTATTAGCTACTCACATTATGACTCATCAGCCCACAATCACTATGTGCCAGCAAAAGATGCAACTCCCATCTCTATTGATTTTAGCACAGCTTGAACATTAAAGGCGCTAATTAATTAAAGTCAATATTCTATTAGAAATTTACATGTAGCTTAAAATTAAGTCTGACCCGCAGCTAGAAAAAAGTATCATGTTTCTGCCAAAAATATTACGATTACTAAATAGGACTCGCAAAGGGATTTTCAAACACTTAATATAGCTGTAACAGCAATTAAACACACAATAGTGTACTTTAAAAGCATGTGAAGGCATGGAAAGACATTAGAAATAACTGCACAACAGTCTCAAACCAACAAACATGCAATTAAAAAATATTTTTCACTGTTATTTCTGAGTAATATTGATCCTAGGACTCACAGAGTTAATAAATATCATGAAACCCACATGGACTAGAACAGATGTCACAATACATTTTCTAGAGTGCTTGATTGTGAACCCCATCAGTAAATATTACTTATTGTCTCATTAATTCCTAGTCTCTGATTGCAAATTACGTCTAACTTCCATGTTTTGCTAACGTCATGATGACGGAATCATTTACTATTGCTGTGTCTCAGAAGTAAATGATGGAATTGCTTAAATATTGTCTGATCAACCTACTGAAATCATACTTAAAAATGCAGGGTTTACATGTGGAGGGTGAAAGACTTAATTTGCAGGCTTGAGTCAATAGAATACATCTAAACAATTAAAGAAAAAAACACCCACAGCCCAAATTACCAGTTAGAGTCACCTACTGGCTTCTAATAGAATGTGGCCCTATGATATTTGTAGAATTGTTGTCTAACATGTAACTGGTCCATAATGCAAGACTCAGATGCCCAGCTGTCATGAATTCAGATCAACTGACATTAAAAGATCACTGCTTTGTACCTACATTGTCTTTTGAATAAATACGCTTGACAATGGTCAAAATGTTTTAGAAAACAAAAAACGCACAACAAATGAACACAACCTTTGCATTTTTATATGCAATTATGCTCCACTGTGTGGTTCCATTTTATTACCTGATTCCTATAAAGATAGTGTATCATTCTACACTAGCGATATTCGCAATAATCCTTCTGAAAGCAAAGACAGCTATTTTGTTATCACTTTCCAGACATGCAGTCTGAAACATACTGCACATTTAAAGTCTCTTTAAATCACTAAAATCGCAAATCGCTATTTAATTGCTACAATTCCTCAAGCCCGCAAATATTTTCACATCCGTAAATGGCAAATGTAGAAGAAAATCCTACATGAGCCAGATAGTGCACTTTAAACTGCACTTTAAAAGACGGGGAAAGCGATGTAAGACATTATAATTAATTGCACAACAGTTTCAAACTCGTAAATCTGCAATCAAAATTTTTTTTTTTTATGTTTCATTTTAGTGTTATATCAATCTTGGGAATCAATGTCAATCAAAATACATGTCAGGCCGCCCACATGGACAAGAACATTTCCTTCATTCATATTTATTATTTTGTACATTGCGGCATTGTGATCTCATATCATACCTCTAAACGCTAATTGATTGACATGTAACCTCCATGTTTTAATGACGTAATGATGTCGGTCTCATTTTCTATTGGCTGTTTCTAAATTAAGAGTTACAGCCTTGCTTAATTGATCATGTTCATGCTCTGAAATGCTACATAAGATTGCATGGTTTACGGTTTTGGCTTTCGGCAGTAAGTTGCAGGCTTGTTCAATTAAATTGCTTTGTAATTGCAGCAAATCTCAAGGCCCCAGTCATCCGGCCTGTACAATGCAATCTGCGGCTTGCAATTGAATAAGGCTCCTTCTTTCTACCAAATGACCTCGGATTACCTTGATCATGTTCACTTGTTTTATCCTCTCTCTACTGTGTACACTCTGAGCCCAGTCAAAATAGGCAAACAAGACTAGCATATTATTTGGGATTAACACTGTTTAAAAATAAGAATATACAAACTGAACCAATTTATAAAATCATCCTGCAACAAAGAAACAAATGTGATTCCACTTATTTATAAGGACTATTCTCATTTTAATTAAGAAAATACATGCAAAATAATTTCATGCTATTCAAGAGCTAAATAATAAAACTGTTTTTCAAAAACTAGGAAAATTATATGTTTTGGATTCTACCATGTTTTGTAATTATTTCCACAATCTGATAGTTGACCAGAAACATATTTAAATTGAAAAACTTTAATCATGATCCCCATGAGAAATGATTCATTGCCACATGATATACTTAAATATGATGGTCAGTAGTATAATGTCTAATTGAATCATCCTGATTTTCTAACTAGAGGATTTTTATATAAACAAATCCAGAATTTCCATGCTTTAATTAACTTGATATTTTGACAACACAACAAAAAAAAATTCCTCTAACATGGATAACGACATCTGGGAAAGATATCCATACCAGGATATGCTGAATGTCTATGCTGTATTAATCGAAACCAAATAGCCATTTACTCATATTTGTCATATAATAACCTACTAGGAAGTTGCATATATGAATGTACAACATTTATGTGTATCAATAAATTAATTAAAATTAGCATTGAGTTTTTTTTGTCCTCTGCTCAAGTGATAGGAGACTAAATTCACCTAAAAGGTCACATATATGCTTTAATATGGCTGCACAATGGCATTTTGCTTTTTGTTTTACAAGTAGCAAAAATGGTACAATCTTTGGAGGAGAGAGATATAGATGGACTAATTGGTAATAGAGGCATAGACAATGAGTATATGTGTTTGGAAGTACACATGCTTGGGAACTGCTTGAGGATTTCATGAGGCCTTTGGGCCACCAGTTGCCCAATGTTGCTCTACAATATCCATACCAGCACATTATAGAACAAATATGAGTTTGTTCACATCTAGGATCAAGGTGCAAAGAAACAGCTCAAAATCATTGCACATGCTAGCCTAGAACAGCAAAGAGAAAATGTCCCACGAAAGCCAGAGGAGTATTTGGACTCTGTATAAGTGATTTAAATTCATTAGCCCCACTACTGAAAAAAACAGGCTTAAGATTGCAAAGTTTGATGGTTAAAAGGACATTCTAAAGCAGAATTTACTAGGAATTGTATTAAAACCATAATTAAACTAATCATTTGTATAATTGTTTTCAATAGTGATAAATAGTATAAGTCTTTGGTTGAAAAAACAAACAAACTATCATGTATAGGGGAAAAGAAAAAAGGGGCTAAATGCCGCAATACAACCTTATGGTACAGATATATATAAATTAGACTGCAATAATATAACCAGGTTAAATTGCATGGGACACTCACACTAGTAATATACAGGGGCTAAAATAATGAGAAGAAGAAAGAAATAGAATGTATTTGAGCAAGTGTGGGTAATCTAGCTACAAGAAAACTAATATGCAATGATCAGACCATGGGAGTCACAAATATTATGTTAAAAAATAACTGTTATTAAGTTCAGAAATATCTAAAATATTCGACAATGACCATATGAATTGCGCCAAATAAAATTCTAAAATAAACAGTCCCTCATTGATATGCTAAAACATCTAAATGTACATAGTGCCAGAAAAATATATGCAAACAATCAGAACATAAAAAAAAAAAATGGCGACCTTTTGTGTCCCCTATTTCCATTATAGTGAAGTTTGAAGTAGGACTCACTATTTGCCCTCTTGCTATAAGAAAAAATGTAAGGTAGTCTTTTTTTAAAAAAATAACTCTATATGTTAGTCATACACATCATTCAGCTAGGTTCTATCCTTTAAAAATAAATAAAGGTATCTCAATAGTGTATGGTGTAATATAACTGTACAATATAGTCTAATCGGTATATCTTCATTATATATTTCAATTACATTTGTGAGCTTCAAACATAAAGCATAACACTGCCCTATTTATTGGTATAATCTGTCACAAGTACTTGCAAAGTCATATATCTAAATACACCACTTTAGTTGCGTTAAAAATGTTCCAACTTATAGAGTGATGCTGCATATTTACACAGAAAATAAATTGACAGTCAAAAGCATAACATAAGTAGATGTTGTTGATATGTCACCACTCCAGATAACACTTTATAAACATTTGTTTAGGCGAAGCAGAGTATATACACTACAGCACAGAAAGAGTTACTGTTTGGCACTGTACCCGATACAATATACAGCGATATTGGGCTCAGCATTGGCTCCGTCGCAGTGACGTTACTAAGGAGATACTGGAGAAACTGGTCTGACGCGCACGTTTCGATTATTGCTTCTTCTGAGGCCATGCGCATGGGATCGAAGAGGGGACTTAAATAGGGTAATTATATGATTGATTTATTAACTCTTTGAGTGCTTTTGTCTTTTAAGGAATAAGAGTCATGCCACCAGGACACCAGTGGTTACACCCTCTGTCATACGCAATGATGAGGACCCTTCTGAAATTAAATAGAATTCATGAGGATGGAAAACATAGATTTATCCAAATATTATAATAACATAAACCTACAATACATGGATAGATAGACATAATACATTGTTTTTCTTATAGCAAGAGGGCAAATAGTGAGTCCTACTTCAAATGTCACTTTAACAGAAATAGGCACTCCAAAGGTCGCCTTTTTTTTCATCTTCTGATTGTTTGCATATATTTTTCTAGCACTATGTACATTTATATGTGTTATATCAGTGAGGGACTGTTTATTTTAGAATTTTAAGTCCATCAGTAGTCTGCAAATACAGCAGAACTACATTTTCCTTGACAGCTGCTTTTCATCACCAAAGTGTTCGGGTGTAAATTTTCACCATGGTCATTGCTAACTGCACCACAGTTATCAGAGGAAAAATCTAAATGAGAGAAAGTGGATCTTCAATGCCATATTGCAGCTTAAGTTTTGGTAGTCTAAGGGAAGTTCTTTTCAGTTGCCTGCTCTGTTGATTCCTAAAAAGTCCTTGGCTACAAGTTTGAATAATTTCCAAGCTATATTCTCATGATTATAGAGGTTCTGCAGAAAATATTCAACTTTGAGAAGTTTACCTATAAGCGTCGTACTAAAAACACCTTCCTTTATTTTAACTTCTCTCAGTTTTGGGAAGTTTTCTTTGAAGTACTTGAAAGCTGGTTCATCACCTTTAGAAAGTCCTAACTTTATATGCAATGGTGGTAACAGAACTTTTTCCGGTGTCCACTAGTGGGCTGTACACTTTTAGCTCATGGATCAAGACATTTCTGTGTAGGCTCATACTTTTCTATCATAGTGAGAAGACATTGCTCTACTATCCCACTCAGAGAGAAAGCAGCAGTAGTTGATAGAGTCAAGATGAAGCTTCTTGTTGTAGTAAGTCTTTTTGATATGACCATCTTTTGATCTCCTGTCTTGCACAGCAGTGATACGTTATCCTAGTTACTGGACTAACAAAACATATTTGTGATAACAAATTTCACTTCTCTACACACATAACATCTTATCTTCAAACTTCCAAATAAAAAATGCTCTCTGTAATGAAAAACTCCCATATGGCACTTTAAAAGCTTGGCTCAGACTGATTCATAACACACAAAGAAGTTTAGATAGTAAACATAATTACTCGGCACAAACTTCTTGCTACCACACTAACTATACTTGATGTGAAAATCTACCTAATATTTAATACAGTCTTTTTTAATTAAGTGAAACTTACTGCATCCTAAAAGCTAGATCTAAAAATCATTTTAAATGCCATATTCTTATTCAGCACAGTGAGAATAGTCAAAATTGTCTGATTTCATCACCAACAGTGTCATTGCAGTATCAGTAGGTGTATTTAGTTTTTATGCTAATCTAGGGCATTCAAATTTGTGCTCTCTTCCAGGACCCCTCCTTTTCCCTTTCTCTATCTCAAATCATAGGATTATGTGTGTTTATATATATATATATACAGGGAGTGCAGAATTATTAGGCAAATGAGTATTTTGACCACATCATCCTCTTTATGCATGTTGTCTTACTCCAAGCTGTATAGGCTCGAAAGCCTACTACCAATTAAGCATATTAGGTGATGTGCATCTCTGTAATGAGAAGGGGTGTGGTCTAATGACATCAACACCCTATATCAGGTGTGCATAATTATTAGGCAACTTCCTTTTTCTTTGGCAAAATGGGTCAAAAGAAGGACTTAGGCTCAGAAAAGTCAAAAATAGTGAGATATCTTGCAGAGGGATGCAGCACTCTTAAAATTGCAAAGCTTCTGAAGCGTGATCATCGAACAATCAAGCGTTTCATTCAAAATAGTCAACAGGGTTGCAAGAAGCGTGTGGAAAAACCAAGGCGCAAAATAACTGCCCATGAACTGAGAAAAGTCAAGCGTGCAGCTGCCACGATGCCACTTGCCACCAGTTTGGCTATATTTCAGAGCTGCAACATCACTGGAGTGCCCAAAAGCACAAGGTGTGCAATACTCAGAGACATGGCCAAGGTAAGAAAGGCTGAAAGACGACCACCACTGAACAAGACACACAAGCTGAAACGTCAAGACTGGGCCAAGAAATATCTCAAGATTGATTTTTCTAAGGTTTTATGGACTGATGAAATGAGAGTGAGTCTTGATGGGCTAGATGGATGGGCCCGTGGCTGGATTGGTAAAGGGCAGAGAGCTCCAGTCCGACTCAGACGCCAGCAAGGTGGAGGTGGAGTACTGGTTTGGGCTGTTATCATCAAAGATGAGCTTGTGGGGCCTTTTCGGGTTGAGGATGGAGTCAAGCTCAACTCCCAGTCCTACTGCCAGTTCCTGGAAGACACCTTCTTCAAGCAGTGGTACAGGAAGAAGTCTGCATCCTTCAAGAAAAACATGATTTTCATGCAGGACAATGCTCCATCACACGCGTCCAAGTACTCCACAGCGTGGCTGGCAAGAAAGGGTATAAAAGAAGAAAATCTAATGACATGGCCTCCTTGTTCACCTGATCTGAACTCCATTGAGAACCTGTGGTCCATCATCAAATGTGAGATTTACAAGGAGGGAAAACAGTACACCTCTCTGAACAGTGTCTGGGAGGCTGTGGTTGCTGCTGCACGCAATGTTGATGGTGAACAGATCAAAACACTGACAGAATCCATGGATGGCAGGCTTTTGAGTGTCCTTGCAAAGAAAGGTGGCTATATTGGTTACTGATTTGTTTTTGTTTTGTTTTTGAATGTCAGAAATGTATATTTGTGAATGCTGAGATGTTATATTGGTTTCACTGGTAAAAATAAATAATTGAAATGGGTATATATTTGTTTTTTGTTAAGTTGCCTAATAATTATGCACAGTAATAGTCACCTGCACACACAGATATCCCCCTAAAATAGCTAAAACTAAAAACAAACTAAAAACTACTTCCAAAAATATTCAGCTTTGATATTAATGAGTTTTTTGGGTTCATTGAGAACATGGTTGTTGTTCAATAATAAAATTAATCCTCAAAAATACAACTTGCCTAATAATTCTGCACTCCCTGTATATATATATATATATATATATATATATATATATATATATACATACATATATATCAGTCCCGGCTGGTGCATAGGGGCAAATGGGCAACCGCCCTCCCAAAATTAATGCACTGACTTAATCCCCTCCATCACTTACTTTATTGTATAATTTATATAATAAAAAAAATAATAATAATTTTATCATATTCAATATTCTGTTTTTTTTATTAGCTGCTGATGTCACTTTAAATCACAAAACCCCCTGTGTAAATCACAAAACCCTTTTATCACATCTAGCCCCTTGCTGTTGACTTGTACCCTGATCTGTAGTACTAGACGTGTGAGAATTAAAAAAAAACAGTCAAAATGCTGTATTTCCCGACTTGTGCTCTAACCTATATAACTGAGCCTGTCTGTCAAATGCAGCATCACCCAATTTAGAATGGCTGGGAAGAAAAAGTCCCGGATCCTGCAGGGACAGCACCTCTCACAGACCCCCCAAAAGTGAATACATTGTTGCAATCCTGACAATCGCAATAAAGTTTAATGAAAAATCAACAACTCCCAGCTCACAGTGCAGACAGATAGAGGGAGCTGCGTGTAAAGCTTCAGCTTTGTCAATACTCTGATGGTCTTATTGATTCTGACTACCACCCCAGCCTATACCAGACACAAGCAACTGCAGAGCTCAGGTGAGTCCATATTCCTCTCTGTGTCTTGTTCTGTGCTTCAGTCATGTCTGACTCTCCATGACCACATGGATACAGCACATCAGGTGCATCTGTCTGTGTTTCTGGTTGTGCTTATCCATATGGTTTTCATGGCAAAGATACTGGAGAGGGTTGCCAGTTCATTCGCCAGTGGACTGCATTTTGTCCGTGCTATCTGAAATGACCTGCTTATCTTGCGTGACCATTTATGATATAGCTCACAGCTTCATTGAGATAACAAGCCCCTTAACCACGACAAGGTAGCGATCCAGAAGGGGTCCTGTGTCTTAGTCCCTCTCTATGTCCATATGTATTTATAATGGGAGGATATACTTACTTTTGGGGGAGATCTCTTATTGTTTTATGTGTAAGATATATATAATGTGTGTGGGTGTGTGTGTATATATATATATATATATATATATATATATATATATATATATATATATATACAGTAGGGGGAAGTATTTGATCCCCTGTTGATTTTGAATGTTTGTCCTCTGACAATAATCAGTCTATAATTTTAATGGTAGGTGTATTCTAACGGTGAGAGACAGAGTAACAAAAAAAAAATGCATGTCAAAAAAGATATATATTACAATTTGGAGGTCAGTAAGGGAAATAAGTATTTGATCCCCTATCAATCAGCAAGATTTCTGGATGTGTTTTATACAGGTAACGAGCTGAGATTAGGAGCACTCTCTTAAAGGGAGTGCTCCTAATCTCTGCTTTGTACCTGTATAAAAGACACCAGTCCACAAACGCAATTAATCAGATTCCAAACTCTCCACCATGGCCAAGACCAAAGAGCTGTCCAAGGATGTCAGGGACACGATTGTAGACCTAGACAAGGCTAGAATGGGCTACAAGACCATCGCCAAGCAGGTTGGTGAGAAGGTGACAACAGTTGGTGCGATTATTCGCAAATGGAAGAAACACAAAATAACTGTCAGTCTCCCTCTGTCTGATGCTCCATGCAAGATCTCTCCTCGTGGAGTTTTAATGATCATGAGAACGGTGAGGAATCAGCCTAGAACTACACGGATCTTGTTAATGTTTTGAAGGCAGCTGGGACCATAGTCAACGAGAAAACAATTGGTAACACACTACGCTAGTGTACAGGCCCGTCTCAGGTTTTCCAATGAACATTGGAATGAATTCAGAGGAGAACTGGGTGAAAGTGTAGTGGTCAGATGAGACCAAAATCAAGCTCTTTGGCATCAACTCAACTCATTGTGTATGGAGGAGCAGGAATGCTGCCTATAACCCCAAGAACACCATCCCCACTGTCAAACATGGAGGTGAAAATATTATGCTTTGGGGGTGTTTTTCTGCTAATGGGATAGGACAACTTCACCTCATCAAAAGTACAATGGACGGGGCCATGTACCGTCAAATCTTGGGTTAGAACCTCCTTCCCTCAGCCAGGGCATTGAAAATGGGTTGTGGATGGGTATTCCAGCATGACAATGACCCAAAATACACAGCCAAGGCAACAAAAGAGTGGCTCAAGAAGAAGCACATTAAGGTCCTGGAGTGGCCTAGCTAGTCTCCAGACCTTAATCCCATAGAAAATCTGTGGAGGGGGGGGAGGGGGTTATTCGGTTGGGTGAAGTCAATGTAAGGGGAGGGACCAGGTCTTCCACACAACCAACTTGTAAAGTCACTAGCCACCACTGTACATATATACAAACAGTGTAGTATTTCAGAAAGTATTAAGTAGACTTACAGACTGAAACTGCAGACTTTTCTGTGCATATACTGGAAATGTGCTGGCCTGGACATTGTGGCCTAAGCAGATATATTCCCCTGGCAGAAAATGCAAAGTGTTTTTCCACATTATATATAGCCTAGTTAAAATTGTAATGTTTTAGGTTCCAATAAACTATATTCATCTGATCCATAGAAGCTCCTATGATTATATAGAGAACTAAATTTCAATTTTGGTGACATACTATAAAGCGCAAAAATGATATTCCATTACTTTCTCTAACATACTAGTTCAGTATTATTTATATAGTTTGCTGACTCATTCATTCAAAAGTATTTCAGTATTTCATGGGTTTTAAGTCTCTAGGAAAAGTAGTTCTAAATCCACATGCATTTATATGCTTCTTCCACTTTTAAACCACAGAATAAATGCTATAAAATGTGTCTTCCTTGAAATAAGTACATTTTGAGGTTGTTAATTTTTTCTGGTTGAATAAAAGAATATTTTTAAAATGGAAAAAGCAGTTAGTAGCTCATTAGTAAACATAAATCAAATAAAACTCAGATTCTTATTTCCCATGCTCTTAATTTCATAAAAATATATTGCTTAGTTCAGAAACAAAGCTCCTTAGATCTATTAAACTTAAAATGGATTACTCTGCAGAACAGGTGAACTTTCTGGACACCATCACAAATGGCACACTCCTACAGACAGATGCAGTTATCTCCACAACTCTAGTTTCCATCTCTCCCATACCATCAAGCGATTATTCACATTGCATATATTCAAGCACTGGGGACTGTGCTAAACACTTAAAAAGACTGTCTGAATACTTCAGGCAGAGGATGCAGAATTAAAACATATATTCACCAACCTACCATTCTTGCATTTAGACAGCCACCAAAACAGAAACCAATGAACAGCCCTACAGAGAAAATGGTACTAAACCTTGCAATAAAATGTGCTGCAAAATATGTCAACATATCTGTAAAGAGGACACAGCCACACATACCAACAAGACCTATAACATCAGAGGGTCATATTCATGTACATCATCCAATGTAGTCTACATAGTACAATTGACTGTATGTGATAGGGCTGTTACATTGGGGAAACCAGTCAAAATTTGCATCTGAGGATGAATTCACACAGATTTTCAATCAAAAAACACAATGAAGACATTTACTGTACCCCAGTGGGACACCATTTCACCTAGAATAGGCACTCCATCCAAAACCACATCCTTAAGATCCTAGTCACCCCTTGGTGTCTGAGTATAGGCATTCTTTTAATTTTCCAAAACTGAAAAGAACAGACAGAGTCCCTGTGTAATCATTATCCGGCCCAGGTTATACAAGAACCTACTAGAAATGGGGCTATCTTGGATTTAGTTGTCACAAATAATATTGATATGGTATCAAACGTTGAAATAGGGAAACCTTTAGGAAACTGTGATCACAACACAGTTTCATTTGAGATTGAATTAAAAAAACTGTAATGGGTCAACAAAAACTCTTAATTTTAAAAGGGCAGATTTTAAAGGTCTAAGGGCAGCAATACAAAGTATAGACTGGGACAGAGAACTGGCAGGTAAAAACACTGAACATAAATGGACAACATTTAAATCCTTACTAATTATACATACTTATCACCATATACCAAGTGGCAATAAAAGTAAAAGGAGTAAATCACATCCAATCTGGCTTAACAATGATTTAAAGATGAAGATAAGGAATAAAAAACAGGCATTTAAATTATACAAACAAGAGGGGACAGAGACTGCTTTACGGGAGTACAAGGAAATCTACAAGGCTTGCAAAAGGCCTATTAGACTGGCTAAAATAGAAAATGAAAAGTTAGTTGCAAAGGAGAGTAAGACTAACCCTAAAGTATTTTTTAAATATATTAATGGGAAGAAGGCGAGGAAGGAAGCTATAGGAACATTACAATGTGACACAGGCCGTCTGATAATTAGTGACCAGCAAAAGGCAGATGAGCTAAATAGGTTATTTTATTTGGTATACACAAGGGAGGTACCAGTGGTTGGGTCACTGGTACATAATAGGGCTACACTACCATCACCAAATAATTGGTTAATGCAGGAAGTAATCCAAAAGAGGTTGGAAAAATAAATGTTAATAAAGACCTGGGTCCTGATGGAATACATCCACGGGTACTGAGGGAACTGGGCTCTGTAATAGCAAAACCATTATATTTAATTTTGAACTTGATGGACTAAATGTCTTTTTTCAACCCCAATTACTATATAACTATGTAACAAATTATTGACAATAATGGCCCCATTATAAAGAGATTTCAACGTGTCCTTAGTGGGTGGATCAGAAATGTTGATTGATAGGTAAATTAGCAGGTTGATTTACTTTGAAAGTAATTTAAAAAAAAAATGTATACATAAATATATAAATGTATATATTTATATGAAACCACTAAACATTTTGGATTTTATATAGGATATCCCAAGTGTTTAAACTGTCCCAACTGTTTTATTTTAATAATATTAGGTTTGTGAGGAGATTATCCCTGGCAGTCAGTGAGTTGCAAAAAACAGTTGGACAGCATTGACTTATAGAAGCGCAAGTTAGTTTGTGCAATTTCTCAAAATCTAGATTCTTTTTTTTTTTTATTAAGCATTCAATTTACCTATGTATTTATTTACTTTCATGAGCTTTGTTTTATTAAGAAGTTCTTAAAATCTCTGTACAGCTGGATGTGTCAGTGCAGTGCCCTAGCCTATCGGAAGCTACAACTTAGCATCATGTGTTAGAGACATGGTAACTTATACGCTAGGACACTACACTGTACATCCAGCACTCCAGAGTCTGTGTCTGCATAGGCTGCAGTGGGTAGACACATGCAGGTACTGTTTTTTTTATTTTAGGCAGTAAAAACACAGCTTTTAATTGCATCTTAGTCAAATAAATTATATACAAGTATATAAATTCCATACCTAGTATCACTCAGGGACCTTCCATGTCCCTTTAAGCTTTGCAGGGGCTACTAAACAGTTGTTTTGCAGTCCCTGTGAAGGCTTAGTGACTACTTAAAATAAAGGGTTATTAGACAATGGTATAATCACATAATGTCTTGAGAGGAAAGAATCCCTTTTTATTTATATGTATCACATTTCCATTTCCATATAATATACATTTTACATGTATCTTTTAATCATATCTTGTCTGCTTGTCTGGATGCTATATCAGGCTGGCTTTGTGGGCTCTTCTTACTAATTATATCACAACTGTTGGCTTCTGCAATTTACATTATTTTGTCTGATAAAGAAAAGCACAATCAAGCCGATGTGATGGGCTATCACTTAACTTATTAATTATGTCAGCAATGGGCTCATTGTCATTTATATCATTATATCAAACTAGCCATTTGCCTGTCAAAAATGACATCAATTTTGCATGGCTTCTCTCTCTTTCCTTCCCTCCTTCTCTCTCCTCTCTTTGAGCCTTGCAATGAGCGCCCTTGGCACCCATGGCGGGCCTCACGTCACAAATGACAGGATAGTATTTTATTGTACTCCCCCCGTGTCTCTTCCCCCATCCCCTCCCTTGTGTCTCTTCCCTCAGTCTCCCCTGTGTTTCCTCCCTCCCTCTCTCTCCCCTGCGTCTCTCCTCCTCCCTCCCCTGCGTCTCTTTCTCCCACTCTCCCTCCCCTGTATCTCATTGCCCCCACTCTCCCCCCCCCCCCCGTGGGTCTCTTTCCCCCCTCTCCATCCCCGGTGTCTCCTTCCCCCTCTCTCACCCCTGTGTGTTTCCCCCACTCCCACCCTTTGTCTCGTTCCCCCCTCTCCCTCCTGTGTCTCTTGCCCCGCCTCTCCCCTATTCCTCTCCTGTGTACCTTTGCACCTCTCTCCTTCCTTTGTTTCTCTTTGCCCCCTCTCCCTTCGGTGCCCATTGTAGGCCAAAGGCGCTCATTGCAGGCCTTTCCCTCCCTTTCTCTTCTGCGCCCATTGCAGTTCTCGCTCTATGCACATGCGCAATGCCGCAACTTTGTGGGCCTCTCCCCCCTTCTGCACCCATTGCAGGACTCTCCCCCTCTCCCTCCCCTGTGTCTCTTTGCCTCCCCTGTGTCTTTTTCCCCACCCTCTCTCACCCCTGTGTCTGTTTCCCCCCCCCTCCCCTGTGTCTGTTTCCCCATCTCCCTCCCATGTCACTTTGCCCCCCTCTCCCTCCCCTGTGTCTTTCACCTCTCTCCCTCCCCTGTGTCTCTTCCCCCTCTCTCCCCTGTGTCTCTTTCCTTTCCCCACTCCCTCCACTGTGTCTCTTTTCCCCTCTCCCTTCCGGTTCTCTTTGCCCCCCTCTCCCCCCTGTCACTCCCCTGTGTCTTTCCACCCTCTCCCTCCCCTGTCTCCCCCCCCACCTCCCCTGTCTATCTTTGCCCACCTCTTCCTTCTGCGCCCATTGCAGACCTCGCAATGAGTGCCTTTGGCACTCATTGAAGCCCTCTCCCCCCCTCTACTTTCGGCTCCCATTGCGGGCCTTGCAATGAGCTCATTGCTGACCTCGGCATGTGATACGCGCATGAGCACACCGCTTTGCGAGCGTTACACACAAACTCGTAGAACTATATAAGTGATATCTTTTTGCATTACACTGTGTTTTATAGGCTCTGTAAAACAAAACGTAATGCAATGAAAATATAAAACTGCTTATAATGCTATTTACAAGCATAGTACTTTATCTAAGTATTTTAATTTCAAGAAAAGTAAAACCATATCACATATAATACTTTATAGATGTGCTAAAAAGTACTTTTCATGCTTGAACTTTTCTTACTGGGTTAAAGAGATACAGTCTTGGAAGTTCAAAATATGATATTATTTAAAATTAAGTATTGTGTCAGCAGAAAATTATTAAAAATGAATTGTCTTACAGTAAATTTTCATTGAAGTTTGCAATTTTTACCTCTCAAAGCACACACTAAGATGAATAACTCTTTCTAATAAGTGATTATTGTCAATAATTGCTGATTACCCCCTGGGCCCAGCCTGTATGATTTTCAGATGAACGTAATGTGAAAATGATGAATGTGTTCAGACCCCCGAGAATAACTGAGCAGATTAGGATAATTACACCATGTGGTCTGAGCCCACTCGTTCTTTTCAGCTTCACAAGGATTTACACAGAAAACAATACAGCCAATGATTTTTTTTTCTTATAGTTTTAAATTATGCCATATTTGGAACTTCCACTGGGTCCTTTCAAGCAGACAATTTCTTAATTTTTTTTATTTTTAGTCACTCAATCTCCTCATCACAGGGAGATTTCATACTGCAGAGTACAGCAGTAACCACGGGCCTCATTCAATTGGGATTTGGTCAATTGAATAGGGCTCTATATAAGCACAGAGCATTTTTTTTTTTACAGAAGTTTTTAGTTAGTGAAGACCTTGATTTTGGATAGACGTTAACTAACTAAAAGCTTCTTTAAAAAAAATATGCTATGTGCTTATATAGAGCCCTATTCAATTGTTTGAATCGCATTTGAATGAGGCCCAAAGATAGTGGCCCTCATTCAATTGCAATTTAGCCAATTGAATAGGGCTCTAAATAAGCACATAACATATATTTTTTAAAGAAGTTTTTAGTTAGTAAACATCTATCCAAAAGCAAGGTTTTTACTAACTAAAAACTTCTTTAAAAAAATAATGTTGTGTGCTTATTTAGAGCCCTATTCAATTGGCAAAATTGCAATTGAATGAGGCCCAGTAAGTTTTAACCGATCAGTACTTTCATTTATTATTTAATAGTCGACACTACTTGATACCATACTGTGATGTTCCATATATGTTACATAGGGCCTCATTCAAATGCAATTTAGCCAGTTGAATAGGGCTCTATATAAGCACAGAGCATATTTTTTACAGAAGTTTTTAGTTAGTGAACCTCTATCCAAAAGCAAGGTCATCACTAACTAAAAACTTCTGTAAAAAAAATATGCTCTGTGCTTATATGAAAAATGAAAATAAAACTAATATTTTAAATCAAAATGTATTATTAATACTGTTTGCTAGGAAAGACTAATACGTATAAAATCAAATCCTCTACTTAAACCAATGATTACATGAAGCCTTACATGCAGATGTGATAAAATTACAAAACAGCTGGGCACCAACAGTAAAATTCAATGTAAATAAATCAAAACCACTGCAAATGTACTAAGCTGAAGGATTTGTATGAAGTAGAAAGCCCTAATGTATAATCTCTTGGAAGCCTAAAATATCCTTGAGGAGCAATTTAGCCTGTGCTAAGAATCATGTGAAATGTAATGAACTGTTCACCCTTAAAAATATATTTATTTGTTAAGGGGATGTACAAAAGAGATGCTACACAGCAATTATTTCATATATTTATTGAATATGTTTTTCTTCTAGTTTAATATGCTGGAATTTATTACAATGGATGATCTTTGGAAGGAAACTTAACCTAGCAATAGGGAAAGTTTCTATGCCTAATAGGTTAACAGCCTTATTAAATTGCAATTCGGCCAAATGAATAGGGCTCTATTTAAGCACATAGCATATTTTTTTACAGAAGTTTTTAGTTAGTGAAATTATATTTAAAAGCAAGGTCTTCACTAACTAAAAACTTTTGTAAAAAAATATGCTATGTGCTTATAAAGAGCCCTTTTCAATTGGCTGAATCACAATGTAATAAGGCTGTAAGTTTTTATGTCCCTCCACTCTCCTCTACCCAGAGTGATGTTTCTCTAGGCCTAATCTGTATTTGTCATGCCTTTTCTCTATCACTTCCCATCTTTTGCCAATTTCATTAGAGTGTCTTGTGTCTTTATATTTCCTGATCCCCTGGAGTAGATCAAATTAATTAAAACTTGTAATTTCCCATCAAAAATTTAAATTTTTAATGTTGTAATCTCTACATTGTTCCGTAAACGTTTATATCCAGAGTCTGCATAGTGAGTGGTTTTGCAAAATGTTGACATAGTGATGGACAGGCTGGACATAAAAGGGGGCATGACCTGACCCCGGAATGGGAGGAGCTAGGTTGTACAAGGGGAGGGACGTCAAAGGGCTTAAATAAGGCTGGTCAACAATAGATAAACATTTAACATTAAAACAGTTATGGGTTAATCCGTAATCATGCTGAAAATGATGAGAAGGAAAAATTAAGTGTATATGGAGAAAAAGTCAAGGAATAGTTTACATCACATAAAACCTGTTCAATATATTTTCCGTTATTAAGTTATCAATGGTTTTGTTTAAATTGAAGAAGAGATTGTGAAAACTGTTTAGTCCTGGATACTTTCAGTAAAACATTTTTTATTATTGTTTCACAAAATGCTCTAGGTTCACCCCATTCTAACAATTACACACCAAGCAGTCCTTTGGTCTCTCCTCTCCACTACCACCTTGCACCTCCTAGAGTAGGGGTCAGGTGAGCAGGGTCCCTGACTACTCCATTACCAAACTGTACCATTATCTAGCTGTTTGTTTTATTGATCTTATTTTCATTGAGAGAAATTAGAGAAAAACAGTGGTAGGTGATGTGATTCCAACTGTATTTAAATAAAGGTTCAACTATGTCCATATCTAGAAAGGTATGGGCAACAGGGAGGGACTATGGAGATAGGATCTCAGTTCCAATGATGTGGAACATTACAAAAATGTACATGGAAGGACAGCACAAAGTTGGATAACTCCCTCTCGGGCTCCATACCTACAAGAATGCTCTTGAAGTCCAACACTGACATTACAAGATATGAGCAGAGCCTCATAAAATCAAAATTTTCTCTAAAAATGCTTTTTATTCATCACTTACATAGCTGCTGAAGTTGTTATATACATAAGAACATTGACATTCTCCAAAACAACTTTCGTAAAATTTAAAATATAAAATTTGAAATGTTTGGATATAAATTGTGTTTCCAATGCCCATTTATAGTGTGTTATTGCTATGACTCCAATATTCATTAAAACAATACAGACATACTTATGGTATAAATGTAAACCTGTAGGATAGAAACTGGATACAAAATATATTACAGGGACTGAGCACCCCTCTAGCAAAGTTCGGAGAATAACCATAAAATCTACACATCTATAATAAACTTCTCTTTAGTTTGTATGTAAGAGTCACTAGCAAACAGCTGTAATTTAAGAACCTCATTTGGCCTTGTAATGTTTTACATTTGTGTGTTTTAAAACTTAAAAAAATAAGAAAAATATAAAAAGTAAAAAAAAAGGTTTTGGGCACTAGAAAATAACATACAACCAGTTGACAAACTGCAAGAACCCTCTAATAAACATTTGACAATTGTATAGAGTTGTATAGATTAAATGGAAAAAAAATGCAAACAATTACAATCTGTTGCCAAGTACGCTTAGAGTTAACATACGCACAAGAATATATTACTGAACTATGAATCACTAGAATAATAAACATGCAGACACAGTTAGACGTCACTGATTTCGAAGTTCTATTATTAAATGCTGTCCATCCCAAATGAGGGAACACAGTAAGGTTACCTGCTCTATATAATAATAATGAATCATTTTTTATGTTTTCTAAACAAGTGAGCAGTTTAAAGGTAGCATTTCCTGTTTATCATGCTACAGAAGATATATAAAAATATATATTGCTCATATTTTAATTATCCATTAATGTTAAAAGATATGAGGAAATAAAAAGAACCCATAACTAATGTTATACTGAAGTTTCTACTAATCAAAAATGTCAGCTTTAATTTTCCGCAATGCAGTAAAGAAGCACAGCCTTTGCCATCATCCTGTGTATGAACTCTTGTAAGATATAAAAGCAGAAATATCAGTAATGATGGAGTATAAGTGGAAATTTCAAATTGCCCATAAGGATCTAGTGGGGTAGAGTCAACCCACCTTTTCAGGAGCCATAACAAAGAAAACAGCAAAGCCACTTTCAGAATGAGGTGGCAGTTAAATGGTTAAATATTATGGTATTTCCATTAACATCTATTCAAGATGAAAGTTGACTTTTTTGGGTCATACTATACTGTAGTTTTAAGGAGGATTAACTAAATGCAAATAGTTGAGCATGTAATTTTAATGCTAGTAAAATGTGGCTTTGCCTAAATTAATGATCATTGAAAATAACTGAAAAAAGATATGATTTACATATGCATTTACTTTCGCCCGATAAAAAGGAAAAATTGTAGCTCCCATTGCCGCTTATACATAATAAATTCAAGGTTGTATTTTATTACTCTTTAAAAATATTTTGTAGTTCTTTAAAAGACTATTTTTTTAAATGTAGGCCTAAAGTGGTCCTTTAGATCATTCAGTCAAGTGACATCAAAGTAGAAAATTGTCCCTCATAGGGAGATCTTCTTTCACCCTATGGAGAGTAGCATATCTGCTGAAGCTACATTGATTTTTTTCCCCATTTTATTCAGTAAACAGTATCTAAAGGAGGGGATAAATCCCTATTGAATGATGACTACAGTGTTCCTTTTACAATTTGATCAAATTCTTTACTAAATGAACTTAATCAAACTACAGTAAATTTGACATGTATTAACTATATATTTTATAATGTGGTTACCCAGTTCATGTTCAAAAACAGTTTGTGAATAGTTTCAAAAACATTAAAGGTTTTCAAGTTCAAGAAAACTATGCATAATGAATTTGTTTTATGAACTAATAATAGTATACTGCCAGATGGCAGCTTTATTTGCATGTAAAGCAGTAATCTTATTTGGATGAATCAAAATGTACTTATTAAAATATTGTTGTACCACTTAAACCATAGAATAAGATATATAAAATGCAGGATTAATTGTAATTCAAAGCAACATTCATCATTTCCTATTTAATTTAAGCTGTGGTGCTGCCATGGGCATAGGAGCCCAAAAAGATCTGGGAGGGGATAAAGTTTAAAGAGACAAAAAAATGCTGTAGTCCTGCTCTGTGGGTGGGGGTGGGGGGTTGTGCTGCAGGGCCCCTCAAAACATTTCTTTTTTTCTTTGTTTAAATTATCCATGCCCCTGGGTGCCACCCACCGGCCCCCCAATATAATAAAAAAAATATATATATATATATATATATATATATATATATATATATATATATATATATATATATATATATATATATCCTCTAGTGACCAAATCTTGTAATGAATGGTTAAGTTTAATTTTGCTATTGTTTGTGTCCCCTGTTCATACAATCATGCCCAATGGGGAAAGTTCTAAATACAATTTCAAAATATAGTATTAAAAATCTGAGCAGACACAAATCTAAAAGCAGAGACCTGATACAAGACTCAAAACAAAAATAAAGCAGAATCATAACATTTACAACCAGTATGGAAATACCTTGAAACATATGGCTCCAACTGGGGGTTAGAAATAGATATCATATGAAAAAGGCTGACTGTGGGGTTAATTACAAATGAAGTGAGAAATACACATTTAAAGGTAAGCACAGCTCCTCCATTTACCCCATGGCAATGCATTTATTAAAATAAATAAATAAATAGAACATTAAGTCCAGTAGCCAAAGTGGGAATGTTCCATTTAATTCCTCATAATCCTCAAAAGTCCTTAAAGGAGTAACGTCTAGATTAGTGGTGCTCAACAGCTGCTCCTGTGACCTGTACAATTGCCTAAGACCTTGCTGGTCGTTATAAATAATGAGGTATGAAAAGAGTAAATGTTTTAAATATACCATTAATTATTCGCAGTTGTAGATATTTTACTGAGGAATTTATTTGCATACAAAATGTACTGCATTACAAACAGTGTAAAAATAAATTAAATGGTATCACTCAGTTGCAAATGTTATGGATCTCAAGGCAACCCCCATTAGCCAAGAGCCAGCGTGTATATTTAGTGAGGAACTCCACACCTGTAAACCACACAAAAATACACTGTACATACACTGTGCGGCTCGTCCATCACTGTGCGGCTTGTGAAATTCCCACTTTAATGCCTGAACCACGTAACTGGAAAGACCTGAAAAAAACAACAAATATGCCTCAAATTAACTAAAACACTCACACACAGCACAGTGGGAGAGCCAGGGAGCCTGTGAGTAAAGTTGCAAGTTATTTTGAGGCATATTTGGAGTTTTATCATGAATGAAGATCGCCTAAGCGAGAAAAAAATGGCTGCCGAAAGCGACGAAAATGAGGCCAAATAATGTAAAACTAGCCGAAGGACGTAAAAAGTGCTTGGAGGGCCCATCGCCTTGCATTGTGTGGCAAACAACATTGCCAGCCTTACTATTTTTCTCCCGTCATTTTTGACGGGCAATTTCCTAGTAAATAACAATAGTGACTCAGATGTTCAATAATTTCTTTTATTATTTTTCTAATCTAGCTGGAAATGCTCTTTTTCTTCTTCACTGTGGGGGTTCATTAAGTGCCCTAGATAAAGATAACTAGAGAGAAGGAGGACCTTTGTTGATAATTTATGCTTAAACTACTTCACTTCCAAGCTACTATTTAGCACTTCCCATTGCAATTTTATCCATTTATTATATGTGAATTTTTACTTCAATACTTTTTATTATTCAGGATAACCAAAAATCAAATAACAATAAGTCACTTCAAACAACAGTGTCAATGTAGAAGAGCAAAAGTTACACAATCTTGCCAAAATAACATTACCATTTTTAAAGTCCCTAATATAAATGTAAATAACAATCAAATATTAGCTAAGAGAGTTATATAAGTAATATATTCTAATTATCCTTCAATTTTCTTATTTTTTTTAGGCTTAATAGAAAAAACAAATAACTAATAAAAGAAATAGTTAGGGGAAATCTAGATATTTATAAACATATAATTAGTTCTCCCGGCTATCTCCCTATCAAAACCCCAAGGAGTAGTCCAGAGCCGCCATTTTGATACTGCTGAGATAATGGATGAGTGCTCATATTATACAAATAAACTATGTACATAAAAACATAATACGTTGATCCATTTATGACTCATTACTCTGGTAGGATGTATTACAAAATCATAGGAGGAAATCGGTTGCTTGACCCCCGCTGATTTCACCCAGAGTTGCACTACGGTAAATGTAAATATTTTACTGACTCACTATACCCCATAATCCAGACTGTCTTAGAGCACCAAGGTCCAGACCAACTCCGTCTCCTGCTCCCCATCAGTCAGTACATCGAAGAGGTCTATGTTAGAGTTATGTCATTGTTATGCTTTCGGAAGAAACTAGCCAGGGTTCCCAGATCTTAAGGAACAGCAGTGAAGTATCGCTAAGCATATATGTCAGCCTTTCATTGATCAGTATGTAATTAATTTTGTTATTACATCCCTACCCTGCAGGGAAGGGGATGTCCAATTTATTGCAATAATGTTTTTAGTCACTAGCATAAAGAATTGGAGTAGTTTGTTTTGAGAGGAGCTTAATTTACGATCATGGATACCTAGAAGACATACCTCCATAGTGGGTTTTAGAATGACGTTGAGTAGTCCTGAAGCTAAGTGAAGAGTCTTTGACCACAGTCCTTGAACATCTGGACAATACCACCAGGAATGTATAAAGTCGCCTTTAAGCTGGCACCCTCTAAAGCAAAGCTTATTTCCAGACTTTATAATTTTATGTATCCTCAATGGAGTGAAGTAAGCTCTGTGTAAAATTTTAATTGAGTTCTCTAAGAGACTATATGTAATGGAGCCTCGGGAAAGAGTAAAGTAGGCCTCTGTCCATTTTTCAGGCTCCCAGACATGACCCAGGTCCTCCTCCCACTTGAGAACATGGGAAGGCTTGTATCCTCTGTCTGGTGTGTTCAATATTCCGTAAAGTGTATATGTGTATTTTTAATTTCTAAAATAATTCTGAATTTTGCTGTTTCACTTTGTTGAATTAGACATTTTTCAAAGTTTTCAATGTTCAAAAATGCTAATCAATTACAGTCACATTGGGATATCAAAGGGTCTATTTCTAATGCATAATCTCAATCACAGGGACTAATTGTAATTACATATTATCTAATAAACCATCAGTTACTCCATAGATCACTCCATTAAGTTGTGAAAATTATAATAACCTTAACATTTACATTTTTATTAAAAAATATATCAAATGGATAAGTTATTACAAAATGAGTATTTTGATTACGTTTTCCACTGATATTTTTTATAAAATCCATGATACATTAAAATATGCAGATTGTGAACTTCAATGAATATCAAAAAGTTGAATTTTAATTCTATTATCAGTTGTATTATTCACAAAATATAATATAGCAATCACATTTAACAAAACACATTTGAATTATGTCAAAACCGGACACTGTCTCAAATCCTTGAGTTTGTGTCTATTTTTATTCTAATAAATTCCTCTGTTGCCTGGGAAATGTTAAAAATAGATTGCTTTGCAATGGTAAAACATTAAAATAATATCTACACAGTAATTCCAAAACTCATAATTAAAAAGCCAGATATTGTTTGCATGGTGGTCTTTTGCCTTAATTTGTGTTTGAGTTGGCTGGCTGAATAATCATAATAATTAATCTTTAGTGAAGAAATCTATGATACAAAAATATGTTATAACAAGAAATGTATCAGTTGAATGTTATTAGAAAAGGGACATTTTCTTATAGTAACATTTTACTGACTTTGCATTTTACATCAGCCTTTCTGATCAAACCACAAAGCATAGGCTGGTATCTCTTTGTAAAGAGCAATAATTGCCAGTGATTGCAAATTATCCTCTTGGTTTTGGGCTAGTTGTTTTCAGTGTAAAGCCATACGAAACTAACAAGTCTGGACATAACATGTGCAGACCACAGGGAGTAATTAAATTAATTAGACAAGTTACTTTCTCTGAGATCTGCAAAAATGTAAAAAAAAATTTAATCAGAATTTATAAACCCAGACTAGTAACAGAGAAGCAGAATCTGATAACTGACACCTGATTCCACTAATGAACTAAAAAAATTGTAGTGTGAATGTAGAGCACAAGGGCACAACTGCTATAACTGGTTCCAACATACGATACACATAATTAATTTCTGGATTGCAAAATATTATTGTCCCTATGAGATTGCAACATGACTGTACTAACATTATTAAATACTAGCGACTTGCCCGTGAAAAATGACGGAAATAAAATTTGAAGCCATGGCAATGCTGTTTGCCACACAATGTAAGGCTTTTGCTCCTCTGAGGACCTTCGGCGCTCATTGTGAGCCTCTCCCCTCGTGTATTATTACAGCAGTTTGTATCGCATGTTAAGCCATAAATTACATATATTTCATGTCGCTTATATAAATTTTCCTGATTGCCTAACAAAAGAAAACTAAAATATTTGTCTTCTTTTTTAAATGTTATTCATATTTGAATTTACAAAAAAAACAATTATTAACTTGATTAACGTATTAACCTTATAACTTTCCCCACTCTTAATTACATTCTTAAGTTATACAGTCTGCCTATACCAAATTCGCCTGGTAGATCCCATTAGAGATTGTCAGTCTTATTAAATTGCGATTCGGTAAATGTAATAGGGCTCTATATAAGCACATAGCATATTATTTTTACAGAAGTTTTTAGTTAGTGAACTTCTATCCAAAAGCAAGGTCTTCACTAACTAAAAACTTCTGTAAAAAAATATGTTGTGTGCATAAATAGAGCCCTTTTACATTTACCGAATCGCAATTTAATAAGGATGTGTATGTTTTTATTTAATTGATGAATTCAGTCAGGCCTAGGCCACCTTAAGAACTCAAGGGAAAAGCCTGTGTGGTTTGGACTTACAGTGCAGTAAACAAAAACTTCACATATAAGCATCCCTGGAATGGAGGATTTTAAAGTAAAGGCTTGTTTTTACATCCTTCGGGGTAGTTTAACCTCCTTCAACCTACTTTTCTGTCCTTCGGCCTCATTTACGTTGTGTTGCGTTTTTTCGGCAGACATTTCTTTCCTCGTTTAGGTGAATTTTGATCGAAAAAACAACAAATATGGCTTAAATTAACTTGCAACCTCACTCACAGGCTCCCTGCCTCTCCCACTGTGCTGCGTGTTAGTGTGTAAGTGAATATGAGGCAAATTTGTTTGTTTTTTTTAGGTCTTTCCAGTTCCGGGGTTCGGCCGTTAAAGTCAGATTTTTACGAGGCACACAGTGTATGTGCGGATTTTCGTCCTAAGTCCAACGGGTCGTAAGTCCTGTGTGCTCGAACTAGTGAGGCTCACAGTGCTATCAGCACCTTCAGCGCTCATTGCAGCCTAAGTCCCGCGCAGCCTAAGTCTCACGTGACGGCTCATCTCACTTTTCGAGGCTTGCAGTTGCGGCCCTATGGGCCGCAAACTGCAGCCTAAGTCCCGCGTAATGGTTTGCCTTGCTTAACGAAGCTCGCAAAGTGTAGTTACTCCATTGATTAGTGTCAGCAATTCGAATATGAATGGCGATACTGTTCTAGTCCATGTGGGTGGTCTGGTATTTATTAACTCGATAACTCGATATAAAATGATTCCTGAGATTGATATGACAGGGAAATAAAACATGAAAAATAATATTTTTTTTATTGTAGGTTTGCGAGCTTGAAACTGTTGTGCAATTAATTCTAATGTCTTTCATCGCTTTCCCCATCTTTAAATGTGTAGTATTGATTTTTTTATTGCATTTACAGTGCTACAAACAGGTGTTGAACCCCCTTGCAAGTCCTATCTGGTACTCGTAGGATTTTCTTTTATAATTGTATTTATGGGTGTGAGAACATTTGTGGGCTTGAGGAATTGTAGCAATTGAATAGCGATTTGTGATTGTAACACTTAAGGGCTTGAAAGAACAAAGGCTTAGCTGGGTCGGAGTTACAATTTTGGCAACCACAGTGATTTTCAGTCCGTAACCTGTAGATCATTTGCAACTCGCTAAAAGAAACCAATTGATTAGCAAATTTGTTTACGGGCTACATTACAGGCTCCAGTAACCAACAATTGCTCAATTGAATAGGGTCCATAGTCTGTATGTTTTACCTACTTAAAACAAATTGAATAAATAAGCCTTATGCTTATCCCAGGCATATTTTAATTTATTTTGTCCATTTTACCTACAGTGTCATGATTGATAATTATTGTTACTGCCTGGGTGTCTGACTGCAATGATTTAAGTCTGAAATAGTTTCACAAGGTGAATCTGAGCATGTGCAAATCAATAGTATAATCTCTTCCTGCACATGTTCTGATTTTTTTCCCCATGCACTTAAACTGAAAATAATGCAGGGAAACCCCAATGAGTAATAATATTTATGAACTAGGACACTGTAGATATAGGTAACATCCCAAGCTTGTGTACTGGTCAAAAAGATTCATTGCCAGGTGAATATTACAAACATCAATCTAAGTTTACTATAAGCAAAAGTGCAATGTTTAATAACATTCAACGGCTAACATACTTGTTTTACCTATCATTTTATATTATACAATATCCCGATCCTCTGCTTTGTCACATGTATGGGCGTTTTTCATATCAAAGCAATTTATGTTTGCGTTGAACATCTACTGTCAAGGACAGTCATTGTTTTTGCATTAAAGATAAAACATCTAACCTGATATCTGCACTATAATTTAAAGGTTGGCCACATCTTGTTTGCTTTCTTTTTTTATAATAATAGCAACTACATGCTTTGAAGGAATGTCATAAAATATTTATGAGGAACATGCTCACGATAGCTTGGGATAACTAGTTCAAAACTTGGCAGTGATACACACAGTTAAACAAAGAGCTAGCACAAAACAAACGAGATCACAGAGAGCTAAATGAATATATATCACTTCACTATTAAGATAGCCCTTCTTTTGCATTTGAAGGAACAGTAATTAATAACTCATGTTTTTAGCTACAAAATTGCCAAACTAAAACAATCTAAACATCAGTTAAATAGTTGATACATTTTAAATAGAATACTACAGATTGGGACTGCAAAAAAGACATACAAATGTGTCATCCTTTAGATGGGACCCAATAGATTAAATGTAAACATGGGTAATAAACTTATTTTAAAAATAATTTTGTACATATGTGTGACAGGGGGAAAGCACACAGTGTGAAGTACTAATACAGACATACAGTATCTCACAAAAGTGAATACACCCTTGATATTTTTGTAAATATGTATTATCTTTTCATGTGACAACAGTGAAGAAATGACACTCTGCTACAATGTCTAAACCATTGGCAACAAAAGTGAGTACACCCCTAAGTGGAAATCTCCAAATAGGGCCCAAAGTGTCAATATTTTAAGTGGCCACCATTATTTTTCAACACTGCCTTAGCCATCATGGGCATTGAGTTCACCAGAGCTTCACAGGTTGGCCAATGAAGTCCTCTTTCAATTCTCCATGATGACATCACGGAGCTGGTGGATGTTAGAGACCTTGCACTCCCCCGCCTTCCATTTGAGGATGCCCCACAGATGCTCAATAGAGTTTATGTTTGGTGACATGCTTAGCCAGTCCATCACCCTTCAGCTTCTTTGGCAAGGTAATGGTCATCTTGGAGGTGTGTTTGGGGTCGTTATCATGTTGGAATACTGCCCTGCGGCCCAGTCTCCGAAGGGAGGGTATCATGCTCTGCTTCAGTATGTCACAGTATTTGTTGGCATTCATGGTTCCCAAAATGAATTGTAGCTCTTCAGTGCCGGCAGCACTCATGCAGGCCCAGACCATGACACTCCCACCACCATGCTTTACAGTAGGCAAGATACACTTGTCTTTGAACTCCTCAGCTGGTTGCCACCACACACGCTTGACACCATCTGAACCAAATAAGTTTATCTTGGTCTCATTGGACCACAGGACATGGTTCCAGTAATCCATGTCCTTAGTCTGCTTGTCTTCAGCAAACATTTTGAGGGCTTTCTTAGTTACATAGTTACATAGTTACATAGTATTTACGGTTGAAAAAAGACTTTCAGTCCATCAAGTTCAACATTTTAAGATCTCCTCTGATCTGCAATATGCGGATGAACTATTAATTCATTAGTTGTTAATTAATTATTAATCAATTATTTAATGTTTTTTTTTTTTTTTTTTTTTTTTTAATTTATTATTATTAATTAGTCCAGAGGAAGGCAAATAGAAAAAAAAAAAAAAAAAAACAAGGGGAAATGTAAAAAAAAAAAAAATTTGGATCATTATTGTCTCTCTAATTATCCATGATAACCCTGAATACCCTTTTTAATTAAAAATAAATCTAGACCCCTTTTAAAGAATCCGCTGTCACCACCTCCTCTGGTAGAGAATTCCACAGATTAACCACCCTTACTGTGAAGGTGGAATCTTTTTACTTCTAACCTCAAGGGATGTCCTCTTGTCAGTTGAAAACCTCTTGGCACAAAAAGCTCCCCTGACAAATCTTTATACTGACCCTGGATGTATTTATATAAGGTAATCATATCTCCTCTTAGACACCTTTTTTTCTAGAGAAAATAAGTTTAATTTGGTTAGTCTTTCTTCATAACTTAGCCCCTCCATTCCCCTTATTAGTTTTGTTGCCCTTCTCTGTACCTTTTCCAGCTCTAAAATGTCCTTTTTTATGAAGTGGTGCCCAAAATTGTACTCCATATTCCAAATGAGGGCTTACTAGAGATTTGTATAGTGGCAGAATTATATTTGCTTCCCTGGCTTCTATACCCTTCTTAATACATGCTAATATTTTATTTGCCTTTGCAGCTGCTGCTTGGCTTTGAGCACTGTTACCTAGGTGGTTGTCCACAAGCACTCCTAAATCCCTTTCAATATCTGATACACCTAGATTTGCTCCATTAAGATTATAAATTGCATGGCTATTTTTCCTTCCCAGATGCATAACCTTACATTTATTCGTATTAAATCTCATCTGCCATTTAGATGCCCATTCCTCAATTTTATGTAAATCCCCTTGGAGGGAAAGCACATCATTATCTGATTTAATTACCTTGCACAACTTTGTGTCATCAGCGAAAATGGAGACCCCACACTCCAATCCTACCTCTAAGTCATTAATAAATATGTTAAAAAGGAGAGGACCTAATACTGAACCCTGAGGAACCCCACTTACCACATTAGTCCAATCAAAGTATGTTCCATTTACAACAACCCTTTGCTTCCTGTCTTTAAGCCAGCTCTCAATCCATGAGCAGATATTTACTGCAATTCCTGTATCCCTTAGTTTGCCCAATAGTCTCCCATGTGGCACTGTATCAAAAGCCTTTGCAAAATCCAAAAAGACTACATCCACTGAGTTGCCTTGATCCAGGTTCCTACTTACCTCCTCATAGAAACTAATTAGATTTGCTTGACATGACCTATCCCTCATAAACCCATGTTGACTCCTACTTATAATCCTGTTCAAATAGACATATTCTTGTATATTATCCCTTATTAACCCTTCTAAAAGCTTCCCCACTACAGAAGTAAGGCTCACTGGTCTATAATTCCCCGGATTTGCTCTTGCTCCCTTTTTAAATATAGGTATCACATCAGCTTTTCTCCAGTCATCTGGAAGAGACCCTGTGTTGAGTGAATCTTGAAAAATTAAATATAATGGTTTGGCTATTACAGAACCCAGTTCCCTTAGTACCCTCGGATGTATTCCATCAGGACCCGGGGCTTTATTAACATTTATTTTTTCCAACCTCTTTTGGATTACTTCCTGCGTTACCCAATTATTTAGTGATGGTAGTGTAGCCCCATTATGTTGCGGTGCCCCAACCACTGGTACCTCCCTTGTGTATACGGAAGAAAAGAACCTATTTAGCTCATCTGCCTTTTCCTGGTCACTAATTTTCAGACAGCCTGTTTCACATTCTAATGTTCCTATAGCTTCCTTCCTCGCCTTCTTCCCATTAATATACTTAAAAAATATTTTAGGGTTAGTCTTACTCTCTTTTGCAATTAATTTTTCATTTTCTATTTTAGCCATTCTAATTGCGCTTTTGCAAGCCTTGTTGATTTCCTTGTATTCCCGTAAAGCAGTCTCTGTCCCCTCTTGTTTGTATAATTTAAATGCCTGTTTTTTACTCCGTAACTTGATCTTTAAATCATTGTTAAGCCACATGGGTTGTGATTTACTCCTTTTACTTTTATTCCCACACGGTATATGCCGATGTGTATATATATTTAGTAAGGATTTAAATGTTGTCCATTTATGGTCAGTATTTTTACCCATCAGTTCTCTGTCCCAGTCTATACTTTGCATTGCTGCCCTTAGACCGTTAAAATCTGCCCTTTTAAAATTTAGAGTTTTTGTTGGCCCCTTAAAATTTTTTTTTTTTATTTCAATCTCAAATGAGACTGTGTTGTGATCACTGTTTCCCAAAGGTTGCCCTATTTCAACATTTGATACAATATCAATATTATTTGTAATGAGTAAATCTAAGATAGCTTCATTTCTAGTAGGCTCTTGTATAACCTGGGCCAGATAATGATCCCTGAGTGTACTCAAGAACCTGCTCCCCTTAGCTGAACTGCTGGTCTCATTTATCTAGTTTATTTCAGGGTAATTAAAATCTCCCATTATTAGAACTTGCCCGTGCTTAGCTGCATTTCCAATCTGTAACAATAATTGTATTTCCTCACTTTCAGCTATATTTGGGGGTTTATAGCATACTCCTACTAATATTCTTTTGGAATTTGCTGCTCCGCTATTTAACTCTACCCACAAACATTCAACTATATCACTAGGTCCACCATAAATATCTTCTCTGACTATAGCCTTAAATTCAGGCTTAACATACAGACAAATCCCTCCTCCTCATTTACCATTGCCTCTATCTTTTCTAAATAGGTTATAACCATCCAGATTAACAGTCCAGTCATGAGATTCATCCCACCACGTTTCGGTAATGCCTATTAAATCCCATTTTTCATTATTTGCTAATAATTCTAACTATCCCATTTTTCCTGGCAAGCTTTTGGCATTAGCAAGCATACACCTTATGTTATGAGTCTGTAGTTCTGAAGTGCCTGCCACTGAACTTAAATTACTTAGTACTACCTCCCTATTGACTATGCTACCCCTCCCCCATCTCCTCCCCTATGAGTTGTTAATTCATCCCTTATACCCTCTACACTTTCTACCCCATTACTTATATCTAGTACCTCCCCATTACTTATATCTAGTTTCTTGTGCATCATCTTTAGAAGAGGCTTCCTTATAGGACGACAGCCACCCAGAACAATTTGAAGCATTGTGCAGCATATGGTCTGAACACTGACAGGCTGACCCCCACCCCTTCAACCTCTGCAGCAATGCTGGCAGCATGTCTATTTCCCAAAGACAACCTCTGGATATGACGCTGAGCACGTGCACTCAGGCCTGTTCTGAGTGAAACCTTTCCTGTGAAACCTCTGTATGGTCTTGCCCACCGTGCTGCAGCTCAGTTTCAGGGTCTTGGCAATCTTCTTATAGTCTAGGCCATCTTTATGTGGAGCAACAATTCTTTATTTTTCAGATCCTCAGAGATTTATTTGCCATGAGGTGTTGAACTTCCAGTGACCAGTATGAGAGAGTGTGAGAGCGCTAACACCAAATTTAACACACCTGCTCCCCATTCTCACCTGAGACCTTGTAACACTAACAAGTCACATGACACTAGGTAGGGAAAATGGCTAATTGTGCCCACTTTGGACATTTCCACTTAGGGGTGTACTCATTTTTGGTGCCAGAATGGGCATGTCATAGCAGAGAGGTCAGACAAATGGTGGTCCACTGGGGAAGGAACTGAAAACCCACTCCAGTATCTTTGCCCAGATAACCTTACGGATAAGCCATGAAGCTAAGCTAAGAAATCCAAAAGAGGCTGGAAAGAATTAATGTTAATAAAGCCCCAGGTCCTGATGAAATACACCCAAGGGTACTGAGGGAACTGGGCTCTGTAATAGCCAAACCATTATATCTAATTTTTCAAGACACCACCACAGGGTCGCTACCAGATGACTTGAGAAAAGCAGATGTGATACCTATATTTAAGAAGGGAGCAAGAGCAAATCCAGGAAATTATAGACCTGTAAGCCTCACTTCTTTAGTGGGAAAGATTTTAGAATGGTTAATAAGGGATATTATACAGAAATATGTCTAATTGTAGGAGTCAACACGGATTTATGAGGGAAATGTCAAGTCAAGCAAATCTAATTAGTTTATATGCGGAAGTTAGTAGGAACTTCGATAAAGGCAACTCAGTAGATACCGTCATTTTGGATTTTGCAAAGGCTTTTGATACAGCGCCACGTGGAAGACTAGTGTGCAAACTAAGGGACACAGGGATTGTAGTAAATATCTACTCATGGATTGAGAGCTGGCTAAAAGACAGGAAGCAGAGGGTAGTTGTAAATGGAACAATGTGGTAAGTGGGGTTCCTCAGGATTCAGTATTAGGTCCATTCCTTTTTAACATATGTATTAATGACTTAGAAGTAGGACTGGAAAGTATTGTCTCCATTTTTTGCTGATGTGATGCTGATGTGATGCAA
Source organism: Discoglossus pictus (assembly GCA_027410445.1). Lineage (NCBI taxonomy): Eukaryota > Metazoa > Chordata > Amphibia > Anura > Alytidae > Discoglossus > Discoglossus pictus. Next base: position 41,609,401 of record CM050173.1, read on the forward strand.
GTGGAAGTTGTGCATGGTAATTAAATCAGAAAATGATTTACATTCCCTCCAAAGGGATTTGCATAAATTCGGGAAATGGGAACTAAATAGCAGATAAGATTTAATATGAATACATGTAAAGTTATGCACCTGGGAATGTAAAATAGCCATGCAATTTATAATCTTAATGGAGCAAATCTTGGGGTATCAGATAATGAAAGTGACTTGGGGGTACTTGTGGACAACCACCTACTGTAGGTAACAGTGCTCAATGCCAAGCAGCATCTGCAAAGGCAAGTCAAATATTAGCATGCATTAAGAAGGATATAGAAGCAGGGGAAGAATAAATATAATTGTGCCACTATAAAAATTCCTATTACGCCCTCATTTGGAATATGGAGTACAATGTTGGGAAAAATGTTGGAAAAAGTACAGAGAAGGGCAACAAAACTAAAAAGGGGAATGGAAGGGCTAAGATATGGAGAAAGACTAACCAAATTAAACTTATTTTCTCTAGAAAAAATGTGTATATGCGGGGATATGATTACCTTATATTAATACATCCTTGGTCAATATAAAGCTTTGTCAAGTGAACTTTTTGTGCCAAGAGGTTTTCAACTGAGAAGAGGACATCCTTTGAGGATAGAAGTAAAAAAGAATCCACCTTAAAGAAAGAAAAGTGTTCTTCAAAGTAAGGGTGGTTAAACTGTGGATCTCACTACCAGAGGTGGTGGTGACAGTGGATTTGAAAGACAACTTTAAAAAGGGATTGAATATAATTTTGAATAAAAAGGGCATTCAGGGTTTTCCTGGATAACTAGAGAGGGAGTATGGATCCAGGGAGGAATCTGATTGCCAGTATATGGGATCAAGGAGAATTTTTTCCCCCCCTTTTGTGACAATTGGCAATATTTCTGTTTAAATCAGCTTTGGTGAAACAACTAGTGAAAGTTTATAATGAAATGTAACTAATGAGGGAAGCTCCCCTAGAGATGTTAGAGGCCAAAATAATTAACATTCTGAAACCAATTAAAGATCCTAGATATTGTAAGAACTATAGTCCAATTCCATATCTCAATGTTGACATTATGACCTACGCCAAAATGTTAGCTTTGAGATTGAATCCTTTTCTGCCGAGTTTGGTTAACACAGACCAGTCAGGCTTCATAATGGGCAGACAAACTTCTGACAATTCAAGAAGATTAATCAATCGTATTTCTTATTGTAATTATAAAAACATTCCATGTGCGCTATTGGCTTTAGATGCAGAAAAAGCCTTTGATAGGCTTAATTGAGATTGTATGAATTTAGTCTTTAAAATGAGGCTTTAACAACTTTGGATTCATTTCCTTCAGCATCAGTATCTGGAATAGGTTTTATAACAGATAAATTTAACTTGAGCAATGGACACGACAAGGCTGTCCTCCCTCACCATTAGTCTTTGCATTTAAGAATGGAACCATTCACAGAGGCAATTAGAACATCAGATGAGATTGAAGGTATAGTAGTAAAGAAGGGGCAATATAAAATAATGCAAATGTTGGAAAAACTGTAACAAAACACAAACGTATAAACACATGTGGTGGGACTGTACAGGTGTAAAAAATATTTGGCATAATTGCTTTGACCACATTTCTAAACAAATTAATAAAACAATAACCCCTACCCCAGAACTAGCTCTGTTCCATGTTATGCCAGATGCCCTTAACTTTTCCAAAAAAAACTTTTATTATTCCATTCTTAGTAGTGATTAAATGGCTTCTCGCTAATGGAAACAGCCAGACTTACCTTCGCTAAGTGACTTTTATTAATAGTAGAAAGAAACAGACAATTAGAACAGAACCTGTATTTTCTGGGCCTACAATCGAATAAAGTTAATAAATGGGTTACATGGGATAAATGTTATTTGGAAATAAAACATTTCAATCATTCTCTTTGACAATCTTTATATTCCACCTACCCCTACCCTGAGATTTTTATATTTGTGTATGTTTTGTAGTATTGAATGTGTTGTGTGTAGTACAATGTCTTTATATTTTGTATTATATCAACAACAAAAAATAACAAAAAAAATAAACGTGTCAGTGACTTAGCTCTTAATAATCCCACCCTCTGCCACCTCATAAGCTCCAAAAATCACCCTTATAGTTGACAACTGCTCCATCACAATTAAACCACAAGTCCATTGCCTCAAGATTACTTTGTAATCTTTCTCTCCCCACATCCAATCACCAAAATATGTCAATTGCATCTGCAAAACATCTCCAAATCCTTTCTTTTCTCACACAAGAAAATACCAAAATCCTAATTCATTCACTGATCATTTCTCACATAGACTACTGCAACTCATTCCTAAAGGGCCTTCCCGTTAGTAGACTCTATTCCTAGACCCAGACTCTAGACCCATTCCAGTCCATCATAAATACCTCTGCTGGGTTCATATGTCTAACAAGCTATGTCTCATCTGAATTGATCCTGCTGCCTCACCGAACAGCAGACAAGCAACCCCATCTACTTGTGTCTCTAATACCCTTAAAACACTTAGGGCCTTATTCAATTGCAAGCCCGCAGATTATGTTATACAGGCCGTATGTCTGCAGGCTTGAAATTTGCTACAATTAAAGATTCAATTAAACAAACCCGCTATTTACAGGCTGAAAGCCAAAACCATAAAGCATAGAATCATAAGTAGCATTTTAGAGCATGATCATGATTAATTAAGCAAGGTTACAGATTTAGAAAGAGCCAGTAGTAAATGAGACTGTCATCATTTTGCCAGTAAAACATGGAGGTTATACTTAAATCAATTAGTATTTAGAGGTCCCATATGCAATCAGACTCGCAATTTGATAATGTACATAATTTAAAAAAAAGGATGGCGATACTGTTTCAGTTCATGTGGGTGGCCTGATATGTATTAACTCACTGATTCCTGAGATTGATAAGACACCAAAATTAAACATAAAATAAAATATTCTTTATTGCAGATTTGCAAGCTTGAGACTGTTGTGCAATTAATTCTAATGTATTCCATTGCTTTCCCTGTCTTTTAAAGTGCAGCATTGATTTTATATTTCCATTTACAAAGCTTTGATCAGGTGTTTAACACCCTTGCAAACCATATCTGTTACCCGTAGGATTTTCTTCTACATTTGCCATTTAGCAATTGAATTGTAGCAATTGAATAGCGATTTGCCATTTTAGCAATTGTAACTTTTGCGGACTCGCTAAAAGATGCCAGTTGAATAGCAAATTAGTTTACATTACATTACATCTACATTATGGGCTCCAGTAAACAACAACTGAATAGGGGCCTTAGATTGTCTCTACACCTTCTGTACCAGTATGTAACTTTTGTCATATTAGTTTTATGTATCAATTGTATCCCATGAGGGCATACTGCGAACTATGGAATATGTGGGCACTCATAAATAAAGGATAATAATAATAACAAATAATAATAAAGTACCATTTTCGGATTCTCTCTCTAAACAAATTGGTTTTGATATTAGACACACTGGTATACTCCACTGAAAATTTCCACTTGGTGCAACATTATCACTAATTTCTGTGGTTAATCATGCAAAGCATCCCTGCTATATTGAGCCATTGGCTTCCTATTTATGATCATATTTGTATCTGATTAGCTCATTTTCAATTTTCCATGATATGATTCATGGTATATATACTTTGAAATGTAGGTTACTTGTGGCACCCACTTGTCATTAAAGTTTCAATACTCGTACTTGTAATTGCTAATAAGTCACACTTGTTTTAACTTGGGGAGGTGATAGGCATCATTGGCAATGGATAGTTGATGGGCATCAGGTTTTAAAATATGTATAGAAGGCAATTAAAGGATCACTGTAACAAACATTGGACATTTCAGATGTAATAATCATTAGTTGATATATAAACTATAAATATAAATTGCTTTGAAGAAAATGTGAATTTGTTAATATTCTATTTATTTATTTATTTATAGAAGACTCCACATTATGCTTTAAATATGCTCGTCGTGATTTAGCCAAGGCATGTCCTGAAAGTGCGTTGGAAAATGCAATATATATATAAATAACTGAAATCTGAGAAGCAAGTAAATCATTTTTGAAATACCTGGCATTCTTTGCGTACCTCCTTTACACTAATGTGTGGTTAAGAGTGCTTGAAAATGATGGAGAAGGGGCTCAAACTAGATGATAACATTGGGTTATATTGTTTTTGCCAGCACAGTGACAGACTATTTAACATATCAAAGCAGCCAATAAGTATTCTGGAAGATCTCATTTGCATAACAATTCATCAAATAATACTCTCAGGAGTGATTAAGACCACTGCCTTGCTAAAGAAGCTGAAGGTAAAGGTGATGGACTGGCCAAGCATGTCACCAGACCTAAACCATATTGAGCATCTGTGGGGCATCCTCAAACAGAAGGTGGGGGAGTGCAAGGTCTCTAACATCTACCAGCTCTGTGATGTCATCATGGAGGAGTGGAAGAGGACTCCAGTGGCAACCCGTGAAGCTCTGGTGAACTCCTTGCCCATGAGGGTTAAGGCAGTGCTGGAAAATAATGGATATATATATATATATACACACACACACACTGTATATGGGTATATATATATATATATATATATATATATATATATATATATATATATATATATATATATATATATATATATAATTTGTACCATATTGGTTTTAACCTAACAATTTAGAGACGGATGTCAAAAGCAATAACAGCCTGTGAAATGACACCACCACAGTTTACTAATAAATGTGTCACAAGAGAAAAGGAATGAATCATCCAGATGTCAGATAAACTTCAAAGTCTTGTATTAGTGCTAAGCCCAAAAAGGTTAGCAAAATAAATCCCGGGATCAGCTTACATCACTTCTCTGACCTTATACAATGTTAGGAAATAGCAACAATGTAGGTCTTTAATTTGGGGGAAAAAATCTAATTAAAATTAATCAAATATTTATTCTAAAACTTTAAATAAAGATACAGTGTTTGTTTCTGTAGTTGTGCCCATCAAGGTAAATGTAAAGCTTTATTTCTAGCTAAGGATTTTCATTTAATATCATAAGCTGGAAATTACTGAAAATGGGCACTAAAAGCAATGAAGTTTATATTTTGGAAGGATAAACCATATCTAACCATTAGAAAGAAACAATACCTTTATATAAATCTAAAATATAGCAGAAAAAGAAAAATCAGATTTAAGTTACAGAAATTAAATACCATGCAACTGAATACTCTTTCTCCTGCATCTCTGAAAAGTGATGTTGCAAATTCTGTAACAAAAGTTAATCAATACTGCTCTTTATTATCAAACAGAGCACTAAAAACCAAGCAGTGAAACATTTTCCTGAATATTTAAAATTAATTCAAATGTAATTGTTTATGCCATTAGATAGTCAGCAAAGAGCTCTAATAGCTTTGAGGAGCCTCCTACGTTTAGCAGGTTCTGAAAAGAGAGTGTCTGCTTAGTAGTTAGGATACCATGGTCCATAGGTACTCACATGGTTATAGGCTTGGTTATCAAGGGGGAACATAAGGGCCCCCATGGTACAGGAGTTAATCTTGTAGTTATAATATAGTATAACATGGGTCCATAGAGTGACCCATGAGATATAGTATAGATAGGCACAAACAGTCTAAAGGGCCACTCAATTTGGACCACATCACAGTAAAGATCTCCTAAAAGCATATGGACATGTTTTGAATTTTTTAAATACATGCATTTTTCAATGAGAAATCAAAACAAATGAAAACCTGTGTTTACATATGTCATTGACTGCCCACTGCCAGACCCACAGCTACAGCTCCATGTAGTGGGTGAACTCATAGCAAATCCATTTGTGCAGAGCATGGAATGCTAGAATCATCTAAACATGTCGGTTATGAGTTAACTGGTCAGTGTAGACCTGAGATCAGGGGAAAACTGCTATCAATTACTGTCTTCAGTGAGTGATCAGCTATCTTTTATTACCCATGCAACAGTCAGTAGGTAAGATAGATCTATGTAAAAAGACGTACAACTTTAAAAACTTTAGCTGTTATTAGCATTTAAAAAATAGCTAATTTTAACATACAATCTTGTGCTCGTTCGCACCGTGAAGAGCACTTACAGTGAGGTAAATGTCCCTTTAAATAAAATCAATACTTTTCTGCATAAATATCACAGCTGGTTATATTTGTCATTGGTATTATGTGAAATTATTATTATTGAAAGATGTATCACTTTTTGATTAAAAAAAACATTTGACATTTTAGATATATCATTATTTGCTAAATAAACAATGATATCATAAATGGCAGGTTTGCCCTACTTTATATGTAGATTAGTAACTTTTATGACCTACAAACTATATGTCAAATAATTTAGTTCCAGATTATCAGTTCATAAACTATTAAGTAAGATTCACTAAACTACAAACTGGTATTTTTTCCCAAAAGGACGTAGAGCACATTGACACCCTACAAAGGCAGATTCCACAACCGGCAATGCTTTAGGAATACTGTAGTATGGGAAAAACATCACATGCTTGCGAAATATGTAACAAAGTAACATCAGCAGGAAAGAAAGACAGGAAAATATTATATATAATTTTATAATATTATGATGCCTCTGATTTCATGGGTTAATCTATTTTTCCCTGCTGTTCTGTTTGGAACTTGAGTGGGTTATCCTATGGGACTTATTCTGCCATTGCCTGTTATGTTAAGGGGCTATTTAAAGAGGAACTTTTAAAACAGTGAAGAATATTATATTTATCCATTGTCTCTCCCACTTTTGTGGAGAGATACAGTAGCATTTCCTGACGCAATTAATCTACTTCTGAGTCAGTAAAGGGGGATGGGCGGTTTGTCAATTTCAATCTTTTAAAAAAAGGCTTTCTTTTCCCCATCCGTCTATCCCCTTTCCAGTTCTCGCCAAAACACACATCTTCATTATTCAGCTCAGAGGATGTGATGTTACAAACACAAAATTAATTCCTACATAAACAGAGTCATCAAAAACTCAGATTTTCACAAAAAGGATTTTATGTTTAAGCATGCAAAGCTTATTGTTAGTTTGGTAAATACCATACAAAAAAGGTGTCTTTTTTCTTAAACTGCAGTACACATTTTTTCCATTATTAAATCAAGTTCTTCATACTATAAATATTACATTGCTGTGGTCCTTTAGTGAATCTCACCCATTGACTCTTTGGTGTGATTCACAGTACAAAACAATTATTTGCAGAAAAAGCTTCAAAGCCAAACTGCACTTAAACATTGCCTTATTATTTGGGCTAAATAATGTCACTCTTGGGGCTCTATTAAATTGTCAAAATCACAATTACTGAAGCCCGTAATGTATCCCACAAAAGTTACTGATATTTAATTGGTCTCCTCTAGCTACCCGCAAGCTATTTGCGAGCTACAGGCTGAAAATCCCTGCGGTTGTCAAAATCATAACTCCGACCCATCTAAGCCTTTGATCTTTCAAGCCTACAAATGTTACAATCGCTAAAATCACAAATCGTGATTTAATTGCAATAATTCTACAAACCTGCATTTGCCTGCATTTGCCTATGTTTAATTTCTGTGCTATATCAATATTGGGAATCAAGGAGTTAATACATATCAGGCCACCCACATGGACCAGTTTCTCCATTCATTTTTATTCATTTTTAAATCGCTTGATTGGGAGCCAGATCGCCATTGAACGTCTAAACACTAATTGATTGACGTTTAAACACCATGTTTTACTGATGTCATGATGGCGGCCTCATTTACTATTGGCTGTGTCTAAATCTTCACTTATGGGCTTGCTTAACTGATCATGATCATGCCCTGAAATGCTACGTACAGTTACATGGTTTATGGATTTGGCTTTCTGCCATGTACTTGCAGGCTTGTTCAATTAAATTGATCTGTAACTGTAATAAGGTCTTGATCTCCTTAATCAGAACAAATGTGAATGTCTACAATGGAAATTCCCATAGGAAATAGATCACATTGATGCCCTGAGAAGCATGTTGCAGCCCTTGTACTGCTTAGTGGTTGTCCCCCAATGAATCTGGCTACAAAAACATATTTACCATACAGTATCAACATTTACAGCCTTATTAAATTGCAATGCTGCAAATTTTAAAGCGCTTTATATAAGCACATAGCATATTATGTTTTACAGAAGTGTTTAGCTAGTGAACTTCTATCCAAAAGCAAGGTCATCACTAATTAAAAACATATTTAAAAAAAATATGCTATGTGCTTATATAGAGCCCTTTAGAATTTGCTGAATTGCAATTTGATAAGGCTGTTAGTGACCAGAAAAATACACCTATCCTTATATAACATTAACTTAGATATATAATTTAACATCATAGTTAATATAGCCTTAAAAAAAAAAACTTTGATTGTTTGCTACTTTTTGCTGCTTTTTTTTTATGTATACTAAGGCCCTCATTCAATTGCGATTTGGCCAATTGAATAGGGTTCTAAATAAGCACATAGCATATTTTTTTAAAATAATTTTTTAGTTAGTGAAAACCTTGCTTTTGGATAGATGTTTACTAACTAAAAACTTCTTTAAAAAATATATGTTATGTGCTTATTTAGAGCCCTATTCAATTGGCCAAATTGCAATTGAATGAGGGCCTAAATGTTTTACCTGATTCAGTGCAAATGTGTGCTTTTATATTTTGGTAAAACAAGTAGGCTGTTACATAGAAGGGTCCGTATTCCGTATTTAATTAAAAAAAAAATTGTATTGGTAGTGAGACATTTAATCTCTGTCCATAATGATGATGTTATGTCGCGGTAGGTGTGCTGATAAATTTATTGCACCAGATCCTTATTTCATTTTTTTTTGCCAGCTCAGAATAATCTCACTGATATTCAGCCCTATGTTTTTTAGGGATGATAATGGTTACTGTCAGTTTACAGTATACTCCTGACTTATAACTATAATATATAAATATAACTAGAATACAACAAAGTTTACCATTCTTAAAATGCACTACAAATTGTAACCAGGTAGTATTTGTATCAAATTAGAAAGGAGGGTAGGTTGTTATTATTTCACTGCCCTTCCCTAATAGTGCGACGACTTAATAAGCAACTACTTAGGTGGTCTTATAAAATATATTTTAATTATTTCCCCTGTTTTCTGAATCAATTTCTTGTGATTCATTTTAAAATGATGAATAAAAGTTACATATTATATACATAGGTCTATTGGAAGTGGTCCTATTTTTAGTATTAGTCTTTACCTTGACATTAGAAAAGTACTTCAATATGAAAGTGTTAGCATAGGGCCTTTTTTATTTTGATTCTTAAATTGTATTTTTATTCTAATAATTTTTAATTTCTCTATGCATATACCTTGAATGTTGATTATTGTTGTGGTATACTTTTGTTGGATAAGCATTATAAAATAATTTGTATTATGATCATCAGCTGTGTTTTTTTTTTTTGTTGTTTTGTTAAAAAGTGACTTGTTACTTTACCCTGTTGGATTGGCAAAATGCAATATTTTCCCTGCTGCTGTGAGAAGAAATATTTTTGGGTGCATGTTTTATTTTTAGTTACATTCGTTTCCCACGACCGCAGTAAAAGTTAAACAATGTTACATAGCTCATCTATGCATGTTACACAACCCAAGAGTTTGTAAAAGGCTAAATGAAAATAGTTTTCTGTATCACAATGTTTTATCCATATAAAATGAATATGACACATACCTCATAAAGCAATCATTAAAACAGTAACAACTGTATACATAACATTACAAGAAGGAACATTAAGAATAAGAGCATAAGGTTGTTTGGTCCCAAACAGATGAATCGTATTTCATTTTGAAATTCACTTTAGTCACTCCTAGAGTAAGCTGATTTATTTTTTAATGAGCATTAAAACTGACTATACATTCTACTAGTAGCTTTTCTCTGCAGTAAATACTTTCTGAAATATTTAGAACTGATTTTGGACCTTTCCTGTTATCTCTCCACCAGCTGTGGCAGTCAGCGGCCACTCGGTGGTGCAAAGATGGCTCACCGCGACTTTATTTCATTTGTTCATAGGGTATAGGGTTAGGGTTATGGTTAAATCTAACACACTAAGAAAAACAATTGAAGATAATCTCTGCAGAGGCCAGGATGAGGGCGGTACCGGAAGTGGAACACACACCGGCTCGCAGATGAGCTGGTGGTAGGAGAGCTGGGAGGTCATGTATTGCAGACAGCAGTAATCCTGAGCCCATATCGGATCCTGGATCCAAGGTCACAACGATAAAAACAGACGCCTGAAAGCCTCAAGAGGGACCATCCCACCAACTTACAGCTAAGTAAAGACTATTTAAAAAGCTATAAGTGTAATCTATTAGTGTGAGTAATTACCCTATATACTTCCCATCCCCCCTCCCACTATGCCTCAAAAGATGATTTAAACAAACAATTAGAGATAATCTCCCAAAGCTAAAAGTAATAATATAAGGCGGAATTAAGCCTAATAATCAAATTTCGCTGAGTATTGTAAAAGTCGGAGGACGGAGACGGTCCCCGTGAAGATCTCGCGAGAATACGAGCAAACCGCGCAAAAAGGGCGCGAAGGAGAGAGGTTTCCCCGCGAGAGAGCTCGGGAGACCTAAAGGGGACTTAGAAAGAGAATAAATTATATAAAAGTCCTGCAACAACAAAGGCGAATATCAGAAAGAGGCATACTATGCCATAAGCACAAAAGCCCCAGAAAAATACGAACCTGCTACAATCTGCAAGGGAGCGATATTGGGGAATAAAAATAAAGGATATAGAATTATAATGAGGCAGAGGAGGTAGAGGGAGTTGGGGAGAAAGGGTATAAACCACAAACAAGCTGTATGAAAATATGATATAGACAAGAGGCTAAGGGCGCGAAGATGAAGATATAGAAAGAACTCTTCTAAAACACTACTAAAGGTCATACACCAATTTAAACCATAAAAGATAAATAAAATTAAAAGGACTCTATATAAAGAAAGGAGGAATAAAAGAGGAAAACAAGAAAGGGGAAGGAGGATAGGAAGAAGGGAAGGAAGAGAAAGGGGGAGAAGAAAGAAGTTAAAGGAAAAGAAAGAGATAAAGAATAGTGGAGATAACTAAAAACCACAAAATCTCAGGAATACCTCCCAAAAAATAATAAGATGGCAAATAAGAAATCCTCAAATATAATAAAAATAAAAAGCAAGGAGAAGAAACCTGGTGTTCCAGAATCAAATCATTTCTTTTCCCCAAAACAAAAAAGTAGTATATTAGAAACAACGCAATCAGAATCATCCATATTGGAACAATCCATAACTCCTTCCCCGAAGAAAATAACACACTCTCCCCATGATAATACTGAAATACAACAAGAGGAACCATTAACCTATTCAAAAATGAAAGACCTTCTACAAGATTCCCAAGAAAAGATCATGTTGGAAATAACAAAACAGTTGAGGGAAAATACAAACTCAGTAAAAGAAACTAATAAATGAATTAATGAATTGGAAACTAAATGCGACAAACTAATCATGGATAATAATGCATTATTGAAATATACAAATAAATTGGAATATAAGATTGAAGAACTAAATATGAAGATTAATATCATGGAAGATAGATCAAGGAAAAAAAATATTAGAATAAGGGGAATAAACGAAAATATATCTGAAAAAGATTTATGGGGTTATATCAAAGATTTATTCACCAACTTATCTCCACAAATTTCCAAAGATGAAATGAAAATAGAAAATATACAAAGGATTTCCCTTCCTAGAGGACTAGATAAAAATATACCAAGAGACGTTATAGTCAAGTTTCAATCCACTATCTATAGGGATACAATAATTAAAGCTAATTACTTAAAAAGGACAATGGAGGTACCCTATGATAAAATCAAAATATTTCCGGATCTGTCCAAATATACTTTGGATAAAAGAAGAGAATATACGGCAATAACACAAAGCTTAAGGAACGCAGAAATTAAATACAGATGGAAGTACCCAACGGGTCTATACATAATGGAAGGCAACTCCTGGAATAAAATAGACTCTGTGAAAGAAGGACTTATGCTGCTACAAAAATGGAACATAGAAGTAGATCTCTCAAATAATTCCAAAGACAATATCCAATTAAATTTAAAGAATCCGGAATGGGCCCTGAAATAATAGAGAAGAGGAAAAGTCCTTGAAGAAAAAGCACTATTATAATGTCTATTTTTCTTACCTGTTATTTTTTTTTTTTTTTTTTTTTTTTTGATTATGGGTTGGTCCACTTATTCTAGTAGATATGTAATGGGGGTGTATAGTATGTAGGAGTTAGAATATAGGTACCCACTAAGAGATCACCAATACTATGGTAGTGAACAATGAGCACCTTACTATGAAAGCACTTTATAGATTTTAATAGTCTATTATAGGATACAAAGCACTTTAATTAATTATATAGAAGGATTGGGAATCCTACATTATGTATATAAATATAAGCACTTTATTTATGCACTTTTAATGAGGTATAGAAATTTAAAATAGTAACGGAAACACTGAATTTGTACAAAGAAATGGAAGTTTGGATAGTTAGATGGATATTATATAAAAGGTTTTAGAAAGAATAATGTTACGAACTGGGAAAATATAGGAAGAGTTTAAAAAATACCCACTATACTAGAGATTTTTTTTTTTTTTTTTTTTTTTTTTTTTTTTTTCTTTCTTTTTTTTTTTTTTTTTTTTTGTTGACACAAAATTAATTAGGAGAGTAAGGGGAGGGAAGGAGGAAAGTCACACTTTTTTCATCGAGAGAACACTAAGGAAATATTTCACAGGGGGAAAATTAAGCACTTTATTGACATGCACTTTACAGATTTAAAGAAATATTTAACAAATTATTATTCACTTCAAAAACTATAAAGTAATAAAATTTTAGAATTGTTTGTTATATGTATTGAGGAGAATCCATACTTGCTATATGAGAGAAAAGGAGGATAAGAGAGTAAGAAAGGGTAAATTGAGGGAAGAAGGTAAAAGAAAAGTGAGAAAAGTTATATTAAAGAGGTAAAGGGATTTATGTAAATATTAATATTAGTTCTCTGGATATATCACATTATTTAGGTATGGGTGGTACAAGGACTAGAGAAAATGGTATGGATTCCCTCTAGAATAAAGATATATAGGGGAATGTATAGATATTTTGATTTTCTAGTGTAAAAGAGAATAATGTATAAATTATCAGAATAATATATGAATGTTAAATCATGATAAAAAATTATTGTAAAATATGCATTTAATGATATGTCTTGGGAGAAATATGGGGAGGAAGATGCCAGAGGGAAGGGTTAAGTAGAATGAAAAAGAGTAGGAGGACATCTTCTGAATACATTATGGTGAATATTATAGTTAAGGGGGATAAGGACATCTTTTTTTATTATATTACTCATATGCCCCTGAATACTAGTAGTGGAAAAAAAAAAAAAAAAAAAAAAAAAAAGAGAAAAAAGGAGGAAAAAACTAAGAAAGAATAGAGTGACAAGGAGAGTAAGAAGAAAATTAAAATACATAATGATAATATTTAAGAAGGGCGTAAATCAGGGAATTAAGATCATATGACCTCCCAACTAATGAACTAGTAAGTTTATTATAATTCCTAGCATTTCCTAAAATTGGCATAACAGCCCTTACTAATTGCTTAGAATGAAGGGCAAAAATACGAAAACAAGCAAATTCGGACTTATTTTAAGTTCCAAGGAAAAAAAGCCCAAGGTGTGTAAGAATGAACGAATGAATGAATTTCCCAGAGATACAGTTTATACAGGTAAAATCAATAGTAAGAGTCGAGACAGCACTAGACATATTAAAAGAGACCATGTAAAATATAAAGATAAGGTTATAAGAATTAATTGGAAAAATGGTCAAAATAATATCACATAATGTCAATGGACTAAACTCTGCATCGAAAAGGAAAATAGCCTATAATCATTATATAAAAAACAAAGTAGATATTCTTTTACTACAAGAGACACATTGGGATAAAGACACCTTAAGATATGTAAATAATAGAAATTATAACCTTAAAATAGATTCAACATATAATAAAAGATCTAGAGGGGTATCAATCCTCTTTAGTAACAACTTAGAAGTACATGAGGAAGGTAAGATTATAGACCCCCTGGGAAGATACATAATATGGTCTGGTACAATAAATCGAGTAAATATGACAATAGCCAATATATATCTACCAAATACAAAACAAATTAGATATTTTAAAAAGATATTGAAAGAAATTAAAAAAATTAGGAAAGGACAATTAATAATTGGAGGGGATTTCAATATGGTGCTGGATACGGAAAAAGATAGAACAGGTACAATTAAAAAAAATTCAGAAAATCAGATTAAGAAAACTTCTAAAGATTTTGAAAAAATAATATTAAATGAAGACCTCTTCGACGCATGGAGATTATTACATCCAAATGAGAGGGATTATACATTTTTTTCAAACCGTTTCAATTCTTACTCAAGATTAGATTATTTCTTAACAGATATACATACAATAAGGCAGATAAAGGACATAAAAATATACACCGTTACATGGTCTGATCACTCATTGTTAGGTATTAATTTAAAAGAAGAAAAAATAAGTAAAAAAAAAAAATGGAAGTTAAATCCGATCTTATTTAAGAACGAGGATACTTTGGAATTCCTAAAAAAGGAAACTAATGAATTCTTTAAAATTAATAGAAATACTGTAGATTCACCATCTATGCTTTGGTGTGCATATAAATCAGTTATAAGAGGTCAAATGATATCACGAATGGCGATGATACATGGGGAAGGGGGGAAAGCCCTGAGACAACTCCATATAGATTTGGAGAATAAATTAAGAGAAAATAGAGCGAACCCATTGATGGAAAGATCAGAGTTGATTGCAAAAAAGAAAGCCCAAATAAATAAAATCTTACAAAATCAGGCTGACTCTTTGATTTGGAAATTTCAACAATACAATTTTCTAATGGGGAATAAGACAGGTAAATACCTGGCCAATAAATTAAAAAGACAAAAAATTCAAAATAAAATTTATAGTCTAAGAGGACCTGATAATACTCTGAATATTCACCCTGATAAAATAAGCTTAATCATGAAGACGTTTTATAGTTCATTATATAATTTAAATAATAACCCGGCATTTAAAAAACCCAATATAGAAGAGATAAATATATTTTTGAGTCAAGTGACTCTACCAAAAGTACAAGAAGAAGATCAAAGATTACTGGATCAAGATATTTCTGTGAAGGAAATAGAGGAGGTAATTAATAAAGCAAAAGCGAATAAAGCCCCAGGTCCAGATGGCTTTGACCATTTATATTATAAATGTTTTCAAAAAGAAATTGGAGAATATTTGCAAAATATGTTTAATGAGATTAAAAATTATGGGAAAATGCCATCAGAATTATCAGAAGCTAAAATAATCAATATCTTAAAACCTGGGAAAAACCCAGAAGAAGTAACCAGTTACCGCCCTATTTCCCTCATTAATATAGATCTGAAAATTTTTACAAAAATCATGGCTAACAGATTAAATAAAATTATACCAAAGTTGATACATTTTGATCAATCAGGATTTGTCCAAGGCCGTCAGGCAACAGATAACACCAGACGTCTAATTGATTTAATGTTTTCCATTAGGAAGGGAAGGGCTCCCTCACTAATCCTGTCATTGGATGCAGAAAAAGCATTCGACAGGGTTAGTTGGGAATTCTTGGATGCAGTATTACAGAAATTTGGGTTAGCCAATTTCGCCTCCAAAACAATAAAAGCTATTTATAAGAATACAACAGCTTACATTGCAGGAACAAATTTCGAAACAGAGAGATTTGTGATTACTAATGGTACACGACAGGGATGCCCCCTTTCCCCATTGCTTTTTTTGCTGTTTATGGAACCATTGGCCTCACTAATAAGGAAGACTGATAATATTAAAGGCATAAAAATAGGTAATAATGAATATAAAATAATGCTATTCGCTGACGATATTATGCTAACACTAGCAGACCCAATAAATTCTTGCGCCAATTTACAATCTTTGTTAAATGATTTTGGTAGAGTTTCGTATTTTAAAATAAATCCCTTTAAATCAGACATTATACACAAATTTATTGAGCAAGACTCATTAAATAAATTAAAAAAACTTTATACATTCAATTGGAATACAAAGTATGTAACTCACTTAGGCATAAAATTTACATTTCAAAACAATAAAAATATAGTTAATAATATAACAGAAATTTTAAAACAGATAAGAATATTACTATATGATTGGAATACAATAAGATTCTCATGGTCGGCCAGGATAGCCATAGTTAATATGTGTATTGTCCCGAAAATAACATATTTATTTAGATGTATCCCAGAAAAAGTCCCAGAATACATCATTAAAATAATCCAGCAAATATTAGATAAATTTATATATGCCGGGAAAAAACCGAGAGTTAGAAAAAACATAACAAATAGAAAGTTTGAATTGGGTGGTATGGGATCTCCAGATATGAAAACGATCAGTGAAAATATAGCAATATCACATATAATTAATATGAATTTAAAACATAGGACAATTGGTTGGAAAAATATCGAGGAAGATCTCGTGGGTATTGTCCCAATAAGAACATTGCTGGGGAATTTTAATGAGAAAGATACAATTTGGAAGAAATTACCAGAAGGTATTAGATCAATCATAAAATTCTGGGGGAAAAGTAATATTAGATCAGAGTTATTCCATATACCATCAGCATCTATACCCATAGATATTTTAAGAGACAAATCATTCAATTTAGAAGTAAATTTATTGGAAAAAGCGTCAATCTCGTATATAGTTGATCTATACCCAGAGGGTAGCTTAGTAAAGCAAAGGGAACTTCAGGAGAAAGGGACACTAAAATCTTTCTCTTGGATAAAATATAGAATAATGTTGGAAAAAATGAAACAAAAGGGATTTGCATCTGATAAAATAGGAAAACTGTACGATTTAGAAGCAATTCTGACTAAAGGCCAGGTGAATCATTTGGTATCTAAAATCAGTAAAAGTAGGATTAAATATATGAAATTTGAAAAAACAAAGAGTATAAAAGATTGGGAAGACAATTTTAATATAGATTATAATGAGCAAGAATGGTTAAGGGCTTTTAAGGTAATAAAGAAATCTTCTATTAACACCATGTACAGAGAAGTCTACTTTAAACTGCTGCAAAAGTGGTATTTAGTCCCAGTAATTTTAAATAAATTTGATCCCCAAAAATCCTCACTCTGCTGGAAGGGCTGTGGCAAAGAAAGCAATGCGTACCATATTTGGTGGGAATGCGAGAAAATAAAAAAATTTTGGGAAGAAAGTTGTGAACATCTGACGAAAATTGCTGGGACAAAATGTCCGTGTTCCCCGGAATTAATATTGTTCCATATAGGGATAGAAAAAATTTTCCCCAGTAATAAATTACTGATATCCCATATATTATTGATTATTAAAGCAATGATAGTTAAATATTGGAATAAATTGGAAATCCCTAAGTGGAAAGAGATTATCAACAAAATTAATTATAATAAGGATTTGATGAAAGGAAATTTTAATGAAAAACCAAATAAAATAAGTACTATCAATTGGACTTTATGGGATCAGTATATGGAAGAATTTTAATGGGGCACACGGAAAAAGTAAAAACAGTAGTATATGGATATTAATATTTATTGGGATTTTACTCTTTTTTCTGTCCATTTTTTAATATGGAAAAGTGATCCCGAGATTTTAGTAACACTAAATATCGGCCGATTGTAAATAGGATTTGTCTCACTTGATCATGGATTGTTGAGATGTAACTGTATGTTTTGTATCTGCTGGGAAAACGTTTTTATGTTGTTTGTATTTTTATATTGTAATGAATGATGTTTTGGAAGGAAAAAATAAAAAAAACAAAAAAAAAAAAAAAGAAGATAATCTCTGCAAACAACCGGCATGCCACTTAGTGGCCCCAGGCCGCCACCGCTGGCTGTGAGATAAATGAAAGAACCTTGATTTTACAGCTTGTGTATACTAATGTGCAGCTCAGACTATTTGATAAGAGTGAGAGAAGGGTATGTATTTTGGCCAATACAGAGAAAGACAAGCAGACTTGAATCCTAATTAGCACATCAATGCAGCTAATTAATATGTGTGAGTTCCTCATTTGTATATAAATACAGCAACAACAACATGGAATTTCCCAGGATTCATTTATTTTTTTTGGGGGGGGGGGGGTTACACAATATATTACCAGATTTCCATTGTCTAAACAATATTATGGGGTGACAGAGTCCCTTTTATTGTGGTTTATTTAAATACACGCTAGACAAATATTGTGTGTGTTTAGTGTGTGCCCTTAAAGCTATATTAGTTTGAACACTGGACATTGGACACTGATTAGTAAGTCTTGAGGATGGAGTTGAAAAACTCCCAAAATACTTATAGAAAAAACATTTGACACTTATCTGACACATTTCTGTTTGCCTTCCTCTGAATCAATTATCAATTGATAATAAATCTGCATGTTAAAGATCAGAGAAGATAAAAAAAAGGTTGACTTTGGTTGACTAAAAGTCTTTTTTCAACCACAATTACTATGTAACTATGTAATATCTATTTATTTTGTACACTAAAGGGGTTTAATTTATGATAATCAACTGGCTTTAAGATTGTTGGTTGTCCTTTTAACATGCATTTTTTACTATATTAATCAAAAGTACAATTTCCCAATTCATTAGCGATAACAATGTTATTGTAATTGCCAATATTAGCTAAATCAGCGGCAGATGCAAAGCAGCAGTGGCATTTAAAAGGGTTAGAGTCATATGTTGATGGCAATGGCCTAGAGTAAAGGAAAATGCTTAATTTATTAATGGGATGGTGGCAGATAACTATTTTTATAAAAGGTGATTTGATTACCATTGGTATAGAGGTGCAGATTTAATACTTTACTTTTAATAGACTCTGTTGCTTTCTGGAAGCTGATGTAATGGAGGTGAGCACCATGCAGGTAGATATGGATTTAACGCTTTTAGTGCAACTGATTGATTCTGAACATGTATGTTGCAATCACAAATGAGATCACAAATTCCTTTTAGTTCTTTCTCACTGATGATTAAAAAAAATACATTTACACAGCACACATGTCAATCCCCAAGTAGGCAAACAGATAAAGAAAAACAACATGGAAGCCCTTTGTCAAAAGTAGAGACTGCTAAAAGTCGGTTTTCCTTAAAGTGCTTTTATGCTCATGGCTTACATATATTTTATTTTTTTAAGTTTTACTACAATGACGCTTTAATGGTAAAATCATAATAGCTTTGACCCCAACACTCCCCGGTCTCCCAATTTTATGTAACCTTTTCTTATTTTGTTACTATCTGCAGAAGTCGTTAATTATTTATTCTTAGTTATTCTTTTTTTGAAGCCCCCAGACAAGTGTAATTTCAGTTTTTAATAAATCCTGCTCTTTCAAGCTATCCCGTTATTGAATTAATCATCACCAGGTCCAGATAATTCCAGATTTTTTTTTTAAATTTAAATAATAATAATAATAGTATAATGAAATTGTAGGAGAGTTTTCTTTCCACATCACAATATATAGACTAAAATAAATAGCTATTTAAGTTTCTAAAAAATAGTGTTTATGTTTTTTAAACAATTTAGATGTCTAGAACATATTAAAGGATTTTCTAAAATATTGTTGTAATATTATTTTAAATAATTTTGGTGTTACAAAAGTTTTAGTTTTTGAGTACTTTTTAAGTATTTTAACCGAACTGATAACATCTTCCACCGTTATAATCATAATGATAGGGCAAATTCATATTTCCTTAGTTGTATGACACCCATGATTTCTATAAAATTATAAATTCCACCTCAACTTAAGTTCTTTTTATAATAAGACACAAATTTAGGGAAGGTGAACATTTATGTAAAGTAATGAAACTTTCCTAGTTTGCCCATTAGTCTCCAAGTTTGTGAAGAGTAGAAGCAGTAATTTTATTTTTTTCTATTTGTCACTGACATTTATAATGCTGAACTGATTGGGTTACATTTACTTATATTTTGTTCTTCAGCAGCTCATATCACCTAACATACAAGGGTCTTGTTGTAATAATCTGCAAGTGCCTGAACCCAGGAGACCAAAGTTGCTCTTGTGGAACTTCACAAGCTTCTCTTCTGTCTACCAAAGTAACTCTCCAAGATCCAAGACATCTCACATGAATTAGAAACAGGTTCCATGATCTGAATTTTCACGCTAAGGACCTTAAAATCTCCCTCTTTCATTCTTTCATGGACCCATAGCAAGGCCATATGGAACTCCAGGTTTCACTGGAAAGAAAGTAGTGGTCTAAGCATGGGGGTGTTTCAGTCTAGGCCCACAAGGTCCAGGCCTAGGGCAGCACATTTTTATGGGTCAGCAGCACGCCTGAAGTTGCCAATACAGTGCCATGCAACATGCACAGAAATGTCTAAATGCAGAGACTATTCTGTCTGTAAGTGTGCCTGGCACCTTCTGGATTACTATATACTTACACACATACATAAATGTATGGTTGGGAAAAATGTGAGGAAAGGAGCAGTAGTTGAATTTTGGGGGCGGGAACACAATTCTGAACAAGCCTAGGACAGCATAACACCTAAATATGTCTCTGGGTCTAAGAACGTATTCGGACCTGTTTTAGACTTGTAAAAGCAAATTGTAGTATTTGTTTTATAATGTTCTGTATGACTTGGACCACTAAAGAAATACTAAAGTTCCTAATTACAGTATGGTCTTTTGAATAACTTGACTTAATAAATGTTTTTTTAAAGAAGAAAAAATAATAATATCATTTATTCATGTATATGGGTAATTATACTTTACTGGGACAGACATCTTTTGGGGTTCTACTGACTGTCACCTGTGAGGGATCCTCAAAGTGGGCAATTATTATAGAATGAATGAATCCACAAAGGAATACAATTTGCAATAGAAGCACATTCATTGGTCATCAATCCAGGTATAGAAACTAACGTTAATTGCCACACTAAGGAAAAGTTGCATATAATAGTGAAAAAGTTCGTTTATTTTTTACTTTCTAAAAAAATGATCTAGTATTTAAAATAGTTCCTCGATATACTGCAAATATGGGACTTACAGTAAGTGGACAAAATATCACATTTTGTCCAGTCACATAGAACAGTGGATAGGGTGATGTATTTGTTCTTTCTTTCATAAATATCAAATAGCAAAATAGTCGCAAAATAGTACATTTACACAGAAAATAGTAAATACTGTAATACAAAGCAAATATATTATCACATGTAATTAGAGTATTATTTAACCACTGAAGATAATAAAACCATTATTCGAAGTAATCAAAATCCAGCAGAAAATGTGTTATTTTTTTTAATTAAAATTGTTTTTAAAAGCTGAGGTTTGACATCTTTACCACACTCACACTGTTTTTTTACCCTGCACCGAAGCATTTATTGAGCTTAAAAGAACATTCTATAGGATTCCAAAACCAGAAACCATTGTATTTATATATATAAAAATATAATTTTTTTATTTATTAAAATCTTTTGTCATTACATATATGTGATAATTGTATTTATAGAGTCAATATGTATAAATGTATTTATTTTGTGCGTATATATATATATATATATATATATAGTGCAACAGACCATTTGTTCCTATGCAATGTGTTTTCCTTATATGTATTAACCCCTTGAGTACTGGGTTGTGTGATACCCATGCTGTTGTATAATAAAACATGAGAAACTGCAATATCATATTTTTTTAATTGCACATATGTTTATTTTGGACTGTTAAGTGTTGTGTGATTAACATAGCTAGCCGGATTTACTTTGGCCTTAAACATGGCGAAAACTGATATATAGGGGATTAGCATGGAGGCCTTAGATCGTAAACTCTAACAACAGCTTTGCCCTCATCTTCTCCTATATCAATGTATCTGTACAAAATGCTAGGACAATACAGTTTTCGTTTTAATTGTGATATAAAAATCTTCTAAAAATATGAATCAATTTAAAAAAAAATATATATATTTTTTTTTAATTTGGCGTTTAGTGCTGTTTGATGTTGCGCTATATTGCTGAACTCCATATCCCTTTAAACAAATAAAGAATAGCAAACAACTGTTACCTAAATATATATGCAATTCACAGGCCAATGCACAAGCTCCATGCCCCTACATCACATAGAGGAAGTGCACAGTAATTTGTAGTGCTTAAAATAACCTGAATAAATTACAAACTGGCTAAAAGACCTTGGGTATTATTCATTAATCTCTTTAGTGTAGTTTGTGCACGGTTGCATGAAATTTCCCTATTATATGCAATAAAACATAGTATTTAAAATCAACAAGTTAATTATTTATGTAACACCTGTTAAACATTTCACCTTTCTCGGGGCGTCACAACTAGCACATTTCAGTCATTAAGGCTACAAATGTCTAAATGCAGAGACTATTCTGTCTGTAAGTGTGCCTGGCACCTTCTGGATTACTGTATACTTACACACTTAAACACTTATCACTTTTATATAAGTGTGTGGTAAATGTATGGTTGGGATAAATATGAGGAAAGGAGCAGTAGTTGAATTTCGGGGGCGGGCACACAATTCTGAACAAGCCTAGGACAACATAACACCTAAATATGTCTCTGGGTCTAAGAAAATATTCTGATCTGTTTTAGACTTGTAAAAGCATATTGTAATGTTCTGTATGACTTGGACCACT
This sequence comes from Discoglossus pictus, assembly GCA_027410445.1. Taxonomy (NCBI): domain Eukaryota; kingdom Metazoa; phylum Chordata; class Amphibia; order Anura; family Alytidae; genus Discoglossus; species Discoglossus pictus. Next base: position 41,632,179 of record CM050173.1, read on the forward strand.
AAAGAAATACTAAAGTTCCTAATTACAGTATGGTCTTTTGAATAACTTGACTTAATAAATGTTTTTTTTAAAGAAGAAAAAATAATAATATAATTTATTCACGTACATGGGTAATTATACTTTACTGGGACATACATGTTTTGGCGTTCTACTGACTGTCACCTGTGAGGGATCCTCAAAGTGGGCAATTATTATAGAATGAATGAATCCACAAAGGAATACAATTTGCAATAGAAGCACATTCATTGGTCATCAATCCAGGTATAGAAACTAATGTTAATTGCCACACTAAGGAAAAGTTGCATATAATAGTGAAAAAGTTCGTTTATTTTTTACTTTCTAAAAAAATGATCTAGTATTTAAAATAGTTCCTCCATATAATGCAAATATGGGACTTCAGTGGACAAAATATCACATATTGTCTAGTCACATAGAACAGTGGATAGAGTGATGTATTTGTTCTTTCTTTCATAAATATCAAATAGCAAAATAGTCGCATAAAAGTACATTTACACAGAAAATAGTAAACAGAATACTGTAATACTCACTTTCTAATTTTATTAACTGGAACCTGTAAAAGTGATTTAGATAAATGTCAAATGTTTAAACTTAATGAAGTAGGGTCTTGAGATTACCACTTAAAAGCATATACAGAGATAATACTCCGTCAAATGTTTCTCTGTTTTATGAATTCAATTTACTAAGAATCTGGAAAAACAGTGAACAATGTTCCATAAACATTAGCCATGACTTTCTCTAATGAAATTTCCATAAACGGTTCCCAGATATGAGTTGTAATGTCTAATAATTGTTTGTGAACCCTTACATTTGAATGTGTATTACTAGAAGAATCCAGATGGTTCTTAAAAGCTAAAAAAATCTGAAAGTGGCAAAAATAAATAACTAAAAGTGTATGTAAGAGATGTCATCAATAGAGCAGGACGTAATGTTGTTATCTGTAAGGTAAAACAAATAAAGCTAATCCTGTTTGGCTACTGTACACACCTTAGATTATAGACAGTTCTTTATACTTTTGTACAACTCTTTTCAATTTTTAATTTTGATGATGAAAACAAATGTTTAGAAATACAAGTGCTGTTGTATATATGTGCCATAAAGCTTTTTATTATGAAGTTTTGGAAACAATTTTTCAAGTATTGCTGTATTTTTTTCATATGTCTTGGTGTATCAGTAAAGTAAAGGTATATTTTGAAATGCAGGGTCTGAAGCAAAAAAATTACAACATATGTTTAGATAACTTACACAAAAACAAAATCTTTGACATTTATGTTTAAAGGGACACTTAATTCAGGGTCACATCACAGTAAGGATCTCCTAAAAGCATGTTGAAATACTTTTTTTATTTTTTGAAATACCTGCATTTTTCACTGGGATATTACTAAAGTAAAATCTGTTTTTGCATATGTCACTGACATGCCCTCTGCCAGACCCACAGCTAGAGCTCCATGCATTGAGCAAAAGAAAAAAAAAAGAGTTAATCCTTAACCAATCCATCTGTGCAGAGCATGGCATGCTGGAATCACCTAAACAGGTCAGTGGGTTAACCTTCCAGTGCAGTTCTGAATTCAGGGAAAACTGAAGGGGTTTACATTCTAACATTCTCTTTAGCAGGGTATCTATCCCTTCTCTATACTGTCAATATTATCTATACAGGGAACAGGTTTCACGAAGCAAATATATTATCACATGTAATTAGAATATTAATTAACCACTGAAGATAATAAAACCATTATCCGAAGTAATCAAAATCAAGCAGAAAATGTGTGATTTCATTGTATTAAAATTGTTTTTAAAAGCTGAGGTTTGACATCTTTACCACACTCACACTCTTTTTTTACCCTGCACCAAAGCATTTATTGAGCTTAAAAGAACGTTCTATAGGATTCCAAAACCAGAAAACATTGTATTTATATATATAAAAATATAATTTTTTTATTTATTTAAATTTGTTGTCATTACATAGATGTGATAATTGTATTTATAGAGTCAATGTATTTATTTTGTGCGTTTATATATATATATATATATATATATATATATATATATATATATATATAGTACAACAGACCATTTGTTCCTATGCAATGTGGTTTCCTCATATGTATTAACCCCTTGAGTACTTGGTTGTGTGTTACCCATGCTGTTGTATAATAAAACATAAGAAAATACAATATCATATTTTTTTAATTACACATATGTTTATTTTGGACTGTTAAGTGTTGTGTGATTAACATAGCTAGCGGGATTTACTTTTACCTTCAGTAAAAACTGAGAAATATAGGGGATTAGCATGGAGGCCTTAGATTGTAAACTCTAACAACAGCTTTGTCCTCATCTTCTCCTATATCAATGTATCTGTACAAAATGCTAGGGGCCTCATTCTATTACCGGCCGTAAATCGGCCGTAAGGCTGCGATTCCTTGCGGGGGTTCAGTTAACTCGCGATTCTATTATACGGCCCCGCAAGGATCTCATCTTACGGCCGGCCGCATATCTTGGAACCGGCCGTAAGCTGTGAAATATAAAAACGCAAAAATAAATTCAAGCCTGCACTGTACAGCTCTGTAAATGCTAGGGATCATATTGGGGGACATGAGGATTAAAAGAAACCCCCTCTCAAGCTTGCACATCTGCCCAAACCCGAGTTCAAATTAACTGTTTATTTTCCGGCTGCGGCGTGGGTGTGTCTGAGGTGCTCCAAGCACTCTGGACTTTTTACATGGATATTTTACGGATATTAAAAAGAAAATATTTTACGGATTTGAGTACAGGATAATTATGTGCTATTTTTTCTAACACCTAAAATCCCTTTATAGTCTTCGCAAAGTGCAGGATGGCTTTATTTGAGCTATTTTATGTGCTTAATTGGTGCTAGCGAGACCTCTTTCCTGCAAGTAAGCTGCGGCTCGCTTTTAGCCTTGCAGAGAGGTTTCCCGGAGCAATTGAATTGCAAAACTCTTGCGGCCGTTTTAGATCAAAGGCTTTCCTCTGGCGCGAGCGGCCGCAAGAGATAGCAAGGCACCGGCCGCAAGCCTGCCGGAGCCTCCGGCCGTAAGGGAATAGAATAGCCGAATAGCTTGCGGCCGGTCCTTGCGGCCCCGCAACGGCTGCGGCCGCTAATAGAATGAGGCCCTAGGACATTACAGTTTTCGTTTTAATGGTGATATAAAAATCTTCTAAAAATATGAATCAATTAAAAAAAATAAAAAAGTTTTTTTTTTATATTTGGCGTTTAGTGCTGTTTGATGTTGCGCTATATTGCTGAACTCCATATCCCTTTAAACAAATAAAGAATAGCAAACAACTGTTACCTAAATATATATGCAATTCACAGGCCAATGCACAAGCTCCATGCCCCTACATCACATAGAGGAAGTGCACAGTAATTTGTAGTGCTTAAAATAACCTGAATAAATTACAAACTGGCTAAAAGACCTTGGGTATTATTCATTAATCTCTTTAGTGTAGTTTGGGCACTGTTGCATGAAATTTCCCTATTATATTCAATAAAACATAGTATTTAAAATCAACAAGTTAACTATTTATGTAACACCTGTTAAACATTTCACCTTTCTCGGGGCATCACAACTAGCACATTTCAGTCATTAAGGCTACAAATGTTACTAATACTTTAGCTTTTATTGTCACTTCATTCAAAGAGAAGTAAACATTAACAAGTTTATGGGCCACATATTTAAAAGTCCATCAAAATGCTATCTTAAAATGGTATTTTTTAAACTAAAAAAGGTAACTAAAAAATATGTAAAATAAATAGTAATATAATCAGGTAATTTTCCATGTACACACAATTATTGTATGCATTTCATACAAGTTTTGCCCAATTTAATACTAATTTATAGTTATATGTAATGGTTATTTTGTGTAAGGCCTTGTGCAATAAAGTTTTGGATTTCATATGTCAAATGTTTGATTGAGAAATGTATTTAAAGGATCACTGTAGTTTATATTTTTCTATTTTTAGAACATAAAAAAATGAATAAAACCTTTGCATTTTTCACTTTAATGTGTAATTGTTCCTTATTGCAGTCTTTATTTTTTTTACTGAGCCTGCTGCTTGCAGCATCTGTGGTAATAGGGTGCATCCATATAAACAAATGAGCATTCCATGAGATATAATGAATGCACTTGTAGTTGTATTTGACAAAGTCCCACTGTGTAGATACAAACGTCCTACTTATTCAATGTCTCCTCCCACCCCCGGAAGTAGGTAGATCCACAGCAACTTAAATTGCATATAAAAGTAAGATATTAGATGCTGTATTACATACAGTGCCATGCAAAAGTATTCACCCCCCTTGACTTTTTACCTATTTTGTTACATTACAGCCTTAAGTTCAAAGTTTTGTTAATCTGAATTTTAGGTGATGGATCACAAAACAAAAGTCTAAGTTAATGAAGTGAAATGAAAAAAAAATATATACCGTACATAAAACTATTTTTTAGAAATAGAAAACAGAAAATTGGCATGTGCGTATGAATTCACCTCCTTTGTTATGAAGCCCATAAAAAGCTCTGGTGCAACTAATTACCTTCAGAAGTCACATAATTAGTGAAATGATGCCCACCTGTGTGCAATCTAAGTGTCACATGATCTGTCATTACATATACACACCAGCGGCTGCAACACCTAAGACACCACTAACCAAACACTGCCATGAAGACCAAGGAACTCTCCAAACAAGTAAGGGACAATGTTGTTGAGAAGTACAAGTCAGGGTTAGGTGATAAAAAAAATATCCAAATCTTTGATGATCCCCAGGAGCACCATCAAATCAATCATAACCAAATGGAAAGAACATGGTACAACAGCAAACCTGCCAAGAGACGGCTGCCCACCAAAACTCATGGCAAGTAGGGCATTAATCAGTGAGGGGGCACAGAGACCTAAGGTAACCCTGGAGGGACTGCAGAGTTCCACAGCAGAGACTGTATCTGTACATAGGATGACAATAAGCCGGACGCTCCATAGAGTTGGGCTTTATGGCAGAGCGGCCAGAAGAAAGACATTACTTTCAGCAACAAAAAAAAATGGCATGTTTTGAGTTTGTGCAAAGGCATGTGGGAGACTCCCAAAATGTTTGGAGGAAGGTGCTCTGGTCTGATGAGACTAAAATTTAACTTTTCAGCCATCAAAGAAAACGCTATGTCTGGCGCAAACCCAACACATCACATCACCCAAAGAACACCATCCCCACAGTGAAACATGGTGGTGGCAGCATCATGCTGTGGGGATGTTTTTCAGCAGTCGGGACTGGGAAACTGGTCACACTGCTAAAGCAACACTTGAGTGGTTTAAGGGGAAACATGTAAATGTGTTGGAATGGCCTAGTCAAAGCCCAGACCTCAATCCAATAGAAAATCTGTGGTCAGACTTAAAGATTGCTGTTCACAAGCGCAAACTATTCAACTTGAAGGAGCTGAAGCAGTTTTGCAAGGAGGAATGGGCACAAATCCCAGTAGTAAGATGTGGCAAGCTCATAGAGACTTATCCAAAGCGACTTAGAGCTGTGATTGCCGCAAAAGATGGTATTGACTTTAGGGGGGTGAATAGTTATGCACATTGAATTTTTCTGTTATTTTGTCCTATTTGTTGTTCACTTCACAATAAAAAAAAAAAAACATCTTCAAAGTTGTGGGCATGTTCTGTAAATTAAATGATGCAAATCCTCAAACAATCCATGTTAATTCCAGGTTGTGAGGGAACAAAACACCAAGGGGAAAAATGCCAAGGGGGTGAATACTTTTTCAAGGCACTGTATTTTTTACATTCTCAAAACATGCTGTTTGTCTTGAACAAGTAGTTCTTTTTCGTATTTTTTCTTTCATTAATATCCAATATTTAGAAAGTTGGGTACATCGATTTTTGTCAAGTAAGAAAAAAACTTATCTGGTATCGGGTAATCTGGCACCTCTTTTTATCCAGACATATTTTATTTAGTACAAGTTGTTTAGTTTCACTGCTTTGTCAATAGATGAGGAATTCAGTAAACATGACAAAAGCATTGGTTCAAAGGAACATTTTAAAAAATGAGTTCACTTAATTCTCTGCATTACCACTACCTTACAAAAATAAATAGATAGAACTGCAGTATTTATCTAAAAAAATGAAACGACCGCTGGTCCAGCTAAATCACTAATCCAGAAACACATTGGAACGGACAATGCCAGAAGATTGATGTGGTACCTGTACTCATAAAAAAAAAATGTTTTATTGATACATTTTACATATATTTTTTTAATGAAACATGGGATAGTAACTCCGCCTCTAAAATATAAACTTAACTTAACGTATTTATCGGCGTATAACACGCACTTTTTCTCCCTGAAAATAGGGGGCAAATGATAGGTGAGTGTTATACGCCGATATTCCCCCCCCCCCCTCCTCATCCTCAACCTCCCTCCTCACTCTAAACCCCCTCCGACAACCGGGATATGCTAATGACGTGGCGCGCTGACGCACATGTGACGTCACCGGGTCAAGGAGCGGAGCGGAGGCCGGAGCAGAAGCAGGAGAGGGGGGGTTAGAATGAGGGGGGGGTTTAGAATGAGGAGGGGGGTTTAGAATGAGGAGGCGGGTTAGAATGCGGAGGGGGGTTTAGAATGAGAAGGGAGGTTGAGGAGGGTGGTTAAGGTTGAGGAGGGGGCTTGAGGATAGGGGGGTTAAGGATAGGGGGGTTGAGGTTGAGGAGGGGGTTGAGGATAGGGGGGTAGAGGAGGGAGGATGAGGATGGGGGTTGAGGATGAGGAGGGGGTTGAGGATGAGGAGGGGGGTTGAGGATGGGGGGGTTGAGGAGGGAGGATGAGGAGGGAGGTTGAGGAGGGAGGTTGAGGATGAGGAGGGGGGTTGAGGATGAGGAGGGGGGTTGAGGATGAGGAGGGAGGTTGAGGTTGAGGAGGGGGGTTGAGGTTGAGGAGGGGGGTTGAGTAAGGAGGATGAGGATGGGGGGTGGAGGAGGGGATTGAGGATGGGGGGTTTGAGGAGGGGGTTGAGGATGAGGAGGGAGGTTGAGGATTTTGCTTCAAAGCTCTTTATTTGAATTTTTTTCCCCTGAAATTCCCTTCTTAAAATGAGGTGCGTGTCATACGCCGGTGTTTGTTATATGCCGATAAATGCGGTATATTTTGAGAATAATGCTAGGGGCAATTCTTTTTAATTTCAAGTTGTAGTAAACACCTTATTATTTTTATTACTATTTAAAAAAAACATTTTATACAGCACCAATATACATTATATACAGAGAATATGTGACACATAACAATAAAATAACAAATAATAATAATAATAGAAAAGGAGAGGAGGCTCCTGCTCCTAAGAGCTTAATCTGTGAAGGAGTTTAGATAAGGAGGTTAGATAAGTGATACAAAAGGAGTGAAGGAGATAACTAATTATGGGTTGAGGTGGTGTCATTATGAAGAATAAACAAGCAGGTGAAATGAGAATACAATGCATTTAGGTTGTAAGCATTTTTTGGGATCCTGTTTAGTCTGTTCTATGCTTCCAGATGCCATTCACAAAACACAGTAGACCCTTGACATTTGTGGGGCTTATGTTTCCTGGGTACCCCACAAAAATACAAGAATAACTCTAACCATAAACTTTTGTTTCGTCTGCATGTATATTGCATGTATAACATAACAAATATGAGAAATATCTACTGTATGTATACAACTATAATAATTTAAATTACAATTTGGATTTTTTTTAAATGCTTGTATATTTAAAAAAATAATAATTAATTACATTTATATACACGTTCTTCTGTCTCTTATAAGTACTTTTTAGAAGCACTCCAATAATGCGTTGAACCCATTGTACACAGTTTATATTTTGTTCCTGTTTAAAACTTACGAGAAAGGAGAGATAACACTGCATGCCGGAAAGAAAAAACATGACGGATGTTTGCTACTACCAATAACAGAAGGGATTCTGGGTACAGTGTGGTCATCCAGTCAACGCTCATCCTTATTTTACTCCATTGAAACTGGTTGGGACATTTAACATTGTATGTACACAAATTTGACTTATAAACTACAAAGCTAACTTTTCTTTACATTTTCATGCATGTAGGCTTAATAAAAAAAAAAATTGGCACAAGACTAAAAAAAATCTTGGGGAAAATGGGTGGAAAAAATTGTGAATGTGAAAACCACCACTGTCAAACCAGCAAATGTCAAGATCAGATATACAATGGTAGTACAACTACATTTGATATGTACTTTTCAGTCTCAAATGATATAAAGTGCTACTCTTCTATTTTCTGTTGTAGTGTGGAACCTTTTTGCATGTATTTCATGAAACCAGTGCTTAGAAGATGTGGCTTTTTCTACCTTTGGCCCTATGGCCATGTCTCTTGAACTTCTCCAATTTCCCTGATCGCTGGCTCTTCTTTCTCTGGGTTCCATACTTCTTCCTCCCAGATTATCCCTTTCTGATTCCTACTGTTGGACTCCAAATTCCAACATCCTAAGCGTACCGTAGTTATTATCTGGTATTTGTAATTATTATCTAGTATTTATAATGCACCAACATATTTATTAACGTGGTACATTTTTGATGAGAGTAGACTCATGAACAGTTGGGTACAGATAGGTGTAAGAATATAAGAATTACTAAGGGTAATGCTATGCATATCCACATAATATTCAGTAAACAGTTTATAACACACCTCACCTGATTATCAAGCCTAAAAGAAGCTATGATGTGTGATACATATGTATCTGATAAAGCCTGAGTAGCATTAGAAAGGTAGATTGTTCATTTTCCATTAGGCAGAATAAAAAGTTTTCTTGGGCTGCCTGTCTCTAGGGGGCACCATGTTCTAATGCTGAAAAATGTATTCATTAGCATCTGTGCTCCATCAGAGAAGTGGTGAGTATCTTGGGGATGGGAATAACAAAGCTCTTCACTCATTGGCTTACCTGCCTTACTAACCTACGGATGCTAGGAGTTGTTTTCAAATAAATTATATACACAACAGACAAAAGACTCACAGCTTCCATACCTCAATGTGCAGTTAAGTAACTAATATATAGTATAGTAGCATATATAGTTAATAGAATAGCATCAATTTTATGGTGGATTATTTATTGTTTATTTCCAGTGTTTTTTTCCCATCTATGTGGCGTGTTTTGTCTCCACAATTTAATGTAGACCAAAACAGTATGATCTGTCATGGCTTCTCCCAGACGTTCTCAGTGACATAACCTCAATATTAATTTATTTTTAAATTCTACAGAGAATAGTACCATTACTTCCCAGGATGATTGAAATATTCGATATGAATAAAACTATATATTTTAATTTATGTTTGTATTTCAATACCCTTTTATAAAAAGTATGGTATAGTGTTGATTCACAGTCAAAAGAACAGGTGAACAATACATTCCCCTGTTCTTTTGACTGTGAATCAACACTATACCGTACTTTTTATAAAAGGTATTTAGTATGCAGAGATTGTAGTAATATAAAGGTCACACAAGAAAGCTCCTTTGTAAATGTCAACCTTTTATTATGGAAGTGTCTATCATAAGCATATTAACATTTACATGTTTTCATATTTTCAAAGAAGGTCAGATAGTGCTGAGATCTCTTTTTAACTATAGTTTTTATTTTTTGTTTATTTAGCCATTTTACATTAGCTACATTCATTTTGTCAAGAAAATAAATGGTGTCTGTAAGGTGATATCATTCATTTATATGAATACACCTGGAGTCAATAGAAAGTTAAGGGCACGTCTCATTCCAAGAAATGTACAGTTGACAGGTCGCCCTATGTGTTACCCAAAAGGAGATCACAGATAAGGGCAGTCAGATGGTAGAATTAAAGGGTTGGATTGGATTCATTTCTACATTAAAAGAAAAAAATGGTAGGGATTCAACACAAGCAGATTAGAAAAATAAGTTGTGTTAGGAATATATAGAAGATCTATACAAGAAGGACTTCCACTGCATTGATAACCTCAATAGTCTATCCAGTGAGCTGGAGCCAGACATCTTGGATTCTATCCGGTGAGCTGGAGCCAGACATCTTGGATTCTATCCAATGAGCTGGAGTCAGACATCTTTGACAGTGAAGTGAGATAGGCTCAAGGAAGCATTTATGTTAACAAGGCTGCAGTTGATGGAATCCCAGGTAAACTGTTCAAAATCCTAGAAGATGTTGCTGTGAAAGTATTGCTTGCATTATATTAGCAAATGTAGAAAACCGAGCAGTTGCTAGTAGGCTGGAAAAGGTCAGTCTACATCCCAGTTCCTAAAAAGGCAGTCCTCCACTCCAGTTATCGAAAAACTGCACTCATTTGCCAGCAAGGTAATGCTTAAGATCCTGCAAGCTCTGCTCCAACAATTTATGGACAGATAACTACCAGATTTGCAAGCTGGGGTACACAGATGCACAAGAGATCAATTTGACAATGATAAAAGAGAAAGCAAGAGTTCCAGAAAAAACAAACAATTTATCTTTACTTCACAGACTATTCTAAAGCCTTATGGTAAGTTCTTCTAATAGATGTGGTACCAGACCATCTCATCCACCTCTTGAGGAATCTGTAATTGCACCAAGAACTGAACATGTAACAACCAAATGGTTCAAGATTGGGAACGGAGTACAATAAGGTTTCATATTGTCACCTTATTTATTCAACTTATTCATGGCATACATCATCTGTAAGGTCGTGCTGGACAAATCTAAAGCCTGAATTAATATTACTAAGAGAAATATCAACAACCTCAGATACTGTATGCTGATGATAATACTCTGATCAATAAAAGTGATGAATAACTAAGGAGTCTATTGATGAGGGTGAAGAAGAGAAGGCAAAAGTTGCCTGCTGCTCAGAGTTTTAAAGACTAAGATTGTGGCAAACAGCAATCTCAGTTCCTGGCAAATAGATGGGAAAGAAGGTGAGACAGTGACAGTTTTTATTTTCATGGACTGGAAGATCTCTGCAGATGCTGACTGCAGCCATGAAATTAAGAGACATTTGCTTCTGTGGAGGAAAGATATGGCAAGTCTGGGCAAGCTATTAAAAAGTCCGTTGGACTGTAAAAAGATTCAATTAATCAATCAATACTACAGGAAATCAAGCCAAATAGTTTGACTATATCATGAGAAGTCAGGATTCCCTAGAGAAGACTAAGGTGTTGTAAAAGATTGAAGGCACCCAAAGAAGGTGAAGGTAGAGGTGGAGATGGATAGATGAGTTCATTTAAGCCATGAACATGAGCTTGAGGGGACTCAGAGGGGCAGTGGCTGACAGATGGGCCTGGCTTTCTGTGGCCCATGGGTAATGGAAAGACTTATATATATATTACAGTAATGTTCTGCAACCACGTTTGGCCAATAATAATGACATGAAATGAACGAGCACTGAAGTTAATAACTTTTTTAGCCTATCTTTTAAAAGACAGTCATTATTTTTCATTTTTTTTATTCTCCTTGCAATCTTTAAAAGAAGCTGACACTTTTATGTGCCACCTGTTTTTAATCAATAAATATTTTTGATGCTTGAGGAAAGGGGTGTGTTGGGCTTGGCTGGTGTAGCTAAGGAGTTTCCCTCATAAAACATACACCAGTGCCTGCAGTATTTTATTTAATAATTCATAAAGTGATAACCTTTTGATAATAACTAGCAAATGTTGCATAGCATTTCAAACAGTGGGTTTTATCTTTAAAAAGCATTTTAAAAAATGGCTGCAGGTCCTTTTAGCTATTTTTTTTACTAAAGTAAATTATTCCTGAGATATTCAACATCGTTCGTGTAACTCCTTTATGTAATGTGCAGGCAGTTCAGTCGGTTAGTTGGTAGCTCACAGTACTTGATAGAGAACGGTGGTGAGACTATAACTGCTTCATAAGATTGGGGAACATTTCTTTACCAGCACAGAGACAAACAGACTGTTATTTGCAAATGAATGCTAAATTATTGCTTTCATGTGCCGAGTAATGCTATGCTAACTATGATGCAAATCTCAAGAATGTCTACTTTAGAAAAAAATGACAAGTACAATGTTTATCCTGCTTTTTAAGAATAAATTAAAAGAGCTATTTGTTTTTAGGATGTCAAGCTTTTATTTAATTTTACACTTAGATTAAATGCTGATATGATTCATAACCCTATCAATGTATTATATGCAATAAAAATGCTAGGAACATCAAAATATAGATTTGATGCCTCATAAAAACCAAAAAGGTCCATCTAGCTGTCTATTCATCTTACCTCAAAGTTTGGCTTAACTTAGCCTCAACATAGCCTGAAGGAATGCTTACATTTCTTAATTGTGTTTAACTCTACCACTTCAGAAAACACAGTTTTTAGGATATACCTTAGAGGGGACACTTAGATTCTCTTTTATATCAATCTTAAGAATATAAAAAAATACTGTTTGTTATTTCTAAGTTAGTTGCTGTAAATGTGTAGTAAACTTCATAGAAAACACTAAAGGGAAAAGGAAATAAGGTGTCCTTTCTCCTTTCGTGTTTTCTACTAACTATACCATTTCAACTGGAAGACTGTTCCACTTATCTGTTACTCTTTCTGTACTTTCTCATGTTACCATTACATTGTCTACCATCCAACTTCATATCATGACATTCTGGTTTTTGTATTCCTCTTTTTCTCAAAGACACTTCCCTCTTGAACTTTATTAAATTGTTTGATATATTTGAAGGTCTCTATCATATCACCCTTTCATTCTCTCCTCGGAGTTATACATTTTATTTGTTACACAACACTTGAAGAAGAAACGTGTGGGGGCTCAAAGCTCTGTAACCCATCTATGAAGATTTTTCGTGGTGGGGATGGTAGAGCAAAGTGAGAAGTTAACATTATCATAATTTTTTTTATCTTTAAGTTTGTTTATACTTGACCGTAAGTGGGACCAGTTATTTGCATGGATTGTGGGGGACACTGCAACTCATTTGGTTCACAAAACATGGATAATGGAGCAGTGTATTCTGTTGTTACCTGTAATTTACCTAAAAACCTTCAACCAAGATTCCAGTCAGTTTATTCCCGTAGGTACCTCCACCATATTCACCACAAACATTGGCATTTAAGGTATATACGTTCAATATGCCGCTATGACATCAAGTTTACATAGGTTGTGTCTTTCAAGCAAGTACTGGATAAGCAACAATACGTATAATTAAGAGACATTCCATGTGTGGCAAAATCTTTTACAATTTCATAAGAACACTCATAATTATATATAGGGGGTATTTATGTTGTAGGAAAACCCTTCATTTGTATATTAAATTAAGTCAAATTCTCCCGCAATTCATGATAGTCCATATCATTTTTTAATATGTTAATAATCATTTGCACATGCTATTCAGACCTCTATACATTAATAGTACACAAAATATTATTCAATGCTACTGGGAATGAGATAGGAAGTGTGACTCAAGCTTCCAATATGTAATAATTGTCTCCTAGCACCACGGAAAGAGCAGCAATATGTACCAATAAATTACTGACATACAGCCTTATTAAATTGCGATTCGGCCAATTGAATAGGGCTCTATATAAGCACATAGCATATTTTTTTTCAGAAGTTTTTAGTTAGTGAAGACCTTGCTTTTGGATAGAAGTTTACTAACTAAAAACTTCTGTAAAAAATATGCTCTGTGCTTATATGGAGCCCTATTCAATTGACCAAAACCCAATTTAATAAAGCAAAGACATTCTAACAGTAAACCTCATATTTGTTGTTGTTGTTCAGTCCTTCATTCATATCCTACTCTCTGTGGCCCTATGGACTGCAGCACGACAGGCATATTTATCTATGTTTCTGGTTGTGCTTATACATAAGCAAAGATACTGGAGTGGGTTACCAGTTTCTTCTCCAGTGGACCACAATTTGTCTGATTTCTCTAATATGACCTGCCCATCTTGTGTGACCCTACATGGTATATCTCAGAGCTTAATTGAAGTACACAAGCTCCTGCACCAAGACAAGGTAGTGATTCTGAAGTGGAAAACCTCATATAGTTGTTACATTTGGGAGTGTTATACTTAATTACCTGTTACTTGAAGCTGTAGTCTGAATAAACTAAAATGAGGACATTTGTGAGAAAAGTCAAATGAGTATGTTATGTCTTAAAAATATTTCATAATAATAGACTTAAAAGTTTGACTTGTGAAAAGTGCTAATTAAGTGTCATATCAAGTGAGATAATATGCTGTAATAATTTCTGTATGTGAGATAGTCCATTAACCAAAAATAGTTGTAATGTAGTAAAGTGTTAAACTGTGAAAATGTGTAACATTTATGTGATTAGTGATACGATTTGTTTCTCAGATAATGTTTTACTTTAATGATGGTGACAATTTAAAACAATGTAGCATAAAATAAAATTAAATACACATTTAATATTTTATAATTAATATTTATGAATACATATTATTTATTATTTTGCCTTGTAAAAATAAAGCTGTACGGAGGAAGAATATGTATGAGATATATTATAACCTGTTGGGCAAAATACATAGAATGAGTAAAAACATGGTGTTGATAGTATTTTGAGGGACAGCGTATATTCTCCTAACACTTATTTTTACAATTTGGAAAGTATTTAATTTGTTAATGTGTCTTTCGGAAACTATTTAAACTTGTTCACATTTTTTTGGCTCTGTGTGCCCTCTACTGCTTTCAAGATTTATAAGTTATGAGGAGGCTTTCATGTGGCTCTAAGGAATGAAGAATAGGATCACCATCAAGAATTCAGCACAGTTGGATGATCATACGGCCATCATATTGCTCTACACATTGGACTCTGTCCACTGGTGTGTTCTTATGCATTTTAGGATGACTACCTATGACTGTATTTTAGCAGATTGTATACCTTTATATAAAAGAGTTTTGTTGTGGGAATGTCTGTAAAGCGCACAATCATAAGTGTATTTAACACAAAGTTTCCGGCTGATGTTCTCTGTTTAAGTATATGCCGTATATGTTGGTGTTACTCCATGGTACTTGAGTCCATGTGGGGCGGTGATATTATTTAGTCTGATGCTGTGTACTTTTCGAGTGTGCGTGTCGGGGTTCCCCAAAGCATAAGTACTTCAGACCATTTTCATGGATAAAAATATATTTATTTGGTAAAAATTCCGCTTTGATTCTGGTACAGAAATCCAGTGATAAAAATCGTAAAATCAATAGATAGTAAAACAAGTGACAGATGCGTTTCGCTGCTGTGATCTGCACCTTCCTCAGTGACAAATAAATTCCTTCCTGCAATGATGCTCAATCTGGCCTGTTGCTGGAGTATGGAAGGTTCTGATTATCCTTAGCTTGAGGGATGTATCCTGATAGAAGCTAAGGCAGGGGTCACCAAACTCGGTCCTGGAGGGCCGCACCCAGGCCTGGATTTGTGGATATCCTTGCTGCAAGCAGGTGAGACTATTGCTTCTTCAGTCATCCTGATTGACTCACCTGTGCACAGAAAGAAAATCATCAAATCCAGGCCTGGGTGCAGCCCTCCAGGACCGAGTTTGGTTACCCCTGAGCTAAGGCTATAAAGCATGTATACCTTTATATGACTGGTTTGGCTAACTATGGGCCAAATTAAATTCCAGCTTCTTAAGTCCAATGTGTAGCACTTAAGGGCTGCATGCTTCAAATTTGCCCTACTTACGTTGCTATTAAATTAGAAAGGGCTGTGAGCTAAGAGCGAGAGGCTCTATTTCGTAAACCAGTTCTCGGCCATCGGAGTTGCGTGCTCGAACGCAAACAATTAAGCTTACGGGTTCAGATGGAGCCAATTGAAAAAGAGATTGTTAGCGTTACGTCACTGAAAACGGGGAGGGTAGATTTAGAAGTTCTACGTGCTTCAATTACAGTTTGCGATCGGTCCAACAAGCCAGATATAATGCAATATTAATAAAGCAGTAAATATGATATCCTATTACATGCGAGTTACAGTATATGTCGCAACACATTGATTGCAGGGATCGATATAACACAAAATCTAATCATGAAATAAAGTATTTTTCGGGGGGCGATTTGCTGGCTTGAGAATGTTGTGCTATTAATTCTAAGACCTAACATCACTTTCCCTTTTTATAAATGTACAGTAGAGTGATTTTATGCACAGTAAATATGCTACGCATTGTACTTTAACCCCATTGCTGGTGCTCTAGAGCACACGTTAGCCTTTTGGCTTCATTTGCATGTTACGTTGCAATTTAATAGCTGAATTGAACAAGTAATGGTTACAGGCTCAGCAGATCAAAGGATTTACGTGCACAAAGTTCAACGTTGCTCACCATGTAGCCTATTCTCGTCCATCCTGCGTATTACCACGCAAAGCCCGCGGCAAGCAACGTTACAGGGCTAATTTAATACCTGTAATATGTAAATCTGGAGTTACAGGCTACTTTTTTACACATAATTCTAATTTAACTAGCGAATTGCCCGTCAAAAAATGACGGCAATCAAATCGTAAGGTAGCTAATGCTTGCGAGGTCATAATGTCTGGTAACGTGTCTCGTATGGTGCTTGCGTGTGTAGCCTCGTTTTCGTTTTGTTCAGCGGCCATTTTTTCTCTCGCATATCAAATTTTTTATTGTCCAAACTCCTTTATTTTTATTTAAATGAAGGTGTAAGTTGCCTTTTTGAGGTCCTGGATGCTCCCTGTTGCTGTAGGTAAGTTTTTTATGTATGTGCTGTGTGTATGTATTGTGTTTTTAATTTTGTAATGTTCTCGAGTTGCGTCCGAGTGTTGCGAGTCCGTAATGTGTGTGAACGTGTGTGGTATGTTGTTTGCGAGTGTCGTAATGTGTGTGCCGTGTTATTTGCGTTGCGATGTTTATGGCCTCCAGCCCATGATGCCATGTCCCCCCAGGCTTTGAAATGCTCCAATGAATGTAAGTAGTGTGATGGGTGTAATGGGGCATGGAGTTCTGCTCCCTCTCTCCAGCGGCGGGGTATTGTGGGGAGGAGGTGGCTGCAGGGTCTCAGCGTGGAGCAACGGGCCGTACGCTGCGGGCAAGGGCCTCAGTTGCTGGGATGGAGCGCCTTCGGCGCTCCATCCCAGCAACTGAGGCCCTTGCCTGCAGCCCTCGCTACGCGAGGGCCGCGGCTCGCTGTGCGAGCCCGCAAGCGTGAGCAACGGCCCGTACGTTTACAACTATATATGTGATAGGGCTGCATATACGTATCTCTGTAAAATTTTGTTTCCCAAAATATAGTAAAACAATGTGTAGGATATGCATAGGTCTCAGGATTTAGTTGGCATACATATTTTAGGTGTAGTATATAGAAGAGGCAGATAGATGGTTCTTATATGCAATCATATTTTATGTTTCTTTATCCATTGAACTCCGAGGACACAATATACTACAACAATTTTAATCAAGGATTTGGCTGGGGAGTTAATACCATCAGCCTCAGTAATTGCTCTGTAGGGGCATTTAAGGATAGAACTTTGCTACTTGTCTCTCATTCACCACCCTTTATCTGAACACATGTTGCTTTTCTGTATGTGTTTGGGTGGATAATTGTCTCTGCATATCATGTAAAGGAATATTTATAACAAAATCCATACCATTTGTCTACTTATAATTTTGTTCATAAGTGTATTTCTTACTGTCCCATCAGATTAAGAAAGACGAAAACAAACTGTAATTGTGAAATGGTAATAAACACATTTCTTTTTGTATGGATCCATTAATATATTTCTTCCTTTAATTAAATTACTTGAAAAAGCATGTAATTTAATATTGAAATATGGCATTTATTTCATCACAACAAACTTTTAAACTGTAAGAGAGGACATTGATATGTATTAAAAAATATGTTCAAAAGTTAGTAAGAAATCATTAACAAATATTATTCTTGCTGTGCTGTGTACTTAAATGGGCTTTTATCCAAACCAATATTATTTCTTATAGTCTGTTCTGCTGGAATTCCATTATGGAAGTTATCATATAGATGTAAGACATGCTTCATAGTAAAATAAAATCAGATTCTATGCACAATGTCCAGTTGCACTCTTCTAATGTAAGTAATCAAAAAATAAAACAGTTACATTTCTTTAAAAAAAAATACAGTTTGATGTATTTTTTCATCATCATTACAGATTATTTTGTCTAGACGTGACATGAAACATATTATTTCATTTAAGAATATAAATAATTAAAATATGGAATTTCCAAGTCAAACAGTTCTCATGTTAGTTATTGAAGTTTCATTCAGATGGAAGTATGGTTATAATAAACTTAGTTCATTGTGATGACAGTTCTCATAGCACATCCTGTGTTAGTTATACATATGGTATAAAGCCCTTTGTTGACCCCTCTGATTTATTTAACTCTCATATTTTCAACAGCCATGAAATTATTTTACACTCCTTTACAGAGAAGCAGCTCATCCTGTACTGAAATATTAAACTTTTCCAGAAAGCACATTCTTTTAATCCAGGTTCTGGTGTCAAATGGATTTGGATCCAGAATGACTGAATCCAGGCATGCGTCTGTGTATCCATGAAGATGGTTATACTTAAAACAAAAGTTTAATCCTGTAATCTTAAAGAGCCATCAATAGAGTGAGAATGAAAGTTTTGCAATACTTAAGGGTTATTGGAATTAATATGTGACTGTGCTAAGCCTCTAACTTTGACATATTAAGACAGTTTACTGTTACTTTCTTTACAGTGGACAGCTTTGTATTATTAGACACCTCTTAGCTTTGGAACTTACATTAATTCTTTTTGGCACCACAATGGCGCTGGATTTAACAATTGTTCACTGATTAAATGGAGGACATGCATTCTTTAAATTTTTTAGATACAACTTCTTGACCTCCCCCTCTCTTCCCTCCATTGACAGATAAGCACACCCTCATCATCCAGCTGTTAAAAAATGCAAATAACAATTCATCTACCGTATTTATCGGCGTATAACACACACTTTTTCTCCCTGAAAATAGGGAGCAAATTATAGGTGCGTGTTATCTGCCGATATTACCTCCGCCTCCTCATCCTCAACCTCCCTCCTCATTCTAACCCCCCCTCCTCAACCTAAACACCCCTACTCAACCTAACCCCCCCTAAATAACTCCCCCTCACTTACCTGCTTCTGTTCCGGCCTCCGCTCCGCTCCCTGACCCGGCGCGCATGTGACGTCACATGTGCACCACGTCATTAGCATATACCGGGTTATGCTAATGACCTGGCGCACATGTGATGTCACATGTGCGCCGGGTCAAGGAGTGGAGCGGAGGCCGGGACAGAAGCAGGTAAGTGAGGGGGAGGTGAGGAGGGGGGGGGGGGGTTAGAATGAGGAGGTGTGTTGAGGTTGAGGAGGGGGGTTGAGGAGGATGAGGATGAGTTGAGGGGGTTTGAGGATGGGGGTTGAGGAGGGAGGTTGAGTAGTGGGTTTGAGGAGGGGGTTGAGGAAGGAGGATGAGGGGGGTTGAGGGGGTTTGAGGATGGGGGGTTGAGGAGGGAGGTTGAGGAGGGGGTTGAGGATGGAGGATGAGGGGGGTTGAGGGGGTTTGAGGATGGGGGGTTGAGGAGGGAGGCTGAGGAGGGGGTTGAGGATGGGGGGTTGAGGAGGGAGCATGAGGAGGGAGGTTGAGGAGGGGGTTGAGGAGGGGGTTGAGGATGAGGAGGGAGGTTGAGGATGAGGAGGGGGGTTGAGGATGAGGAGGGGGGTTGAGGAGGGGGGTTGAGGTTGAGGAGGGGGGTTGAGGAAGAAGGATGAGGATGGGGGGTGGAGAAGGGGGTTGAAGATGGGGGGTTTGAGGAGGGGGTTGAGGAGGGAGGATGAGGAGGGAGGTTGAGGATTTTGCTTCAAAGTTCTTTATTGGAATTTTTTTTTTTTTCCTGAAATTTCCTTCTTACAATGAGGTGCGTGTTATACGCCGGTGCGTGTTATATGCCGATAAATACGGTACTTAAAAACAGAGTCTTTCAGTTATGTTGATGGCTTACATAACTTCATAATTTGTTACATAATTCTCTTGAATTACAGTGGTCCTTCAATTATCACAAATGTGAAATACTTTTTTTTAAACAATAGTTTATCTTGAAATTATCTATTACGTCTTCTGTCATAACATGCTTTGGTAGTACACACCGCTTGTTAATTCCCTTACAAAAAAGAAGCTACTATATATAGTAATCATAATCATCTGTTCTAGCAAACATTAACTGTAAATGGGCAACTAAATGGCTGATGAGATTTTATACAAATACATGTAAAGTTATGCATTTGGGAAGGAAAAATAGCCATGCAATTTATAACATAAATGGAGCAAATCTAGGGGTATCTGATATTGAAAGGGATTTGGGAGTGCTTGTGGACAACCACCTAGGTAGCAGTGCTCAATGCCAAGCAGCAGCTGTAAAGACAAATACAATATTAGCATGTATTAAGAAGGGTATAGAAGCCAGGGAAGCAAATATAATTCTGCCACTATACAAATCTCTAGTACGCCCTCATTTGGAATATGGAGTACAATTTTGGGCACCACTTAATAAAAAGGACATTTTAGAGCTGGAAAAAGTACAGAGAATGGCAAAAAAACTAATAAGGGGAATGGAGGGGCTAAGCTATGAAGAAAGACTAACCAAATGAAATGTATTTTCTCTAGAAAAAAGGTGTCCAAGAGGGGATGTAATTACCCTATATAAATCCAGGGTCAATATAAGGCTTTGTCAAGTGAACTTTTTGTGTCAAGAGGTTTTCAACTGACAAGAGGACATCCTTTGATGTTAGAAGTAAAAAGATTTCACCTTAAAGAAAGAAAAGGGTTCTTCACAGTAAGGGTGGTTAATCTGTGGAATTATCTACCAAAGGAGGTGGTGACAGCGTATTCGATAGATAACTTTAAAAAGGGATTGGATATATTTATAAATAAAAAGGGTATTCAGGGTTATCCTGTATAATTTGAGAGAGTGTATTGATCCAGGGAGAAATCTAATCGCCAGTATCTGGGGTCAGAAAGGATTTTTTCCCTCCCTTTTGAGACAATTGGCAAAGTTTTAATGTTTTTTTTTTAGGTTTGCCTTCCTCTGGAGCAATTAACAATTAAGAATTAATCTGCATATTGCAGATTAGATGAGTTCTAAGAAGGTTGAACTTGATGGACTAAAAGTATTTTTTCAACCTCAATTACTATGTAACTATGTAAGCATAAAAGGGCCACTGTGATCCTAACAAGAAAAGCTGCTTGCTTTAATAATGCATTGATCATTAATATCATTAATTTCAATTATTTATAATAACAATATTCAATATTAAATTCACGTTCAAAGATCAATAATACCAGCGGCCAGTTGAGTTGATTGTCTCTTAATAAGGTCATCAGAAAAGAGGGGCTTTGACTGAGAGAGAAAACAAAAGGTTTTTATCTGTTTAAGTAACAGGCCAAAAAATATTGATAAGCTACCTCTATGCTTTCATACTTCCTTTTTGCCACAAAAAATAAGCACATGTTGTATTTTTTCAACATAGCTAACCTTAGATGCTTTAATACAATCCATTTTTATAATGCCAGCTCAACATAGAAGTGACCAAAGCAAGATTGACTGACTTTTTCCAAAGTAGCTCCTTATTTTGAAATCCCTAAATACTATAGCAGCAGATCCAAAAAACACTGAATGCCTTGTAGAGTGAAGTTGAGATAAGAAGTGTTGCTATGAGTGTATCCTACTGATGCTTTATGACATAGCTTTGTATACTGAGACCTTGAAATTAAACTATGAGTCAATCCCATAGTGTTACCAGGTCTATAAAAAGTTAAGCAGTGTTTTCCATTTGAAATTTCATTTGAAATTGGTAGTTACTTTCCCAAATGATAATAAAATAGAATATTCAAAAAAATTGTTATACAAATATAAATATTGCCAAATATCTTAATGTTAATATCAGTAGCTGCTTAACGAAAGGGAATTTTTGCTTTAGCATTTATTAACATTTTCTATGTAACTTGGCCGGCGCGGAGGCAGCCCAGTCACGCCGGGTCTGACGCAGCGCTGCGTGACCCGGCAGAGCCTGGGCGCTTCTGATTGGCTGGGGGGAGGAGGAGTGACTTCCGCCCATTTCGCGGGCTTCCTCCTCACTCCGCGCCGGCCATTGAGCTGATCTGAGGTCTGCATGCTGCGCTCCTCTGCAAAAACCATAAGGGCAAGTAAAAAGTGGCTAGCGATGGCCCCAGTTATAAAGGTTATGAGTTAAACCCAACCTGCTCTTGTTTGGCCCCAGTTGTATAAGCCTCAAGTGTGGCTAATTATCCCATCCATTTACTAGCCCAGGCCCATTTGTTCTGGGTCAGTCAGAATGCCCCCTGCCTGCATCCTTGGATCACCTTATACTGTATCATCCCCTCCAGTGTGGGTTC
This sequence comes from Discoglossus pictus, assembly GCA_027410445.1. Lineage (NCBI taxonomy): Eukaryota > Metazoa > Chordata > Amphibia > Anura > Alytidae > Discoglossus > Discoglossus pictus. The sequence goes on from CM050173.1 coordinate 41,654,569, forward strand.
CGGGGTGTCTGTGTCTAGCTTGGCCAAGGTGGGGGTAACTATAAATGGACCCTGAGTAATTAGAGGCCTTGCTGTCCATGGTCAGAACTAAGGCATTAAGCCCCACCAGGGCCTGGAAGTCAACAAACAGGTACAGTCGCTTGATTTTCACCTCGACACCAGCCAGGAGACAGAAATCCCCTGACAGGAGAGCTAGGCCACAGCGCAATTCACCCATCCCTGACATCATTATGGATACAGGGACACCCATAGAGACTCAGGGGCAGGGCCGGGGTAGGGATAGCATTGTCCGCCATAGGCCGCCGAGCCGGAGGGAATCCTTACGCCCTAGCATAGCTGCAGAGTCGGAGTAATCCTCTGGGGGGGAGCGGACCGTGCGTTCCCTAATGAGGGATAGACGCAGGAGAGCTAGTGATTGTTCTTCATGCCTTACCAGAGCCAGAGGGAGATCCAGCTCTCGGAGCAGAGGGTCTTGCGCCTGAAGCCGTGCTTGCGCAAGAGGGGGTGAAAGGAGCCCACATCGGTCAAGATGTGCAGGGACGCCCGCTCGTCGAGACCGGCAGGGAATCGGGAGTGGCGGTACACAAAGACTCTCCCAGGACATCTCAATTCTTGACGTCCCTGAAATCCCTTATAGAAGCCCATAACATTGCCGTCTCCGACGCAGAAGTCAGGGCATGGGTGGGGGGTTTGGCCGGGAAGGCGTGGGCGGAGCCATCTCTTTCCGCTAGGTCGCCCCGAACAGTGCTTACCAATAGTGATGTTGCGAATGTTCTCCAACCGGCGAACCCGGCGAACCGCCATAGACTTCAATGGGCAGGCGGATTTTAAAACCCACAGGGACTCTTTCTGGCCACAATAGTGATGGAAAAGTTGTTTTAAGGGGACTAACACCTGGACTGTGGCATGCCGGAGGGGGATCCATGTCAAAACTCCAGCGGAAAATCACATAGTTGATGCAGAGTCTGGTTTTAATCCATAAAGGGCATAAATAACCTAACACCCCCCTCCATCATCATCCTCCCCTGTATCTCTTTACCCCCTCCCTTATCATCCTCCCCTGTGTCTCTTTCTTCCCTTCTTCATCACCCTCCCCTGTGTCTCATCCCCCCTCCCTCATCATCCTCCCACCTCCCTCATCATCCTCCCCTGTATCTCTTTATCCCCTCCATCATCATCCTCCCGTGTCTGTTTCCCCCCTCCCTCATCATCCTCCCCTGTGTCTCTTTTCCCCCTCCCTCATCATCCTCCCCTGTATCTCTTTACCCCCTCCCTCATCATCCTCCCCTGTGTCTCTTTCTTCCCTTCTTCATCACCCTCCCCTGTGTCTCATCCCCCCTCCTTCATCATCCTCCCACCTCCCTCATCATCCTCCCCTGTATCTCTTTACCCCCTCCCTCATCATCCTCCCTGTTTCTCTTCCCCCCTCCATCATCATCCTCCCCTGTGTCTCTTTCCCCCCTCCCTCATCATCCTCCCCTGTGTCTCTTTTCCCCTTCCCTCATCATCTTCCCCTGTGTCTCTTCCCCTCCTCCCTCATCATCCTCCCCTGTGTCTCTTTCCCCCCTTCCTCATCACCCTCCCCTGTATCTCTTTACCCCCTCCCTCATCATCCTCCCCTGTGTCTGTTTCCCCCCTCCCTCATCATCCTCCCCTGTGTCTCTTCCCCCCTCTCTCATCATCCTCCCCCCTCCCTTGATGATAAGGGGGGGAAGAGACACAGGGATAAGTGTGAGGGGTGTTAGGGTAAGGGATGTTAGGGTTAGGTGTTAGGGTAAGGGGTGTTATGGATAAGTGTGAGGGGTGTTAGGATTCGGGTAAGGGGTGTTGGGGATAAGTGTGATGGGTGTTAGGGTAAGGGATGTTAGGGTTAGGTGTTGGGGTAAGGGCTGTTAGGGATAAGTGTAAGGGGGTATTAGGGTTAGGTGTTAGGGTGAGGGGTGTTAGGGTTAGGTGTTAGGGTAATGGCTGTTAGGGATAAGTGTGAGGGGTGTTAGTGTAAGGGGTGTTAGGGATAAGGGTGAGGTGTGTTAGGGATAAGTGTAAGGGGTGTTAGGGTTAGTTGTTAGGGTGAGGGATGTTAGGGTTAGGTGTTAGAGATAAGTGTGAGGGGTGTTAGGGTGTTAGGGTTAGGGTGAGGGGTGTTAGGGATAAGTGTGGGGGGTGTTAGGGTTAGGTGTTAGGGTGAGGGGTGTTAGGGATAAGTGTAAGGGGTGGTAGGGTTATGTGTAAGGGTGAGGGAGGTTAGGGTTAGGTGTTAGGGATAAGTGTGAGGGGTGTTAGGCTTAGGGTAAGGGGTGTTAGGGATAAGTGTGAGGGGTGTTAGGGTTAGGTGTTAGGGTGAGGGGTGTTAAGGATAAGTGTAAGGGGTGTTAGGGTGAGGCAAGTTAGGAATAAGTGTGAGGGGTGTTAGGTCTTAGGGATAAGTGTGAGGGGTGTTAGGGTTATGTGTTAGGTTAATGGGTGTTATGGATATGTGTGAGGGGTGTTAGGGTTGGGTGCTAAGGTGAGGGGAGGATGATGATAAGGGGGGAAGAGACACAGGGGTGTCCTTGCAGCAGAGATCCTTCAGGACTGTATTGCACACTGTGTACAGTAGCCTAGCTATGGTTTTCCCTATTGATGCAGTATCCACGACACTCAGCCTCCTCTCAGTAAGACTGCAAGTTAGTTATGATTCCAAAATGGCTGCTGTCCATGAGTTAGAAGGGTCTGGAAGGCAGGGTATGATGCTGATTGGCTGGAATGTGTCTGCTGACTGTGAGTTGCAGGGTCAAAGTTTGCTCAATGATAAAGTATAGGTGGCGGGTCATATGTTCGCAGTTCGCCACGAACGCGAACATTCTATGTTTGCCGGGAACAGTCCGCCGGCAAACTATTCGCGACATCTCTACTTACCAACCCCACATGACACATGACGAGCGGAATAGGACAGGAACAGAGGAAACGTACGGGACGCGGCTGCAAGGCCGTCCATCGTTTGCACCCAGGAGAATCTGGGGGCGCATTTAGCATTGGATGTCAAAGAAAAAATCTGGCGACGGGAGTACATAGAGATATTTTCCTTGTTGCCACTTTTAGGCGTGTACCAAGAACGTTTGACAACTGGTTACAGGCCTTTGCCATCATGGCCTGTGTCATGGGAGAAAGACACCTGGAACAGTGCTCTGGCCTGGTCGTGTATATGGAGGAAATCAGGAACGCATACCGGACGTATGGTGGAATGGCTTGGTGGCGAAATGACAAGGAATTCCGGCAATACATTTCCTCCCGTCTGGAGATGGAGTGGAGTGATAAGGCGGTGGCCTATTGGCTGAACATAATGACACGAATGCGGGTAGTGCCGCCCTTTTGCGGGAACCCAGGCGTGGCTAGAGGCATTGACGCTGGGAGCACAGCCGGTCAAGGTGTCTGTCACTCATTCAATGAGGGCAGCTGCAAGTGGGCACCGAACCTCAGTTTCAAGCACGTCTGCGCGAGTTGTGGAGGGGATCACGCGGCCTCAAGATGCACCAGAGAAAAAAAGAACGGATTCAGGGCTGGACACCCATACAGCTGGGCGCAATGCTGCTGTGGCTAGAACGCTATGGTAGGTTGGCAACAAAAGCCAGGGCGGCCGCCCTACTACACGAGGGTTTCCAGGAAGGGTTCAAGATTCCATACTCTCTCGCCCCGCTCGAGTTGCGGCTCCGAAACCTGAAGTCGGTAAAGGGGTTTCCCGGGGTAGCGGCGGATAAAATCCGGACTGAGGTAGAACTGGGTAGGTGGGTGGGGCCTTTCCCCTCCATTCCTTTCCAGGGTTTAGTAATTTCTCCTCTGGGCATAGTGCCGGAGAAGGAAACAGGAAAATTCCGCCTCATCCAGCACTTATGCTATCCTCCGGGTGGCTCGGTCAACGACGGGATTGACAAACAGTATTCGTCAGTGTCATACACCCTTTCAATCAGGCCACGGACCTGGTCAGACGGGCAGGCGTCGGGCTAAGATGGCGAAGGTGGATATCGAATCTGCGTTTCGCTTGCTACAGGAGTCATCGGTTCCTTGGTTGCTTTGTTGACGGGTAGTACTTTGTGGACCTTTGTCTTTTCATGGGGTGTTCTATTTCCTGTTCCTATTTGGAAGCTTTCAGTACGTTCTTGCAATGGGTAGCACACACCGAGTAGGGTTGCCAGGGGATTACTCATTACCTCAACGATTTCCTTTTTGTGGGCCACATGCGAATTCATACTGAGGACCTTCGCAAGGATATGTCCAGATTTCGGGGTTCCTTTGGCAGGCAAGAAGACGGAAGGACCAACCACGGAACAGACGTTCCTGGGGATTCAGATCAATTCGGACAAGATGGTCGGAGTGGGAGCCTATTTTAGAGGCACATGGTGCACAGCACCATGGCCTGAATCATGGGTCAAGGGAAGGCTTACAGATGATGCTGCGGTTCGGGAGATGTTCGCCCTCACCACATCGGTTCATCTGTGGAGCAGGGGCTTCGGGAACCATCATGGCCTTTTTTAATCAGGCAGCCCGTTGATACGGCTCATACGGCATTTGGTTCTTTGTTGCCGCGAAGGATCAAGGAAAGGACATACATTCAGAACTCTGGGAGCTTGGAGTGGTACGGTAGCTGGTTACATCAGACAGTCGGTAGTGCCAAAGACGTGGGTGGCCTACAGGAAGGGGTGGAACATGTGGATCGATATGGTTGAGGAAGCTGGCGGCGAGGGTTCAGAAGAGAAAGCGATAGGAATTCTGCTGTGGTTTCTGCTTCGGAGCGCAGAGAGAGGTTTTTCCAGGGCAACTGTGGCTCGGCAGTTGACGGCCCTAGCATTTATATTCAGGTTGGAAGGACGGAAGGATTTAACAAAGGAGTTTGTGGTTTGCCGGGTGGTAAAAGGCATGTTCAAAGGGAAGCACCGGACGGACAGGAGGCGCCCGATCACTTTCTCTCTGTTGCTACGCCTGGGGAAGGTGTTAGGTGTGCTATGCAGGGACTCCTTCGAATCCCTGCTTTTCCGGACAGCCTTTTCCTTAGCGTTCTTTGGTGCTTTCAGGATTGGGGAAATGGTCTCGGAAAACAGGCACGGTTCGGGGGGCTGCTGGTAGAGGACATCTGTCTAGAAGGTGACAGATTGTTGGTATGGCTGAGGAGGTCAAAAGCGGATCAGGCCGGAAAAGGAAGGGAAGTGGTCATATACAAAACTGGAACAAAGTGTTGCCCCCAGGCAAGTGTGAGGTTGTACTTGGAAAAAAGGCCGCCGGGGCCAGGCACACTGCTATTGCATGCCAACGGCCAGGCCTTGTCACGGTTTCAATTCGAAAGGATGCTGAAGAAGTCCATACGGCAGTTAGGCTTGGACCTGGCAGACTTCGGCACACATTCGTTTCGGATCGGGGCCGCTACGTAGGTGGGAAGGCTAGGTCTGCCCGAGAGTATGGTTAAAAAGATTGGGAAATGGGAGTCGCAACTTTTTAGGTGCTACATACAGCCAGAAAGGGTTATCTAATTGGAATTTGTTTTATGTGTAGCAGAAACTAAACAGCTGTGGATCGTCGGCCAATCCTACATGTATTGGGCTCACCGGTTAGCCGCAGTCACTGGAGACAAGGTCCAACTGGGCTTTCTGGAGATGAGCATGCAAGTAAGATGGTTTGGGTTCCGTGGCTTGAGATGGACACAGGTGAATGGCCTGTTAGAGAGCAACGCTCAGCATCACGGTAGCCCACACATTTTAATTATACACGCTGGGGGCAACGATTTGGGAGTAATACCTATGAGGAAAATGTTGAAAGAGATGACGAGGGATGTGAAGGGTTGGCTAGAAAAGTTTCCAGGCTTGTTCATAGGGTGGTCCGAAATTAACAAAAGGAGATCTTGGCGGAATGCAAGGGATCTGGTTTCGGTGGATAGAGCAAGGCAAAAGATGGCTAGTTTTGTAAGGAATTTGGGTTTCATTACCATTAGGCACCAAGAATTCGAAGGCGTAGACGCCGATGACTTATTTCGCCCCGATAAGGTCCATCTAACGGAGATAGGATTAGAGCTGTTTATCCTGGAGCTTAAGGGTGGGGCTAGGTGGGCCTTGGCTTTATTAAGAGAGCAAGAGGGGGGATCACAGCCTCAGGAGGCATCCATTGCCTGGTCTGTGGCGGGAGGTGAGGCACCCTGCCCACGGGCTTAAGTGGGCGTTGTCCTGCCTCATGGGCGTGCTTAGTAAAGCACTGGGAGGCTTTGGCCGCAGGCCCAGGGCTTGAGGTTAATGATCGGGCCGGGCTCCTCCTCTGTAATGTTATTTGAGCTGTGATGTAACAATGTTAATTATGTTAATTGGTTATTGGTTTATGGTTGCTTTAATAAAGCTGTGGCCCATAATTTTTCCAAGAAACGCTGGGTCAGTGTGTTTATTTATTCTAACGCCCAATGGATCTTGCCAGGGTCATGGCTCCAAGCCCCCTTTAAACATACACACCCTGTTTCAACATGATGCATGGACTTAATTACATACTTCATTCGAGCAGTGAATAATTTATTAGAGAAATAATTAACTGCAGTCAATATTTAAAATGGAACCATCATGTCTGGATGTTGTGTTATTTTCAAAGAGCATTACAATATTTTATTTATTCTCATTATTAACAATACAGTTACTTTAACAGCTACTTCTTTTGTGCAAATTATAATATATCTTGATTTTTGGAGGTAGCCAGTATGTAGCACAGAGGACAAGTTTTATATAGCTGGTACAATGGGTTTGCCAGTAATTTAGGTGTAAGAGTCATGCTTTTCTGCCAGTAAAATCTACATATATACATATGCTCTATGCATTTCCTGTCAGCTTCAATTAAGTTTAAACAAGTTTTGCTTCATAATTTTTTATGCAAAACACAACTTTGGTAATGCACTTTTGCATACATGAACAAAGGATTGTGTTCCATGTACTTTTAAGCATTTTGTGCTTTATGTACTTTTGACCTTTTTTGGAATATCTGTCACTTTTAGAACACCAAGAGTGAAGAATCTCCTTTACACTTCTAACAGAACATTTTAGACGTACATTTACATTGTATGAACTTTTTATGCTTTTGATGTAGGAGTCAGAATATTTCTGATGGGGATACAGCTCATGGTATACACAGGTCGTGACATAGCTTATTTATACATGCCCCCCCCCCCCCCCCAGGTCCTACTCCCATCTGTTTTACTGGGAGAATATGTATTCGCTATTTTAATTGTTTTATCTAGAAAGTATGATATTGTGGGTGTAATAAATCAATGTTGCTTCTAGAGGTTGCACAGTGTATGTCCCTCTTGGCTCTTCATAGTTCTGTATCCATTGGTGATCCATCTTACTACAGGATTGTAGAGATCACGCTATTATCACAGGAAAACTGCAGTTCCAGTTTGGACTTTTATTTGGAAACAAATTCATCTGGATTTCGTCTATGGACTTATTGGGACAAATAACAATTGGGCCTCCCCACCAAGATAAGTATTTTGTTTATCTAATTTTATGTTTGTAACCCCAGGATTTATATGCTTTTTTTATATTGACAAGAACACATTGCATGTCTGAACTCTAACAGAGAAGCATTTATGGTTGATTGTTTCCCATGGTTTGTTTTTTGATTCCCTAAATTTAAAATGTTCCAAAGGCGCTGCAAAGTGCTGTGATACTGGAACATATTTAGATACATGGCATTGTGTTCCAAACCTGAGATTACCGCACACGCTTAAGTAAACATATCAATATGGGTATTTTAAATTCAATGTGTCAGATTGTCAATTGGACTTATATAGAGAGATGTCATTGCTGTGGATATGCACACACTATTCCATAGCACTGTACTGGCAACTTGAGCTCACTTGCTGCTTCCTTAAAATGTGATGACCTAGCTGGAAATTCACCACTGCTTTAGTAAACAAATTTAATGTTGGGGAAAAATATATATATTTATATATCCTGAAAAATGTGGGACTTTAGTTTTCCAGATAGTTAAAGAAAAACTAAACAAACATCAGTGGAATCTATAATTATGTCCAAATGCAGTGGTCAACTCAAAGATTAACCCTTGTTGGAATTTAATACGGTATATATACAACAGAGAATACATAGAAATATATAACAAAACGTCCTAAAATAAGATTACAAGCACTTTAACAACATATAATGTAGTTTTATGTAATTTTTTCTGTGACTTGTGGGACTCGGAGGTTATATTCAGAGTATCTCAGGGGACCTGACGTTCATCCTCCTGTCTGTGGCCTCAGGATAAATCCAAAACAGCTATGGGAAAGACCTAGGAAAATTTTAGAAATATTTGAGCATCTTACACTAATTTGTGGTTTGTACAAATTTGTTTCTGTATATACTTCGTGCAAGATACTACAACCAATAGCAATGTATTGTAGTGTAAACTCAAAGAGAAAAGTCTCAAAGAGAAAAGTCTACGCATTATGCAATATTAGCAACTACCATATAATTTAAAAACTATTCATCAAGGGCCTGTAAAAAAATATGCTATGTGCTTATATAGAGCCCTATTTAATTGGCTAAATCGCAATTGAATGAGGCACTAAGTCAGTAAAAATCCTTACACTATTAGAAATCACTTTTAGCCATTGATATTGGCAGATGTATTTTGTGTAGGGTTGGATTTATATGTGAGTTGCCCCTAGACAATTGCGTGATGGGTAATCCCACCCAGATCTTAGGTGTAGCAACTTTTCTTGCAAACAAAATGTGTATTTTAAAAGTCCTTCATAATAATACGCAAATCTATTAGACATTTTCCATCTGGTACATGACACATATTATTGTCGACCTTCGATTCTTTTGCCACGATGTATACAAGCTGTTTCTGCCCTGAAAATATATTGATGGTGTTTGAAAAGGGGTGCATTAAGGTTTTATGCTTACTGGGTGTCATAATCTGCTTCTTCAAGGGGGCTTGATTTGAACCTAGTTCAAACCTACCCCAGCAGAATTGTGTGGGTTTTGTTCTCTGTGGCACAAAATATGGCTTCTGAAGAGGACAATGGCCAAAGGTACAGAAATAAAATACTGGATACAGGTTACTAGTGGCCTCCTGCAAGACCAATCCTCAATTCAGGACACAAACACAATAACACAATAACAGTCTCACACAGTGGATATGTGAAACTAGAACTGAACATCTATTGAATCATAAAACCACCATATTTATACTCTATCTCCCATACCACACCCTTGTGTACCTTTGTGTATGAGTGTTCCATCTGTCTTGCATCCTTGGTTGCTATAAAAGCTCTTAAAATAACTCTCCAGCTATCTAAGCTACATAACAGGTGTCTATAGCTGGCTAGTGCAACAACCTTGATGTTAATCTCCAGTGTTTGCTTAGGATTCCTGAAGTGCAAGCATCTGTCGTGGCTGCAGTTTATCAAGGCCTGTATGTGTGAGGATGCAATGTTCTGCAGTTAAGCTTATGTACAGAGCATTTTTACCTTTTCCTCTATTCTCCTGTTCTGTATAACATTTTCCATCTTTAACATATTATAACTAGTATACATGATAACAATGTACAGGCAACATATAACCAAACAAAATAATACATAATCACAGTGCAACAATGTCATGCACCCTTGGCCATATGCATAATTAATGTTAATATTACAGTCACTGAGCAATGTAGTCCTGACACCGGGGTTTATTCATTTGTGTGCTCCTCTCAGGCCATGGGTGCCACTTCTCCTTTCAGTTCAGTTTCAGTTAACTATGTTCCAATATGAAGGTTAAATATATGCTATACAGACACATATATGTATGTGTATTTATGTATATATAAAGCATGTCAGGTGTACTTAAAGACATAAATGTAATTTGATATAGCTAGACAAAGCATTCCATGCCACTGCCCTGTTATCTTGAAACAGCATGCTAGGCCTGGATCTTTTGGCTTAATGCAGTTTACTACTTAGAAATGTATATATAATTTTGGCCTTATGCTAGTAATTGTGTAAAAAGCTTTAATATGCATTTTTCTGCACCTTGTGAATGTTCTAGTATTGGAAGATGCATTTTCTAAGCTTCACAGGTGTTCTTTTTTTAGCATTACAGCCTTCTTCATATTCAATAAGCTTTCTTCAAATGACTTTTGTAAGTATTTGTGTCTATCTATCTATATACATTTATATATATTTATGTATATATATATACAGTATAAATAGTACATCTGTGTTTACATTTGAATGTCTAAAACAAGTTTAAAAACCTGCTTCCAGCTCAGAATTCTGAGAAAAAACTGTTATTACACTGCATTCTGGGAAGTTAAGCTGGGACATGCAAATGTGCCCACAAATGCCTTGATCTCCAATCCTTAGCCATTATCAAACATGGCTTCCTTTAAGCTTGTGCATGCTGTATTATTACACAGCTTTAATGCAAAGCCAAGGTTGGTTAAAACACAAGATGAGTATCCAATCCATGTACAGCTGTTTCAAGCTTACTCATCAGCATGGAGCGGGATCTCAGCTTGTGTTGTGCACTTTATGAGTCGGTAGTTTATCACAGCAATCATTTATAATATGGTGGGCAAAAGAGTGATAGAAGCCTCCACCATACAGTAGTACAGTAAATAAATAGTACATCTGGGACATGCAAATGTGCCCACAAATGCCTCGCTCTTCAATCCTTAGCCATTATAAAACAAAATATATATAGTAAATAAATAGCCAATCTGTGTTCACATTTGAATATCTTAAGCAAGTTAAAAAAACTGCTTCCAGCTCAGAATTCCCGAAAAAAAAGGTTATCACACTGCATTCTGGGAACCTGAGCTGGGACATGCAAATGTGCCCACAAATGCCTCGCTCTTCAATCCATAGCCATATATATATATTTTTTTTTTACTCCTTGCCTTCTATTATAATACAATATATGGGCCAAGTCATGATTTGTTTTATATAATTATGGTGGTAATATGAAGCATACAACAAGGTTAAATTAAAATATATTACTATGAAAGAGAATTATTATTCTCCCTTTACTACCATTCACTACATATGCTAATTTATAATTTACTGCTTGCATCGAAGAACTAATAAAGTAGTTCTTCACAGAACTCATATTATTGAATCTTAATTAATGATGTGAAGGTTTTAAAGCTTAGCGAATTTAGTTTATTGTATTTAAAACTTGTTAATTAGTTATTTATGAAATATTAAATTTTTATATTTATGTTACAATTTTTTGCCGAATTTAGACACAGATAGATTTATTCTAAATTTGGACTTAAGACTTCTCATCATATTGATATTTACAGGTATTAGGAATTTTAGCACTCTGTCTTATTTTGGACCATATTTTGTACATCGCTGAGGAATATGTTTCAAATAAAGGATGATAATAATAATTACTTTCAAATCATAAAGGTTCACTGTAAATGCTAAACATGCTTTATCATATATGGCTTAGAAAAATAATTGAACCAAAGAAACATAAAAGTGATTGGTCCATCTGCTCTTCTTATTTTCTTACTTATTTATAAACAGCTTCTGGTTCTCACCATTGTCTGATGATGAGGATAACAATAAGGCAATTACAAGTATATCTGAATTACATATCTGCTACCACATCTCTTGGGAAGCTATTCTATTTACCGGCTTCACTTTCTGTAAATTAATCCTTTCTCACATTACTAAGAAAAATATCCGCTATGTATACACATTAATATGTATACATTTGCTTACATTTCTACCATTATATATCGTTTCACTTTAGCTGACGTTTGTTAATGTTTTGGCCTAATATAAACTTGCAATCTGTGTCTTCAAAACTGAAGTAAAATCATTGCAACCATGGAGTGTTTATATTTAATACTTTATGTTTTCAGAAATGTCGTTAGTTTCCTTAGCAACTTGTTAGTAAAAATGTTCCAGTACAGTGAAGAATTTTTGTGTAACGTTATCCATATGCTGAAGTTTATTAATGGCAAATATAACTTTTTCATTGTATGAATAAGGAACTTACATTTGCTTAAAAAAATCCATATATATATATAGGCAGTGCTATGTCATACAAGGGTGGATCTACTGCCAATGCAGGCCGTGCACTGGGGCCCTACTCTAGTGCTGTAAATTGTTCTATATTTGTAAACAAATTTGTAGAGATACTTTAAGGTGGCATAGAACACAACTGTTTCTTTTTTCAAGCATTTAAAAGAGCATGTTTTCAACCTTACAAAAACTGCATGAAGAAATATCAAGTAAAATCTGTTTAACCTTCCTGGCGGTCTGCCCGTGTCAGTACTCCAAGTCTTAAAGTGGTACACTCGGGCATACTGACATGGCCATACCGCCTTGTTCCTCCCCCTTCACCCACCTTCCCCCCTTTCCCCCTTCTTCCTCCCCCTTCCCCCTCCTTCCCCCTCCTTCCCCCTCCTTCCTCCCTCTTCCTCCAACTCCCCCTTCATTCCTTCTCACTTAGTTTGATTCCCCATGCCTTCCACTTGTTTTTTCTTTATACATGGGAGGATCTTGTTAATGATCTCAAGACCATAGTCACCAAGAAAACAATTGGTAACACACTACGCCGTGAAGGACTGAAATCCTGCAGCGCTTGCAAGGCTCGTCTGAAGTTTGCCAATGAACATCTGAATGATTCAGAGGAGAGCTGGGTGAAAGTGTTGTGGTCAGATGAGACCAAAATCGAGCTCTTTGGCATCAACTCAACTCGCCGTGTTTGGAGGAGGAGGAATTCTGCCTATGACCCCAAGAACACCACCCCCACCATCAAACATGGAGGTGGAAACATTATGCTTTAGGGTGTTTTTCTGGTAAGGGGACAGGACAACTGCACTCCATAAAAGGGACAATGGACGGGGCAATGTACCGTCAAATATTGGGTGAGAACCTCCTTCCCTCAGCCAGAGCATTGGAAATGGGTTGTGGATGGGTATTCCAGCATGACAATGACCCAAAAGACACAGCCAAGGCAATAAAGGAGCTGCTCAAGAAGAAGCACATTAAGGTCCTGGAGTGGCCTAGCCAGTCTCCAGACATTAATCCCATAGACAATCTGTAGTGGGAGCGAAGGTTCGAGTTGCCAAACACCAGCCTCAAAACCTTAATGACTTGGAGAGGATCTACAAAGAGGAGTGGGACAAAATCCCTCCTGAGACGTGTGCAAACCTGGTGGCCAACTACAAGAAACTTCTGACCTCTGTGGTTGCTAACAGAGGTTTTAGTAGCAAGTATTACGTTGAAGGGGGGAAATACTTACAGTATTTCACTCATTGACCTGCAAATCAATTTATAACTTTTTTGAAATGCATTTTCTTGTTTTATTTATTTTCTGTTATTCTTGTACAAACATTCAAAATCAGTAGGGGGTCAAATACTTTTTTCCCTCACTATAACTCACTGAAACAAACAAACTTCAACTGATCATAACCAATTGAGCATCAATTTTCAAAATGGTATCTAATGGTGCCGGGGGCATTTGTGGTCCTTTAAACTTCCTAGATCTCATTGCCTGGTAGAAGGCAAGCTCCCAAAAGCAGGTAAACTTCTGAATAGGTTTTAGTGCTCGGAGACCTGTGACATATTATTATACACCCTCTATCTGATGTAAAAAAAATAAAACAAGTCTGTGTCCGTTTAATATGTGCACAATGGAACACACAGACATATATACGGCAGAACTAACATTATGGGCTTCCATCTTTCTAATAGACTTTGAGAGAAAGCATTAGGAAGAACCAGAAATGGTGGGTATTCCAGAACCTAAAAATGGGATTCTGACTTTAAATCCTGGATTTTTCAGGGAGGATACAATTGAACACTGTTCTCTATTTGGTACTGTATAGTATATAGAATGATTCACATAACAGAAAATGACCCAGTTTTATAGCTTCAAGAAAGATCGGGTTGTTTCTTTACCTCAACATCATACAGTTTAAAAAAAACAAAAAACATTTTATATGCACAAAGCAAAACAGGATGTCACTACACAAGAAAACATAGGGAACTTAATAGAGGAATATTATTTTAGCAGCTGACACAGCATCAATGGCTTTGGGCATACTATGTTGAGGTAATGTTACTATATAGATGCATTTCTTTGTATTACATTCTTTGTCAATTCCTGACACTCTCCTTGTTGGGATGATCCTTCATCTAGATATCAACCACCATTTTCAAGTCCCCATGAGATGTAAGATAGAGGATATTTATTATCTTATCTGGGTTGCCAAATGCTCAAGCAGATATTTAGTTTGTTTCCTTAGCAACTTGTTAATATGTATACGTTTATTAAAGGCACTATTAGCATTTGTATTACATGAATATTTTTACATTTTGTTTATGAACTGCTGACCATAAAATATGATATGAAGTCATGTAAGCAGATTTAGACAGACATTTTTTGACACAGTTTAGACTGGTACAAATGTCTGTTTATTACATTTTGACTGACGGCGTGCAATAGAGAATTTGTTTACTGAACTTCCTTAGAATAGAAACTTTTCCCTATTCTAATAAATAGAAATATAAAAAAGTAGTGGTACAAAAGTATTCACAATGCAGAGCAGGCATGGGACAGACTGGGGAATACATATATATCGTGCAATATGTTTCTACGTGACAGTAAGAGATTGTTAACAACAAGTTACTAAAATTTAATATCTTGTTACAAGTTCTACAGAAAGAGTATATCACATCTTTCAACTAAATGTAATTTTCTTTGAAGCAACGGCTAAAGGTAACACTAAAAGAAGATCAACTGTGTGTGTAAAAACTATGGAACTAGTCTACTTTTCCAGTTACTGCTATCTGAGCAGATAAAAAGCTAAAATGTTTTCTATTTTAGACATAAACACTTAGAGCCTCATTCAATTCGGGGCTCACAACTCAATCACAGACAACCAAATGCCTGAGATTGAGTTGCATGCTCCCGTTGCTCTACTTTTGCGATGCTACTCAATTGGCCAGGCCCGCAAGCTAGGAGCCGGTCGCAAAATTGGAAAACATGCTATCGAAATTTTTCATTAAAGTCCTACGGGCTTAAACATGATCGCTGACGCAAGGCCATAACTCGTGGTTCAAGCCTGCATCACTTTGAAATCCATCCTCCATATTTTATTGAACCACGAATTACGGCCTTGCGTCAGCGATCATGTTCAAGCCCGTAGGACTTCATTGAAAAATAGAGCATGGATTTCAAAGTCCTACGGACTTGGAAGTTGAAGCCCATAGGACTTCACATTGATTGCCGTGATCAATATAACACAAAGATTGAACATGAAATAAAGTATTGGAGAATGTTGTGCTATTAATTCTAAGACCTAACATCACTTTCACTCTTAATAAAAGTACAGTATTGCATTTTTATTTGCTTTTAAAGTGCTCTGATTTGTCATTAAGCACTTTGCGAGACCTCATTGGTACCATTCATTTTTGGTTTGATACTTGGAATTTGCCGGCTTGACGGAGTGGTTAGCGAGGGGGAATCGGAGCAATTGAACAGAGATTTTAGCCTTATGTATTTAAAAGATCAAAGGCTTGGAGGGTAGTAACTTGCAATTTAAAAAAATGCTAAGAATCGCAGCTCGGAGACCGTAACTTGATTGGAGCAAGCAAGAAGTTGCCAATTGAATAGCAAAATATCTTGCAATCTCCATTTGCGAGTCCAGATCTCTAAAATGGCTCAATTGGAGGAGAGTCTTAGTATTTGAAATGCGTAATCTGATAGACTAAATAGATTAAAAAAAAACAAAAAAAAAAACAATTTGAGGATAAAATTCTAAACTGTGGAAGTAAAGTATTTTTGTATGTTCCACAGTAGTTGCCTCCTCTAACATAACAACTTCTGTCAGATTCAAAGTTGAACTTCTCAATGTTTTTTTAAAACTGTTTATGTTTTTATTTTGTACTGAGAAGTACAATGCAATAAACAGTTTTGTTGTTTAATACAAAAAAAATGGTATTGTCTATTGTTTATGAAATAGATATAACTAAGAGGAAGAGGGGAAGGGGAATAAAAGGGAAGCACAACAAAATCTCACATAATATCCAAATGTTACAGACATAGCTTTTTGCTTGTCAATATTTTGTTAATAAATATTATTTTTTTAAAGAAAATTTAACAACATTTCTACCACTGTAACCAACATTATAGCACATAATACATTACTATTCACCTTGATCGTCCAATAATTTTAATTAGAATCTATCCTTAGATATTTGCTCTTAAGATATCTTACATGAGATCAGAAACCTAAAAAAATATTCCATCTATCCTGCCTCTTTGAGAATGAATGTAAATTTCTGGAACGATTTAGCCTTCCAGACAGGAGGTTCCACTTGAAGGACACAGAGACACAGATAACAAGTGGAAGTATTATATTCCCTTTTTGGAGCCTTTTCAAATTCATATCAGTCTACTTACAGTAACTATACTGAGTCCACAACACACAGGAATGTGTGTCAAGTTATTTTATTGAGTAAATTGCAAACATACTTATTTTTGTAACACGCTTTGCATATTTAATGCTTCCTTAATGGTGCCAAAAGCTGGTTCATTGAATACATTTAATATTTACAACTGGAACTTTTGTTTTTGTAAGGTTGCATTAGCAAAAATTGTACCTGTTCAACTAACTCTTTGAAACATTTCAGTAAGCTGCAGTTTTTCCATTTTCACAGCATTTTTGTTACTCTTTTGTAAAACTTTCATTTGTGTTGGGAGAGTTTTTGGTTCCAGACCTCGAGCAAAGCTTTCCTTGCAGTCAGTGTTATTTGGGATACTAGAATGTTGTCATTTGTGTATATCCTATCTTCATCTATTTCACATCCAATCTCTCTTTCCCACTGTATCATCTAGGGGGGGATTGAGTGGTTTTGAGTTGCCATTGAATTGTAGCATGTAGAGATTAAAAGCCACAGTCAATTAGAAGCCTGCATCTTGTAGTATACAGGCCATGGGCCTCATTCAATTGCAATTTGGCCAATCAAATAGGGCTCTATATAAGCACAGAGCATACTTTTTTAAAGAAGTTTTTAGTTAGTGAACTTCCATCCAAAAGCAAGGTCTTCACTAACTAAAAACTTCTGTAAAAAAATATGCTATGTGCTTATATAGAGCCCTATTTGATTTGCCAAATCGCAATTGAATGAGGCTCCATATGTCTGCGGGCCTGCTGAAGACTTGCACTCTGCCACAATTACAGTGCTATTCAATTAAACAAGCCATAAGCCGAAACCGTAAACCATGCACTAATAAATAGCAGTTCAGGGCGGGAACATGATCAATTATGCAAGGCCATAACTATCCATATTGAAACATCCAATAAAAAATGAGACCACCATCATTACGGCAGTATAAGATGGAGGTTACATGTTAATCAGTTAGCGTTTAGAGGTCCGATATGCGATCCAACTCGCAAGACTGCAAAATACAAAAACAAACAAACAAATGCTAATATTGTTCTAGTACATGTGGGTGGCCTGATATATATTAACTCATTGATTCCCGAGATTAATATAACCCTGAATTGAAACATAAAAAAAAAATGATTTTTGATTAGCGATTTTATTGAGACTGTTGTACAATTAATTCCAATGTCTTACGTCACTTTACCTGTCATTTACAGTGCACCATTGATTTTTTATTTGCATTTACAGTGCTACGGACATGTCTTTAACTGCTTAGCTAGTCCTCTCTAGTACTCCTAGGATTTTCTTCGACATTTGCCGTTTACGGGTGTGAAACCATTTGCGGGCTTGCAGAATTGAAGCAATTGAATAGCGATTTGCTATTTTAGCCAGTGTAACTCTTGCGGATGTGAAAGATTAAAGGCTTAGATTGGGTGTAAGTTCTGGTTGTAACAAACCCAAGGATTCCAAGCTCGTAAACCATAGACAGTTTGTGGGTCGCAAAAAGACGCCAATTGAATAGCTAATTAGCTTACAGCCTCCATTATGGGCTCCAGTAACTTACAATTGCTCAATTGAATGAGGGTCTAAGTGTTTATGGTTTCTCCAATTATTATGTAGCTTTTCAATAGCTACAATTGCTTGTATACCTCCTTTTATAACCCTCCTATCTGAGCAAAACTATGGATTTACATATACGGTGTCTGAAAAAATCATAGGTGCTTTGTTGATTTCTTTGCTCTAGGTCTTAAAATCATTCTGTTATCTCTTCCTTATATAAATATGTGTATATTTCCAGACCAGCTTGCTCTGTGTTTTTAAAGTGTTTTTGGTTGCAGTCCTGATGGGATTGCTTTGTTTTGGAAAATTGGTGTCAATGGGGCGGGTGGGGATCTTAATTTATCTTTGTCCCCTATTCGATTCTAAGTATTTAAAAAATGCAAAAAAAGAATGGTAGGACTGTCTGTGTACATGCTACGTCTATGCTTTTTTTTGGTAACCAGATATAATGGGAGAGGTAATTGGTCCGTAATAGATTGCTTTTTATGTCCACCTATCTTTTTCATCCCATAGGAAGGTGCAAATCTTGAATTTGTGCGCTACTGCTTGGTAATATTCATCTAGCTACAGAGGAGCTTATCTCCTCTATGTTTAGTTAAATCATAAATGCATTTTCTATTTTAGAGCCCCTATTAAATTCGAAGCCATGTCATTTGCAACAGTTACAGAGCGATTCAATTGAACAAGCCTGCAGCTACCTGGCAGAAGCTTGAACTATAAACCATGTAACTGGAAGTAGCATTTCAGAGCATGATCATAATCAATTAAGCAAGCTCAAAGCAGCCAGTAGTAATTGAGACCGCCATCATGACGTTAGTAAAACATGGAGGTTAAACCACAATCAATTAGTGTTTAGATTGATTTGCGATTGGACCTGCAACCACAAAATGTTGTAATCTAAAAAATCAATCAATCTACTATTCTAGTCCATGCAAGTTCAATGATATGTATGAACCCATTGATTGCCGGTATCGATGCATAACGGAAATTACACATAAAAATATAATTTTTGATTGTAGATTTGCAAGCTTGAGACTTAAGCGATTGCGGATTTGACAGATCAAAGGCTTAGCTGGGTTGCAGTTACGATTTTGTCAACCTCAGGAATTTTCAGCATGTAACCCGCAGGTAGATTGCAGGTAGCTAAAAGAGGCAAAAAAAGACTTTCAGTCCATCAAGTTCAACCTTTTAAGATCTCCTCTGATCTGCAATATGCAGATTAACTAGTAATTAATTAGTTGTATAAAAACAAAAACAAAAAAATCAATTCCCTCCTGTTACCAGACACCGGCGACCGGACTTCTCCCTGGATCAACACTGCCTCTCTAGTTATCCATCATAACCCTGAATTCCCTTTTTCAATTAGAAATAAACCCAGTCCCCTTTTAAAGTTTTCTATCGAATCCGCTGTCACCACCTCCTCTGGTAGAGAATTCCACAGATTAACCACCCATACTATGAAGAACCCTTTTCTTTCTTTAAGGTGGAATCTTTTTACTTCTAACCTCAAGGGATGTCCTCTTGTCAGTTGAAAACCTCTTGGCACAAAAAGCTCCCTTGACAAATCTTTATACTGACCCTGGATGTATTTATATAAGGTAATCATATCTCCTCTTAGACGCCTTTTTTTCTAGAGAAAATAAGTTATATTTGGTTAGTCTTTCTTTATAACTTAGCCCCTCCATTCCCCTTATTAGTTTTGTTGCCCTCCTCTGTACCTTTTCCAGCTCTAAAATGTCCTTTTTATGAAGTTGTGCCCAAAATTTTACTCCATATTCCAAATGAGGGAGTACTAGAGATTTGTATAGTGGCAGAATTATATTTGCTTCCCTGGCTTCTGTACCTTTCTTAATACATGCTAATATTTTATTTGCCTTTGCAGCTGCTGCTTGGCTTTGAGCACTGTTACCTAGGTGGTTGTCCACAAGCACTCCCAAATCCCTTTCAATATCTGATACACCTAGATTTGCTCTATTAAGATTATAAATTGCATGGCTATTTTTCCTTCCCAGATGCATAACTTTACATTTATTAGTATTAAATCTCATCTGCCATTTAGATGTCCATTCCTCAATTTTATGTAAACTCCTTTGGAGGGAAAGCACATCACTATCTGATTTAATTACCTTGCACAACTGTGTGTCATCAGCGAAAATGGAGACACCACACTCCAATCCTACCTCTAAGTCATTAATAAATATGTTAAAAAGGAGAGGACCTAATACTGAACCGCGAGGAACCCCACTTACCACATTAGTCCACATTAGTCCAACAACCCTTTGCTTTCTGTCTTTTAGCCAGCTCTCAATCCATGAGCAGTTATTTACTGCAAATCCTGTATCTCTTAGTTTGCACAATAGTCTCCCATGTGGCACTGTTTCAAAAGTCTTTGCAAAATCCAAAAAGACTACATCCATTGAGTTGTCTTGATCCAGGTTCCTACTAACCTTCTAATAGAAACTAATTAGATTTGTTTGACATGACCTATCCCTCATAAATCCATGTTGACTCCTACTTATAATCCTGTTCAAATAAACATATTCTTGTATATTATCCCTTATTAACCCTTCTGAAAGCTTTACCACTACAGAAGTGAGGCTCACTGGTCTATAATTCCCCGGATTTGCTCTTGCTCCCTTTATAAATATAGGTATCACATCTGTTTTTCTCCAGTCATCTGGTAGAGACCCTGTGTTGAGTGAATCTTGAAACATTAAATATAATGGTTTGCCGATTACAGAACCCAGTTCCCTCAGTATCCTTGGATATATTCCATCAGGACCCGGGGCTTTATTAACATTCATTTTTTCCAACCTCTTTTGGACTCCTTCCTGTGTTAACCAATTATTAGGTGAAGGTAGTGTAGCCCCATTATGTTGCAGTGTCCCAACCACTGGTACCTCCCTTGTGTATACCGAAGAAAAGAACCTATTTAGCTCATCTCCCTTTTCCTGGTCACTAATTATCAGACGGCCTGTGTCACATTGTAATGTTCCTAAAGCTTCCTTCCTCACCTTCTTCCCATTAATATACTTAAAAAATATTTTAGGGTTAGTCTTACTCTCTTTTGCAATTAATTTTTCATTTTCTATTTTAGCCACTCTAATCACGCTTTTGCAATCTTTGTTGATTTCCTTGTATTCCTGTAAAGCCATCTCTGTCCTCTCTTGTTTGTATAATTTAAATGCCTGTTTTTTACATTGATCAATTACAAAGCCAGTTTTTTTTCAGGTCTGAAATTACTTCAGTTAATTCTGTTATTGAGAATGGCCTATCTATATGTCCTTGCATTTCAGTTGTGATAGTTTTCAAATTCGTTTCCTTAAGATATTAGAAACGACTTGCTGAAAGTCTGACATGTTTGAATTATTAGCGTGATCGTGATTGTATAATTAGTATGATAGTTTTGAAAAGCAGCTGCTATTGCATAGGGATTCATTGTCACCCTTTGCTTATTAAAGAGGATAGTGGACTTTGTTTTTTGACCCCTTAGCCTATTAATCATTAATGTATCTGCCTTGTTTGATTTCTTATAATATATTTGTTTTGTTCTTTTCATAGAGTACATGCAGCCTTATTAAATTGTGATTCGGGCACACAGCATATTTTTTTTACAGAACTGTTTAGTTAGTGAAGACCTTGCTTTTGGATCGAAGTACACTAACTAAAAATGTCTGTAAAAAAATATTTATCTTTTGCTCTTTTGCTTTAGTTGTTTATGCCCTCTGCTTGGTTTGAGGTCTATGTCCCATTTCAGTATAACTAATTGTTTCAATTTATTGTGATGTAAAAAAAAGTAGAATTTATATGAGAAAACATTTACTGTAGTTAGATGGTTTCTCCTTCATCTGGACCTGGAGCTTCTCACATCCCTTACAAACTGCTTAGCGTTGATTGCATAGGGTAATTTACTTTGACTGTGTGGCACTGTAAAACAATGGAAGTTACAGTACACACAGCAATACACTAAGCAGTTTTTAAAGTAAAAAGGGACAAAGTTATCAAAACGTTAGCATGCTTAGTTTCTCTGTAGTCCCAAAGTTTATTTCATCCATTTAAAAGTGCAAGCTGTTCCGGGGAGAGTACAGAGAGAATGGCAGCAGGAGTTCATGATGTCATTGGTGTCATCTTTGTGGACTCAATCTCCAGGCCCAAGAGGGCGGGAAGAGTCAACAGGTGAGCAAGAAAGAAGCAGAATGGGTAAGGAGAGGCGTACAAGTCGCAGGAGCAGGTGGATGCCCACTCCAAAAATGAGGTCAAGACGGCAGTCACCACATCTATCATGTCATGACGTTGAGCATAAAAGGGGTGACAAGGGAAGGCAATCCTTCTATCCTCATTACAGGACCAGCAGGGACACAAGAGAATGGAGGTACCAGAGACTGCCTTCCGGGGTTGGACCTAAAGGTACAAGTAAGATCAAGAGAGGAGGTGACAACTTCCCTTCTCTAGTCAAGGATGAGAACGGAATGAGACAGGCGTCCCGTCTGGCCTTACAGCCTCCTCATTGTTGAGAGACAAGAGGCAGACTGCACATGAGTCTATATATATGCACAATACACAAAATGGCTAGCTTGTTAAAGGTTTTGGCTAATTTACAGAATCTACTGTCTCAAAAGGAAAAAAGGAAAAGCGTGGGGAATGGGGTGGCTTGGGTAGACCCTGATAAGGTTAATAGTCAGGGTTGGCGGCTCCCTCCGTTAGTGGTAGTCTTGAAACGGAATGGTATGGAGTCGGAGATTACAGTAGGTAGTTGTGTTCAATCTAAGGTTGGTTCTTGGGTGGTAGTGGCTGAGCCAGTGATTAGGGTAGCTGACACAGTAATGAGTAAATCATCTCTGTGTTCCATTGGCCCTATTTGGGAGCATGTATCTAAAGAGTTGAAAGAGAAGATCTGGAACCAGGAGTTTATAGAGATATTCTCGCTTCTCCCGTTGGATAATTTTATGGAGATTAAACCGGATGAGAAAAAAGATGAGGGGAAGAAAGAGGAGGATGAGAATAGGCGCAGATACAGGAAGATTTCCAAGACCTTTAGTAATTGTTTGCAGGCCTACGTAATATTTTCTAGTATAGTGGGGAAAAATAATCCAGAATTTTGCTCAGCGTTATTCTGTTATTTAGATGAGATTGAAGGGATTCATAGGACTTATGGAGGCTTAGCTTGGTGGGCCTATGATGAAAAATTCTGGCAGAAGCTAGTGGTAAGTCCATCTATGCAGTGGGATGAAGGGAATATGTGCAGTTGGTTAAACATTGTAACCCCATTGCGCCTATACTGTATACCGAAGGGGTGCAGCTGGGGTGATTCATTTAAGTTTAGGCATGAGCGTTCAGAATATGGTACTGGCCATCCTCTTTTTCGCTCCTTTAAAAAAGCTAAATCTCAGAAAGCAGGGGAGTTTGGTACAAAAGGGGAGGAGCCCAATGCGGCTAGAAAGGATGGAGCGGTGGTTAAGGCGGTACGCCAGTAGGTAAGTTACATCAGAGGACACTAGGCAGTGAAGTTAGTAAGGAAGGCTGGAAAAGGAGCTTGCTTAGTGAAGGTAGACATAAAGTCAGCCTTTCGTTTGCAACCGGTTAATTCCAATTCTTATCATCTGCCAGGTTGTATTTGGGGCAAGTTTTTTGTGGATCTGTGTCTGTCCATGAATTGTGGCATATCATGCTCCTACTTTGAAAAATGTAGTTCCTTTTTGCATTGGGTTGTCTGTGTTAAGACAGGTTTATCCTCAGTAGTTCAGTATTTAGATGATTTCCTGTTTGTGGGTTCTGTTAATTTATTAGATTGTCAGAGGTTAATGCAGGGTTTTCAGGAATTGGCAGCAGACTTTGGCATTCTACTGGCTGAGGATAAGTCAGAAGGTCCTTCTTATGTGTTGTGTTTTCTGGGGATTCAGTTGGATGCAATTAAACTTGAGTGTAGGCTCCCATGGGATAAAGTAGCGGATTTAAAATTAAATGTTAGACATCTTCTGGCCGCTAAAAAAGTTACATTAAAGGCTATGCAGTCATTGTTGGGGAAACTAAATTTTTCCTGTCGGATTATTCCTATAGGTAGGATTTTTTTAAGGAGATTATCCTTAGCTACTGCTGGGATGAATCAGTCCCACCATCACATTAGAATTACAGCAGAGCATAAAGCGGATCAACGCATTTGTTTGGAATTTTTGGAACATTTTAACGGCTGTGATATGATTCTGAAGGAACCAGTAAGTAATTACGTTTTCTAGCTATACACTGACACAGCAGGGCTTTGAGTTTTGTGGGTTATTTTTGCGGATACTGGTGTGCGCAGCCTTGGCCCACATTTTGGAAGGAGAATGGGTGGACTAAGAATTTGATATTGTTGGAATTGTTCCCTATTTTAGTAGCGATATGCTTATGGGTGGAGGGTTTAAGAAATCATCACGTGATATTTAACTGTGATAACATGAGTGTGGTTCAGGCCATTAACTCTATTACTACCTCTTCGCCTCCAGTAGTCAGACTACTGAGGCAACTGGTATTAAAGTGCTTGCAATCTTAGTGAGAGCCTTGCACATTCTAGGAGTTAAGAATGTTATTGCTGACTCTTTGTCAAGATTTGAATGGGAGCGGTTTCGAAAGGAAGAACCGTTAGCAAAGGTGGAGCCGACACCATTTCAGCCGGAGTTATGGAAGTTAGTTATATAGGTGTCAAGTTGACATAGGAAGAAGAAAAGAAAATCTATGGTTGATGTTAATGTTATTGTTGGTTGTTATATATACAGTATATATATATATATATATATATATATATATATATGTGCTTCATTGCAGGAGCCCCTTTACATTTATGGATTGTGGGACATTCTTTCATTTATTGGGCTAGACGAGCAGCAGCTATAACTGATTGGGGCCGGCAGCTTGGTTTCCCGGAGGTAGTGGTTTTAATTAAGTGGTTTGGGGTCCGGGGAATGAAGAGGGAGCAGGGGTAATAAAAGGTAGCAAGTTTGGCCAGGTCATCTTATTCATCTTATTCCTCCTGAAATTGTATTAATACATGCAGGGAAAACTATTTGGGTTTCATGTCCATGAGGGAGCTTATTTGGAAGATGAAAAGGGATATATTTAGACTCAGGGAGTTGTTCCTAGGCTTGTTCCTGATTTGGTCACAGATAACCCCTAGGTTCAATTGGAGGGGGGCCCATGATCCTAAGAAATTGAATAAGGCAAGAATGAGAATTAACAAGATTATGTCTTTGTTTGTTAGAAGGTTGGGGGGGGGGGGTACCCCCGTACCATCAGACATAGGGATTTAGAGACCTCGGATGCTCATGAGTTCTTTTCAGGTAATGGGGTTCACCTTAATGAAATAGGTCTGTCATTGTTTAATTTCAAGTTGAAGGAGAGTATTGTCCAGGCCATGGTTAGTTTTAGCGGTGCATAGCCTGTAGGGCTTGCGGGTGGTGGGAGTGCGGCATCACCTTAGGGCGGAGCTCATTAGCTGGTGATGTATCCGGTCTGGGCCAATGTTAGAGGTCTCTTCGGCACGGTGTTCCATGGGGCCACTGGCTGGGATGAGCGCCGTCCTCGGGAAGATGTGCAGCTACCCAGGTTAAGACATTACATGTTATGGGTAAATAAAGCTGTGGCCTATATTTATACCCATACATCAAGTTTGGTGTCATTATTGGAGATGTGGGTAGTGTTTGGGCAGACCATGTCACCCATGCACAGGTCAAGGCAGCACCTGGAAACTGCCTAGTGATAGGGGCTATTGACTTGGCTGAGTGCTGGGTAGCCATTGGTGGGTTCAAAATTGTAGGAGGAGTTAAGAGGGCATATAAGGAGGTAGTTTCCTGCACTTAGGGCATTCAACAGTTAGGTAGAGAGAAATATCTCCCTCCCTACTGTTTGGTTTGTTATGTGATCTGAAATGTTATGAAATTGTCACAGCTTTGGCGGGGGTGCAGCATCATCTTATGGTGGAGCTCATTAGCTGGTAAGAGATCCAGTCTGGGACAATGCCAGAGGTCTCTTGGGCACGGGGTTCCATGGGACCTCTGGCAGGGATGAGCTCAATCCTGGGGAAGGTGTGCAGCTACCCAGGTTAAGAAATTAGATGTTATGGTTAAATAAAGCTGTGGACTGGATTTATACCCATATATCAAAAGTATCATTATTGGGGATGTGGGTAGTGTTTGGGCAGACCATGTCACCCATGCACAGGTCAGTGTGTCTCTACACATAATATTCTCTAACTGTACCAAAATGCAGAACAGCGTGATGCTTAATAAATTATAGTATTGTTTTACCATTTAGTTAAATTGAAGGACCACTGTTGTTAATTTTTCCCCCTAAACTTGATAATGGTGTATCTAGAAAACAAAGAAAAATTAACAATTTTTTTTAGATACAATTATTCTTTACTGCAGATTTCCATTTTCTCTGCTACTGAAGTCCTATTAAACTAATGAGCTGCTCATTACACCCCCTAAAAAAGCACTGGCAGTTTTAGCTGCCACTTTTTAATTGTGCAGATAGTGACTTCTTTTGAATCCTAAGGCTTCCCCACCTAAATTAATTGATAAGTAGAATCCAAAATGGTATATTCCACAACAGCATAATTGCATATAAAAGAAAATAAATTAACAGCAGTATATATTTTTTACATGCTAAAAACATTTTCCATATTTTCAACAGTAAATCTTCAATAAATATATTTAAAATGCATGTCCACAGTGGTCATTTAGTAGAACTTATTTTAATTAGTGCATTTTTTTCTTTTATTCGAATAAATATTATATCTGCTGTTATAAAGTTTCAAGTAATATTAGAAAAACAGAGAATAACAGCCTAACTGGGGTGTAATCAAATATATGAGCTACATATGTGTAAGTGTAATAGTGTAAAAACCACATTAGAAATACCAAAACAGCTGTTTGCTCTGAGCTTACACTCCTGCATTTGAAGTGAATCATAATCCAGCACTGAGCAGGATTAGACGCAGAGATAAAAATCAGATTCCTGGTCCATCAACATCAAAATCTGTTTTTCATTGTACAGTGTATTTTGGTAAGATTTTAATCATGTTTAGTTTTCAAAACAGAGTTGCGTTTACATTCAATACCTTTTTATTTACAGTATTAATCTAATTACTGTATACTTGAATATTTTTTTCAATACTCGTTGAATAAGTACATTTTACAAAAGGGCAACATGCTTTTAGAAAGTAATAATCAAATAAACATAGCCTATACTTTTTATATCTTTTATACCAGGTTCTTCTTTATTGGAAGCAATCTCTTTCTTTTATCAACTAGTTCTGTCTATTTCTCTTTCAGGAATGTGTGTCCTTGTATATTAATGAGCCTTCTATTAATGAAAGCTTTGGCAGCTGTAACTGCCAGATTAAATTTGTGTAGAATTGCATATAAAACTTAAAATATTAGTGTCTATTTTATTTTATTTTGCAATATAAAAACATTTTACATATATATTCAAGTGTTATTCTAAAGAATAACACTTGAATACATGCAAAATGTTTAATATAGCACATTTTAAATGTTTGATCCAGTGATCCTCTAATTATACACAAATACATACAGTCAGGTCCATAAATATTGGGACATCGACACAATTCTAATATTTTTGGCTCTATACACCACCACAATGGATTTGAAATTAAATGAACAAGGTGTGCTTTAACTGCAGACTTTCAGCTTTATTTGAGGGTATTTACATCCAAATCAGGTGAATGGTGTAGTAATTACAAAAGTTTGTATATGTGCCTCCCACTTTTTAAGGGACCAAAAGTAATGGGACAATTAGCTGCTCAGCTGTTCCAAGGCCAGGTGTGTGTTATTTCCTCATTATCCCATTTACAAGGAGCAGATAAAAGGTCCAGAGTTCCTTTCAAGTGTGCTATTTGCATTTGTTAACTGCTGTCAACTCTCAATATGAGATCCAAAGAGCTGTCACTATCAGTGAAGCAAGCCATCATTAGGCTGAAAAAACAAAACAAACCCATCAGAGAGATAGCAAAAACATTAGGTTTGCCCAAATCAACTGTTTGGAACATCCTTAAAAAGAAAGAACGCACCGGTGAGCTCAGCAACACCAAAAGACCCGGAAGACCATGGAAAACAACTGTGGTGGATGACCGAAGAATTCTTTCCCTGGTGAAGAAAACACCCTTCACAGTAGTTGGCCAGACCAAGAACACTCCCCAGGAGGTAGGTGTATGTGTGTCAAAGTCAACAATCAAGATAAGACTTCACCAGAGTGAATACAGAGGGTTCACCACAAGATGTAAACCATTGGTGGGCCTCAAAAACAGGAAGGCCAGATCAGTTTGCCAAACAACATCTAAAAAAGCCTTCACAGTTCTGGAACAACATCCTATGGACAGATGAGACCAAGCTCAACTTGTACCAGGGTGAGTGGAAGAGAAGAGTATGGAGACGGAAAGGAACTGCTCATGATCCAAAGCATCCAACCTCATCAGTGAAGCATGGTGGTGGTAGTGTCATGCGTGGGCATGTATGGCTGCCAATGGAACTGGTTCTCTTGTATTTATTGATGATGTGACTGCTGACAAAAGCAGCAGGATGAATTCTGAAGTGTTTCGGACAATATTATCTGCTCACATTCAGCCAAATGCTTCAGAACTCATTGGACGGTGCTTCACAGTGCAGATGGACAATGACCCGAAGCATACTGCAAAAGCAACCAAAGAGTTTTTTAAGGGAAAGAAGTGGAATGTTATGCAATGGCCAAGTCAATCACCTGATCTGAATCCGATTGAGCATGCATTTCACTTGCTGAAGACAAAACTGAAGGGAAAATGCCCCAAGAACAAGCAGGAACTCAAGACAGTTGCAATAGAGGTCTGGCAGATCATCACCAGGGATGAAACCCAGCGTCTGGTGATGTCTATGCGTTCCAGACTTCAGGCTGTAATTGACTGCAAAGGATTTGCAACCAAGTATTAAAAACTGAAAGTTTGATTTATGAAGGTTAATCTGTCCCATTACTTTTGGTCCCTTAAAAAGAGGCACATATACAAACTGTTGTAATTCCTACACCGTTCACCTGATTTGGATGTAAATACTCAAATTAAAGCTGAAAGTCTGCAGTTAAAGCACATCTTGTTCGTTTCATTTCAAATCCATTGTGGTGGTGTATAGAGCCAAAAAGATTAGAATTATGTCGATGTCCCAATATTTATGGACCTGACTGTATATAGCATTAAGACAACAGTATGTGAACATGTAGGCACAAACAGGAATGTGAGATACCTGTGACTTTAAGGACCACCAAAGTCTCATATTTAAAGAAGAAATTTAATTTCTAACAAGCAAAGTGTTTTTAAGGGACCATCGTAGCATAACATTCATGTTTCTGAAGTATGCAACAAACCAATAAGATCAGCAGCTATGTAAGACATGGGCACATTTGTTTGCCATTTTATATAATATTTATTATCTTTATCCTTTTTATGTTTTATGTTATGTTAAATGCAAATAAGTATTTGGGTACTTGTTGAAAAGTGTGTCTGTATGGCTCCAATTATCTAACATCTACACAATACCCACAATACCCACTGTATTTGGGTCATAATTTAACATCTACTGTAAGTGGCATCGTAATATAGAAATGTTATTCAACAAGAAATTGGTGGTGACAATATATGCAAACTGGAGAGCGAAGGATGTCAAAAGGAATCTATGCTTATGGGTACTTGAGATGTAAATCCATCCTTAACGAGTCTGGTCAGAATTTGGACATTATTGTCCTTCATCCTCAGTCCCCACTACATGAGTACATATTACACACACAGCTTCCAAATGTTTACATAAGCTAATAGCCAAATATTGTTCTTTTTCTAAGTATCAAACATTCTGTAAATGTGCACATTCTGCAGTTTTCCTTCACTACTGACTGTTCGTTCACATTAGTATAAGCAGAAAAACAAATTTATATGAAACAAAGTTGCAAAGCGGAGTCTGAAGCACATTTTACTAAAGAGCATTTATTTATATTATATACCTGTAGCTAAAGCAATAATTTTATTGGGTTAAAATAGCAATTAAACCTTTTAGGTATTAGGTACAGAGGCGTACATGGGTGTATTTATGTGTTATGCTGCCCTAGTTCCTCTCAGGTCTGGCATCCCCCAAGCGCACTTTATTATTCCTCTGTTCCCTTATGTTAAGATTACCACAAATATATATATATATATCACATATTATAATTGTCAAACTGCGAGTTGTCGTCACGGTTTGCGGCCCTCGCAATGATAGGGCTGCAACCGACGACAACTCACAGTTTCACAACTCCCCCTGCCACGGCTCCCTTCAGCCTCTCTGCTCTGGTGGCGCGCCCCCAATTGACGCGCTCGCACGAGCAGGTGAGATGGGCGCACAGGAAGCCGGGCATACACGTGCGCGCATGCTCACGCGAAGACGCCCACATAAGCGTGCGCGCGTCTGAAGCATTGAGGTGAGGGAGGAGTGAGGGAGGAGTGGGGGAAGAGAGACACGAGAGGAGGGGGAAGAGAGACACGGCAGCGGGGGGAAGAGAGACACTGCGGGGGGGAAGAGAGACACTGCGGGGGGGGAGAGGAGGGGGAAGAGATACATGAGGGAGAGAGAGGAGGAGGGGAATAGAGACACAAGAGGAGGGGGGAAGAGAGACACAGGGGACAGGGGAGGGGAAGAGAGACACGGGAGGGAGAGGAGGGGGGGAAGAGAGGCACAGGGGAGGGAGAGGAGGAGGGGTAGAGAGACACAGGGGAGGGAGAGGAGGAGGGAGAGGGGGAGAGAGAGGAGGAGGGGAAGAGAGACACAGGGGAGGAAGAGGAGGGGGAAGAGAGACACAGGGGAGGGAGAGGAGGGGGGAAGAGAGATACAGGGGAGGGAGAGGAGTGGGGAAGAGAGACACAGGGAAGGGAGAGGAGGGGGGAAGAGAGACACGGGGGAGGGAGAGGAGGGGGGGAAGAGAGACACAGGGGAGGTGAGGAGGGGGGAAGAGCAACACAGGGGAGGGAGAGGAGGGTGAAGAGCGACACAGGGGAGGGAGAGGAGGGGGAAGAGCGACACAGGGGAGGGAGAGGAGGGGGAAGAGCGACACAGGGGAGGGGGAAGAGCGACACAGGGGAGGGGGAAGAGAGACACAGGGGAAGGACAGGATCGGGGAGGAGACACAGCGGAGGGGGGAAGAGACGAGGGGCAGGGGGGAAGAGACACGGGAGGGAGGAGGGGTGAAGAGACACAGGGGAGGGAGACGGGGTGAAGAGACACAGGGGAGGGGGGGACACAAGGGAGGGGGGGAGACACAGGGGAGAGAGGGGAGGGAAGACACAGGGGAGGGGGGGAGACACAGGGGAGGGAGGGGGGGTGAAGAGACACAGGGGAGGGAGACAGGGTGAAGAGACACAGGGGAGGGAGACGGGGTGAAGAGACACAGGGGAGGGAGGGGGGAAGAGACACAGGGGAGGGGGGGGAAGACACAGTGGAGGGGGGGGACACAGGGGGAGGGGGGGAAGACACAGGGGAGGGGGGGAAGACACAGGGGAGGGAGGAGGGGGGAAGAGACACAGGGGAGGGAGGGGGGGGTGAAGAGACACAGGGGAGGGGGGGAAGACACAGGGGAGGGAGGAGGGGGGAAGAGACACAGGGGAGGGAGGAGGGGGGAAGAGACACAGGGGAGGGAGACAGGGTGAAGAGACATAGGGGAGGGAGGGAGGAGGAAAGACACAGGGGAGAGAGGGGGAGAAAGACACAGGGGAGGGAAAGGGGAGAAAGACATGGGAGGGGGAGGGAGAGAGGGCAGGAGAAACAAGAGGGGGGGAAGGAGACACGGGGGGGGGAGGAAGTAGAAGGCGGGAGAGGCTAACAATGAGCGCCAAAGCCACTCATTGCAAGGCCCGAGATGAGCGCTGAAGGAGCTCATCGCAAGGCCAGTTAAGTAGAGAGGGGAGAGGCTCGCAATGAGCCCCTCCCGTCAAGTAGAGGGAGGGAGAGGTAGAGGGGTAGAGAGGCTCGCAATGAGCGCCAAAGGCGCTCACTGCAAGGCCCCTGATTAGCGCCGAAGGCACTCATTGCGAGCCCAATAAAGTAGAGGGGGGGGGGGAGAGGCTCGCAATGTCTGACAAACAAAATTGCCAGGCTTCAATTTTTATTGCCGTCATTTTTAATGGGCAAGTCGCTAGTATATATATATATTACTCATTATAGAATATCTCATTATCTCTTGCTATCCTCTGGGATTCTGCCATATTGTTTCCTTTCTCCACTGCCTTTTAATGCCCTTCTTCCCTGGGCTACATAATCCGCATTGATAACCCTAATGGTTTGTCCAATGAGATGGAGCCGGACATCTTGGAGAGTGAAGTGCTAGGAAGTATTGCTGAAAACAAGACTGCAGGAGTTCACAGAATCCCAACTGAACTGTTCATAAACTTACAATATGATGCTTTGAAAATGTTGCTTGCATTATGCCAACAAGTTTGGAAAACTCAGAAATGGCCAGTAGTTTGGAAAAGGTGAAGTCTAAATCCCAATCCCAAAAAAAGACAGTGCCAAAAGAGTGCTTCCCGTTATAGAACAGTGTAAAAAAAAAACAATGTCAGAACCAAACATGGAATACCAGAATGGTTCAAGATTGGGAAAGGAGTGATATAAGGCTGAACATTGTCTCTCTATTTATTCAACTTATATGGGGGATACATCACGTGTAAGGCTGGACTGGATGAATCCAAAGCCAGAATTAATGTTGCTGGGAGAAATATAAAAAACCTCAGATATGCAGATTATGCTACTCTGGTAGCTGAAAATGAGGAGAAACTAAAGGGACTATGATGAGGGTGAAAGAAGAAAGTGCAATCTCAGTTCCTGGCTAATACAGTGCCATGCAAAACTATTCACACCCCTTGACTTTTTACCTATTTTGTTACATTACAGCCTTAAATTCAATGTTTTGTTAATCTGAATTGTATGTGATGGATCAGAACACAATAGTCTAAGTTGGTGAAGTGAAATGAGAAAAATATATGCATAAAACTATTTTTTAGAAATAGAAAACAGAAAATTGGCATGTGCGTATGTATTCACCCCCTTTGTTATGAAGCCCATAAAAAGCTCTGGTGCAACCAATTACCTTCAGAAGTCAAATAATTAGTGAAATGATGTCCACCTGTGTGCAATCTAAGTGTCACATGATCTGTCATTACATATACACACCTTTTTTGAAAGGCCCCAGAGGCTGCAACACCTAACCAACCACTGCCATGAAGACCAAGGAACTCTCCAAACAAGTAAGGGACCATGTTGTTGAGAAGTACAAGTCAGGGTTAGGTTATAAAAAAATATCCAAATCTTTGATGATCCCCATGAGCACCATCAAATCTATCATAACCATATGGAAAGAACATGGCACAACAGCAGACCTGCAAAGAGATGGCCGCTCACCAAAAGTCACGGACCGGGCAAGGAGGGCATTAATCAGAGAGGCAGCACAGAGACCTAAGGTAACCCTGGAGGAGCTGCAGAGTTCCACAGCAGAGACTGGAGTATCTGTACATAGGACGACAATAAGCTGTACGCTCCATAGAGTTGGGCTTTATGGCAGAGTGGCCAGAAGAAAGGCATTACTGTCAGCAAAAAATAAAATGGCACGTTTTGAGTTTGCAAAAAGGCATGCTTTGGTCTGATGAGACAAAAATTGAACTTTTTGGCCATCAAAGAAAACGCTGTGTTTGGCACAAACCGAACAGATCACATCACCCAAAGAACACCACCCTACAGTGAAACATGGTGGTGGCAGCATCATGCTGTGGGGATGTTTTTCAGCAGCCGGGTCTGGGAAACTGGTCAGAGTTGATTGGAAAGATAGATGGTGCTAAATACAGGGATATTCCTGAGGAAAACCTGTACCACTCTGTGCGTGATTTGAGGCTAGGATGGAGGTTCACCTTCCAGCAGGACAATGACCCCAAACACACTGCTAAAGCAACACTTGAGTGGTTTAAGGTAGTGATGTCGCGAACATCAAATTTTGGGTTCGCGAACAGCGAACGCGAACTTCATCGAATTTTTGCGAATGGGCGAACATTGGCAAACCGCCATAGACTTCAATGGGCAGGCGAATTTCAAAACCCACAGGGACTCTTTCTGGCCACAATAGTGATGGGAAAGTTGTTTCAAGGGG
This sequence comes from Discoglossus pictus, assembly GCA_027410445.1. Taxonomy (NCBI): domain Eukaryota; kingdom Metazoa; phylum Chordata; class Amphibia; order Anura; family Alytidae; genus Discoglossus; species Discoglossus pictus. The sequence goes on from CM050173.1 coordinate 41,688,710, forward strand.
ACTAACACCTGGACTGTGGCATGCCGGAGGGGCATCCATGGCAAAACTCCCACGGAAAATTACATAGTTGATACAGAGTCTGGTTTTAAGCCATAAAGGGCATAAATCACCTAACATTCCTAAATTGTTTGGAATAACATGCTTTAAAACATCAGGTATGATGTTGTATCGATCAGGTAGTGTAAAGGTTACACCCGCTTCACAGTAAAAGACCAATCTCCCCGTTTAATGCACCGCAAACAGTCCCTTTGCCGAATCGCAAACTCCCCATTTGCACAAGGTTGGATACCAAGCTAGCCATGTCTCGTTCCTTGTCCTCACTGATGTCATTGAAGGTCTCTTCCTCCACCCAGCCACCAAGGGTCCCCAAAAGGTGACAACAAGCCCCCTGGGACGCCTGCTGTGTTTGGTCTTCCACCTCCTCAAAGCCACCTTCCTCCTCTGACTCCTCTTCTTCAGACTCCCAGAGTCTGGGGGCTTCCACTGCCCAGCATGGAATATTATACACTTAGGTCAGAGTCTGGGGGCTTCCACTGCACAGCATGGAATATTATACACAGGTCAGAGTCTGGGGGCTTCCACTGCCCAGCATGGAATATTATACACAGGTCAGAGTCCGGGGGCTTCCACTGCCCAGCATGGAATATTATACACAGGTCAGAGTCTGGGGGCTTCCACTGCACAGCATGGAAGATTATACACAGGTCAGAGTCTGGGGCTTCCACTGCCCAGCATGGAAGATTATACACAGGTCAGAGTCTGGGGGCTTCCACTGCACAGCATGGAATATTATACACAGGTCAGAGTCTGGTAGCTTCCACTGCCCAGCATGGAATATTATACACAGGTAAGAGTCTTGGGGCTTCCACTGCACAGCATGGAAGATTATACGCGTTGCCTCTGTCTGCGTTATTATAAGGTGTGTACTGTTAAGTAGTACTATTCCTATCGATTTAATCCCTGTTACGTCCACTATCAGGGGACGTGTATATGGCATGGATTTTTGGAAGCAGGAGATGGAAAAAGATGCTTGGTCGGTCCTCCCACTTCAAATTTGGGGCACAGAGCGTGCAATCTAAGGTGCCACCAGATATGAGTGTCACTGTGCACTGGCAAAAGTTGGCAGAGTAGGCGCTGTAGGCCTCACACACACGACTGTAGGCTGGCAACTGATATTCAATCGATTACAGTAAAAAATGTGTTGTTTTATGTCACTGTACACTACGGTTGCACCAGATATGACGTATCACTGTGCACTGGCAAAAGTTGGCAGAGTAGATGCAATAGGCTTCACACACACGCCTGTAGGCAGGCAACTGATATTCAATCTATTACAGTCAAAAAAGTGTTGTTTTATTTCACTGAGCACAATATAAGCTGTTAGCCTGTCACACACACACGCTGGCAGGCAGGCATATGCAATTAGATTACACAAAAAAATTATAAAACAAAATAAATGATGTTCTAGCCCTAAAAAGGGCTTTTTGGGTTGCTGTCCTTCAGATGGAAGGCTCTGGAAGGGAGTGTATGCTGCTGATTGGCTGGAATGTGTCTGCTGACTGTGAGGTGCAGGGTCAAAGTTTCCTCAATGATAAAGAATAGGGGGCGAACCCAAAAGCGCATGTGTTCGCCATTCGCTGCGAACGCGAACATGCAAAAATCGCCGCAAATAGTCCGCCAGCGAACTGTTCGGGACATCACTAGTTTAAGGGAAAACATGTAAATGTGTTGGAATGGCCTAGTCAAAGCACAGACCTCAATCTAATAGAAAATCTGTGGTCAGACTTAAAGATTGCTGTTCACGAGCACAAACCATCCAACTTGAAGGAGCTAGAGCCGTTTTGCAAGGAGGAATGGGCAAAAATCCCAGTGGTAAGATGTAGCAAGCTCAAAGAGACTTACCCAAAGTGACTTGGAGCTGTGATTGCCGCAAAAGGTGGCTCTACAAAGTATTGACTTTAGGGGGGTGAATAGTTATGCAGATTGACCTTTTCTGTTATTTTGTCCTATTTGTTCCTTGCTTCACAATAATTTAAAAAAAAAATCTTCAAAGTTGTGGGCATGTTCTGTAAATTAAATGATGCAAATCCTCAAACAATCCATGTTAATTCCAGGTTGTGAGGCAACAAAACACGAAAAATGCCAAGGGGGTGAATACTTTTGCAAGGCACTGTAGTTGTGGGAGAAGTAGGGTTATTTTCCTGGGCTCCAATATTTCTGCAGATGGTGACTGCAACCATGAATTTAAAAGATGTTTGCTTCTGGGAAAGAAATATATTTTGAATAAGCTATTCAAAAGTAGATAGAATAATTTATCAACAAAGGTCTGCATTGTTATAACTATTGTATTCACAGATGTAGCCTTTGAATTGTGGTTTGGGAGAGAAAAAGAGTCCCTTGGTCAGCAAGGAGAACCGATAAATCAATACAACAAAAACAAAAAAACAAGACAAACTGTTCCTTGGAAGGTATGATCATTAGGTTAAAGCTCAAATATTTTGGCCATATCATGTGAAGACAATATTCCCTAGAAATGCTGGGAAATATTGAAGGCACACAAAGAAGTGGATGGTGGAGCTAGATAGAGAAAATGACTGAAGGCAGAAACTCATCACTCCTTCTATTAAAAAATCTTTCTGTTGTAATCCAGAAGTGCCTCTTACAGGACGTAAAGACTTCAAATAGAGGGGCCTGATAGAATCTTGAAATGTATAAAAATAAGAAGTTTTAAAAAGACTGAATTCTTTTTTCAACTTTGATTATTATGCAATAAAGTGACTATGTTTTTTTAAGGGAGGGAAGAAGGACAGAGTGACCCAACTGTAATTGTATGATCTAAGAGTCAAACAAATAGTCATCCTTTTTCTAAAATGTATTTTTTTCTACAGCATTTGGTTGCTGAGACAGTTTACCACAGAATGGGTAGTAATTTATAGGCTATTTGAACTATGTTTTACTATTATTGTGGGGGTGCAAGTTTGCTTTGGTAAGAAATACAGAGACACATATATACTGGATGCCTATGTGAAAAATAAATTGCAAAATCGTAATCTCAGTAGTTATATTTAAAAAATATGTAGTCAGTTTAACTATATTTATTTACTTGCATTTTTTTAAACTGAAGTATATCTTTGCCACGCCTTATTATAGTAAAACTTGTTTAATTTGTTATATGTGAAAAGCTGGAACATAAGATTGACTATTTATGCTTTTGTTAAAGTCTTTAGGCAAAACAGATGCCAAATGGTTTAACAAGTTAAATTCATTTTACCCTTAACGTATTTATGATATTAAATTTACACTTCACTGCCAGTGTATAATGATTCTCAGACTCATGGCATGTGGCACTGGTAATGTGAAGTCCTCCCATGTGGCCATGGCTTTAAGTCACAGCTGTGCAGGGAGGGAGAAATGAATAAAGAACAAGGCTCCATAAGGGGATGATCTGTTATTCTGGGGCTTCTTCCAAGTAACTGAAGAGTACAATTTATGTGACAATTACTTTGAGGAGGTTACAATGAGTTAAGTAACCTAGGCAAAGCATTCAATTTTTTTCATGATTTTTATTATAACTGTTTAAATGATTTATCATTATGGGATGGACACAGTGCTATAAATGAGATATCAATTTGCAAACATCATTATAATATTAAGACATTATGATATAATTTTAACTACAATGAAGAGCCAGCAGATCTACATTCTCCACCAAAATCTATGTCTTAGTATTCCCAAATGTACATAATCAAATTATTCAATATACCATGGTTATCAACCACATTGCACAATGTATTTTATTAAACAAAACAATGTATAGCACTTGACCCACATCAGCTCTTCATTGTACTACCAACCCTTCTCAGCCCCAACACACACATAAACTCCCCTGATACTGCCATCTCACACAACAACTCTACTCTTTCTTCCACCCTTGACACCATTGCCCCCATAACCACCATTGCCCTAGCTCTCATCTGCAACAGTGGCACACTACACAAGCACGATACATTCAGAGGTGTACCCGGAGTGCTGAACGACAATGGAGGAAATCACGCACTTCTCTGCCCTCAACCTTGCCAAGCAGCACTACTTCACTTCACTAATATCAATTCTGTCCTCCAACCCAAACGTCTGATCGCCACTTTCAATACTCTCCTCTGCCCACCACCTCCTCCCGTCCCTTCCTGTATCACGGCTGAAGACTTTGCCAACCGTTTTATGCATAAAATTGAAAACATCCACAACAAACTCTCCTCTCATCATGGCTCACATATGCCATCCTCTCAACTAAGCAACAACACCCAGCCTTCTCCCATCCCCAATCCCACAGCCACTATGAACTGCTTTGACCCGGCTACAGAGGACGAAGTCTCCAGCCTGCTATCATTCACTCGCCTCACTACCTGTCCTCTGGATCCTATTCCATCACAGCTCATCCCTCCCCTCTCTACCACACTAATCCCAGCTCTCATACACCTCTTCAACCTTTCCCTAAATACTGCCATGTTTCCATCCTCTCTAAATCATGACATAATTACACCCATTCTTAAGGAACTCTCATCTGACTCTGATGTTACATCTAACTACCGCCCTATCTCTCTACATCCCCTGGCTTACAAACTGCTGGGTCGTCTCGTCTATAACCGCCTTACCAGTTTTATCTCCTCTAACTTATTGACACCTTCCGAACCGGCCCTAACATTTCTCTGAGACAACTCTCACTAAAGTCACTAATGACCTATTGATCTCCAAGTCAAAAGATCACTTTTCTATTCTACTTCTTTTGGATCTTTCTGCTGCCATCCACTTTTACTCCATATCCTCTCCTCCCTCAGCATCCGAGACACTGCTCTCTCGTAGTTCTCATCATACCTACAAGATCGAACATTTACCCTCTCCTTCTCTGGCACATCTTCTTCTCCACACCCTCTGTCTGTTGGCATACCCCAAGGTTCAGTCCTGCCCCCCCCCCCCCCTCTTCTCCATGTATACATTCTCACTTGGTACCCTAATAAACTATTTGGGGTTTCAGTATCACCTCTATGCAGATGACACTCAAATCTACAGTACCTCTCAGCACCAGATCTATTCCCCTCTCTTTTAACACATGTCTCCAACTGCCTCTCTAATATATCCTCTTGGATGTCCGCCCACCATCTGAAACTCAACATGTCTAAGACCAAACTTCCCACCCTCTACTACAGCGTAAATTCCTCACATCTCTCTCACTGTCAACAATGCCATCATCACTCCCACTTCCCAAGCCCATTGCCTTGGGGTTCTACTGGACCCTGCCGTCTCTTTCATCCCTTACAGCCACTAACAAAATCTTGCCTTCTCCAGCTTAAAAACATTTTCAAAATACTAAATACAACTAAAATTCTAATACACTCTGTCATCATCTCTCGTCTTGACTGCTGTAACTCGCTTCTTGCTGGACTGTGCACCACCAATCTTTCCCCACTTCAATTGAGGCCTCCGCTAGACTCATCTACTGTACACAATGTTCAGTCTCAGCATCACCCCTCTGTCCACTGGCTTACCTTAGCCTCCAGAATACAATTTAAAATCATGACCCTAACTTGCAAAGCCCTTAACAACAGTGAACCATCTTACATCTCTTATCTCATCTCCAAATAATCCCCGACCCGTCCTTTTCTTTCAGCTGGCGACCTTCTTCTTTCTACCACTCTTGTCACCTTCTCTCACTCCCGCCATCAGGACTTTTTTGTGCTGCCCCTATTCTCTGGGCCTTGCGCCACCAGACTATCCTCCTGCCTCAAAACCTTTAAAACCTCAATAAAAACACATCTGTTTAAAGAAGCCTATCACCTTCCTTCCTAACATGCTTCTCTCACCCTCCTGCACCACAAACAAAACCTTAGATTGTAAGTCTGCTAGTTTTCAATTTTGCATGGCGCTTTGGGGAAACCACTAAAATTCTAAGCTCAAAGACAGGGCCCTCCATTGTTAATATTGAATTTGTCATTGTCTGGAAATTAACTTATTTATATTGCTACGGAATATGTTGGCACCTTACAAATAAACTATAATAATAATAATAATGTATGACCTTTTTTTTAATGGCTAAAATACGAAGCATGTTCATAATTAAATATATTATTACAATACAAGTTCATATAAAAAAATCCAAATGCCTAAAACCACAATAACAAACCCTTTTGTCACAAAATATACAACATCTATTGCATCTATTTGCTAAAAATGAACTTTGGAAAGAATGCATGAGCTACTTTTGGCAAAAGTTTTATGCTTGTGGCTTAGGTTCAAGTTCTTATTTTTACAATCTTAATATTTCAATTTAAAAGATCCCACAAAAATCTGTTCATGCACAGAAAACAAGAGTTACATTAGTACAGGAGTTAGCGTCCAGCTCAAGGTTTAAGAATAACACATAAATGTGCAATCACCAGTGTTTCAAAGTCATAAATTACATGTATGCACATGCATTATTCTTGAATCCAGCACATTTCTCAAAATAACAGGTCAGAACTGACCACTTTTAACATGGAAGGAATCTGTCCTTGTAGGTTAATACCCGTTTCACAAGCTCTAGTACAAACTACTTCTGTTTGGTATTTACCAGCTATCACTGAGAAGTTTTTCATTAACTAGTAAAATATACTTTATCAATAAACATTATCGCTTTTATACACTGCACTGCTTAAAGGGCCACTGTAGTCATACACTTAGCATAGTCTTTTAAATAACTGTATAGAGCATGTAAAAACAGATAATTCAGCCTTTAAATTATTAATTTTTATATTAAATAAAAGTAGGCTTGTCTTCATATTTGAAAGTGTAACAATAAGTAAAAAAAAATAAAACATATTTCCTGCTCAGAATCTCGCAGGGACACTCTTTAATCCAGTACCACTTTACATGGTTCATGTTCACATATGCCTATCAATATGCAGCTTGGAAGCACAGCATGGGGTGGATCTGCATAAGTTAGGAAACCTTGCCACAGACAGTCACTGTTTCGATCTTTAAATGGATCTCATCAGTTTGGGGTTGGTACCTATGGGCTATAGATTTTGTGGGAAGGCTGTTAATTCAAATTAGCAATTTGCCCGTCATAAATTATGCTATGTTCAATTGTCTGTTCTGTCTCTCTCTATGCTTTCTCTGTGCACCCTTTCCTTCTCTCTGTGCTCCCTCTCTCTGTGTGCGCCCTCTCTCTCCATGAGCCCTCTGCCTCTCTATGTGGTGTGTCTCTCTCTCTCTCTCTCTCTCTGTACGCCGCCTCTCTCTCTCTGCGTTCTTTCTCTGTGTGTGCTCTCACTCTCTCTCTCTCTGTCTCTCTCTGTGTCCTCTCTCTGAGCTCTGTGTGCTCTCTGTCTCTCTCCCCCCCCCCTCCCACTCCTCTCTCTCTCCCTTTCTCTCTTTCTCAATACTAATAACTGCTAATTACTGGTTAACTTCAGAAAGTTTTGCTGATAGTAAATAGTGAATCTTATTTTCTTATGTGTGCAGGGGACATTCACGCCAGCTTATTTAAACATTGTTTTACAAAATACAGACTTCACCAGTGAGTTAGTAAACAGAGCAATGTAAACACCCCCTAAGTAAATGTCAGGTTACAGAATTCCTGGTAGATGGCTTGTGCTACTTTTCTTACATTACTGAGTATATATAGAAGTATGAATAGTTTGTATTACATTGATACAAAATGTTTCCATATGTATTAATTTAATACAAACTAGGTTTGAAGGGCCACCAGTCTAACACTATATAAAATACTACTGTCTACAGTAACATAAATGTTTAAATGTACATTTTCAAATAAATTCTGTTTACTAAGTGAAATTTCCATTTATATATTTGGGTTTATAGATATTATGTTTTATTATATATTTGTCTGCATTTATGGAATGATACATATAGATACATGTATTGTCCATGTTTGCTCATTAATTAATTATGATCATATTTCCCTACCAGGGGTGGAGCTACCAGAGCACCAGGGACTTTCTCTTGGGGGGCCAGTGCTGGATTTTTGTATTTGTTTTGCTATGTATACCCTACCTTGGCTCAAACCCTGTGCTCCCTGATCCTCCTTGAATACCAACCACCCACCCAGCTTGAAATTGGTGCCCACCCAGCTGGAAAGAGCATTTCTACTCAAAGAGGTGCATTGGGGAAAGAGAGCAAGGACTGCAAAATGACAGCAATGTACAGAGGGGATGGGTTCTGTGAGGGGGGAGCAAAAGGATATAGGCATGGGTGGTGAGAGAGGTTGGGTGCTGTGGCGGATACACCTGTAGAGAATGTCTTTGGAAAGTGGAGCTATGTGCAGATAGGAAGTAAGCTAAGTAGTACGGTAAAGGTAAGGTAAAGGCAGCAGCTATGGAAACATGTCTTGGTGAGGAACAGAAATGTGAAAGGGTCTTAGGGAGGGGATCTGTTATAGGAAGGGGTCTTGGGGAAGAGCACTAATTGAATTGCCTACGCAAACAAAGTTCTACAACCCACACATTTTTATTTTTGGACCAGGGCCCACTATTCTCTAGTTCCACCACTGTTCCCAACTGTCCTGATTTGTGAGGGGATGTTCAATTTTAGCTAAAAATTTAAATTTAGCTGGTTTTGCTTGTGTTGGGGTTGGGGTCTTCCATCTTGGAATGCTAGGTGGAGGATTTTCTGATGCAAGCTTGCTTTTCTATTTAGTCCTATTATCAAGTGACACTTCATAGTGGCAGTCTTTCAGTAGAACTAAATACAGATCGTATCTGAATCCACAGTCCTTCTAACTCCTCACCGATGTCTAACTCTATTAGGAACAAAAGCAAATGGCATCTACAATTAAATGACTACTTTAATGCCCTAGCAAGATTAACTAATTATGCACTGATCAGGAGCAACATTTCTATTTAATAATTTATAAATTAATTTAAAAAAGATAACCTTCACTTGAGTGTTTGTCTCGACACTGATGCAGTCAGTAAGGGGAGGCTGGGGGTTGTCTGAGAGACAGGTCTAAAGGGTTTTAAGAACAATTTCATTAGAATAGACAGTCAATTATTGGCAGCTCCAACTGCTAAAGCTTCTGTTCAAAGGAATCCTCTTTAATATAACAAATCTCCAGCCAATGGATAATGGTTGTGTTGGTATCCGTTGTGTCTACAAATTTAGCAGCTGTCTGCTAGACAAAGCCACCTCTTGTAATGAATGGGGACCAACAACAACTGACTCTGATCTTTGAAAGTATGTTTAATACAGAACACTGCATTCTTAAATATTTTATACAAATTTTATTAACTAGGAATTTTTTATTAACATCAAGCTCATGTTTTATGGCATCACGGTAGTAAGCTTGCATGTAATTATTAAAAAGTAAAGCCTGTGTCTATTTATTTTAAACTCCCTTAAACATTTTGCCCACTATCAAGTTGTTCATAAGAAAACACTATAAATATGTGACATCAGTGGGCATTTAAAAAGGAAATCCCAGACAGTTCTCATCTCTCTTTCAAACCCCCTGCAATCACAGTCAAAATGACCTGAGCAGAGAGCTGCATCAGCTGCCTACACCTTGTGAGCTTCTGAGATTTATACTACAATAGACTTCTACAGGTTCTGTTTTCCACCTTCTAGTTTATTTATTTTTTTCTAAAATGTCTTTATTTATACCAAACACTTGGGGAAGGCGGGAGATATATAAATACATAAGCATATATACATTTGTAAAATTATACATAAACCAGACATTAATAGTCCTAGGCCCTCATTCAATTGCGATTCGGACAATTGAATAGTGCTCTAAATAAGCACATAGCATATTTTTTTTAAAGAAGTTTTTAGTTAGTCAAGACCTTGTTTTTGGATAGATGTTTACTAACTAAAAACTTATTTTAAAAAAATATGTTATGTGCTTATTTAGAGCCTTATTCAATTGGCCAAATCGCAATTGAATGAGGGCCCTATTATTTTGATATAATCAGTTACTATTACCTCATTACTTCACTCTTAGGATATTTGTAATGATTCTTAGACTACAGTATTTTAGATTGTCCCTGGCTGTGCTAGATGAGATGTTATATACTAGTATTCTCATATTTTAATCAAAGTATAAAATATGCATATAAAGCAAAGTATCCAAACAGTATAAAGACTACCTTAGATATAAGGTTCACTTATTAAGTTTCAAGAGCTCTGGCAGTGTGCCTGGAAACATTAATGCTGTGTGTACCCTCCATTTTTATTTTGTTTTAACTGCTTTTACATTTGTAAAATTAAATTGAACCTGATATTTTTAGTAAATAAAAAAGTTCCATAACATTTAAATAGATCATTATTTTTTAATATAAACATTATGGAACTTGACCTGTAATGGTACATTTTGAGAACTATTAATTTTGGCAATTTGTAATGCTTAGCACCTTTTAATTAACCCACATGATAATTCTACTGCCGCAAGACCCTTATTTTGAAATGTTAGGCAGTATAGAAACTTGCATCTCTAAATATATTATCTTGTATACTATGGGCCCTATAAGATTCTAAGCCCACAGTGGCCGTCGTACAGCCCTGCAGGCTTGAAATATGCTGGAGTTACAGAGAGATTAAATTAGAAAAGCCTGCAAGGACATGGCCGGAATCCAAATCCGTAAACCATTCTTTGGCACGTAGCAAATTATTCAAATCCATAGTTACGGTTAAGACAGAGCCAATAGTAAAAGAGACCGTCACTAAAACATGGAGGTTAAATTTCAATCACTTAAGGTTTTGAAGTCCGAGTTGCAATCGGACCTGCATTCCAGAAATAATACAATATGAAAAAAGCAATAAATATAATATTCTAGTCCACACAAGTTCTATTATATGTATTAACACATTGATTGCCGGGATCGATATAACACAGAGATTAAACATAGTAAAATTATTTTTTATTGCAGATTTGTGAGCTTGAGAATGTTGTGCTATTAATTTTAATAACTTTCATCGCTTTTCCTGTAAGTTAAAATACAGTAGTGTGTTTATATTTGCTTTTACAGTGCTAGGGAAAGGAGTTTAACCCCCTTGCGGGTTCTGTCTAGTACACATACGATTTTTAGCTACATTTGCCATTTTACAGGTGTGAAAACAGTTGCAGGCTTCAGGACTCTTAGCAATTTAATAGCGATTTGCGATTGTAACATTTACGGGATTGAAAGATCAAAGGCTTAGCTAGGTCGGAGTTCAGATTTTGACACCCCGTTGGGTTTTTCCACCTGTAAGCCATAGATCATTTGCGGGGAGCTAAAAGAGGCCAATTTAATAGCCGCAACTTTTGCGGACTCCTTTACGGGCATCTGGAACTGCGATTTGGCAAATTTAATAGGGCTCTATGATTGTGTAATTGATGAACTAATACTTACATATATGCAACTACTGTACATATATTCAAACACTGATATTCACACGTCACTATATAAACAGAATGATAAATCAGGAACACTGGCCTACAGGATATCCTTAAATCCTGGAAGTACTTGGAGATGAATTTAAGAAATCTTAACTCTGGAAAAACATATGAGGGATATTTACTCAGCCGTCACAGGGGCTGTGATGAGAGATGAGATTTACTAAAGACTTATGATGTTTGTGATGTGCAGAAATGACTATTTTTTTCCAAAGCATGTTGAATACCAGGATCCTTTACTAAATTTTCCTTCTCCTCCTCACAGCCCCTTTGAGGGCTTAGTAAACACTTTGCAAATACTCAACGAAATACTTCACAAATGTGAGCCACAAGAAAAGACCATGTTTCCTTTTGTAAGTACATCTTTGTAGTTTGCATTAGGTTATCCCATCCTCTGCAATAATACTTCTTTTTGACAGAAATTCCTGTGTCAAGATTGCAGGGTCACAGAGATCTACAGTGCCTTGCAAAAGTATTCACCCTCATTGACTTTTTATCTATTTTGTTACATTACAGCCTTAAGTTCAATGTTTTGTTAATCTGGATTTTATGTGATGGATCAGAACACAATAGTCTAAGTTGGTGAAGTGAAATGAGAAAAATATATCCAACTATTTTTTAGAAATAGAAAACAGAAAATTGGCATGTGCGTATGTATTCACCCACTTTGTTATGAAGCCCATAAAAAGCTCCGATGCAAACAATTACCTTCATAAGTCACATAATTAGGGAAATGATGTCCACCTGTGTGCAATCTAAGTGTCACATGATCTGTCATTACATATACACACCTTTTTTGAAAGGCCCCAGAGGATGCAACACCTAAGCAAGAGGCACCACTAACCAAACACTGCCATGAAGACCAAGGAACTCTCCAAACAAGTAGGGAGCAATGTTGTCGAGAAGTACAAGTCAGAGTTAGGTAATAAAAAAATATCCAAATTTTTGATGATCCCCAGGAGCACCATCAATTCTATCATAACCAAATGGAAAGAACATGGCACAACACCAAACCTGCCAGAGACGGCCATTAATCAGAGAGGCAGCACAGAGACCTAAGGTAACCCTGGAGGAGCTGCAGAGTTCCACAGCAGAGACTGAAGTATCTGTACATAGGACGACAACAAGACGTACGCTCCATAGAGTTGGGCTTTATGGCAGAGTGGCCAGAAGAAAGACATTACTTTCAGCAAAAAACAAAATGGCACTTTTTGAGTTTGCGAAAAGGCATGTAGGAGACTCCCAAAATGTATGGAGGAAGGTGCTCTGGTCTGATGAGGCTAAAATTGAACTTTTTGGCCATTAAAGAAAATGCTATGTCTGGTGCAAACCCAACACATCACATCACCTGAAGAACACCATCCCCACAGTGAAACATGGTGGTGGCAGCATCATGCTGTGGGGATGTTTTTCAGCGGCCGGGATTGGGAAACTGGTCAGAGTAGATGTAAAGATGGATGGTGCTAAATACAGGGATATTCTTGAGCAAAACCTGTACCACTATGTGCGTGATTTGAGGCTAGGATGGAGGTTCACCTTCCAACAGGACAATGACCCCAAACTCACTGCTAAAGCAACACTTGAGTGGTTTAAGGGAAAACATGTAAATGTGTTGGAATGGCCTAGTCAAAGCCCAGACCTGAATCCAATAGAAAGTCTGTGCTCAGACTTAAAGATGCTGTTCACAAGCACAAACTATCCAACTGGAAGGAGCTGAAGCAGTTTTGCAAGGAGGAATGGGCAAAAATCCCGGTGGTTAATGTGGCAATGTGATAATGTGACTTATCCAAAGTGACTTGGAGCTGAGATTGCCACAAAAGGTGACTCTACAAAGTATTGACTTTAGGGGGGTGAATAGTGATGCACAATGACTTTTTTGTTATTTTGTCCTATTTGTTGTTTGCTTCACAATAAAAAAAAAACGTCTTCAAAATTATGGGCATGTTCTGTAAATTAAATGATGCAAATCCTCAAACAATTCATGTTAATTCCAGGTTGTAAGGCAACGAAAAATGTCAAGGGGGTGAATACTTTTGCAAGGCACTGTATAAATCTCTCATTCCAAAAGCATTAATAGAATAGTATCTCTCCTCAGTCCTAATCTCTTAAATATTTACTGTATGGTGCCAATATAATACAAGAGTATTTTCCAAATTTGTAATAACCAGGCAGTTTGAACTAATTTCCATAAACAAGGCTATACCTGGAAGCAGTGAGTGTACTAAGAATAACTGGATAATATATTATTATATATTATTATTATATTATTATTATTATTTATTTATAAAGCTCTAACATATTCTCTAAAGCTATGTACAGAGCACACAGAAGACTAATATGACAACTATTTAGATAATGATTATGAATGTGTAGAGAACCCTGCTCTTGTAAGATGTTCCAATTTAAGTGGGTTTAGAGACAAATAGGACTGGATTACTTGTTGGTGGTTTGGTGTGACAATATTATTCAAGCACAGGATGTGGAAATTAGTTGGTAGGCTTCTCTGAAAACATGAGTTTTCAAAGTGTGTTTGAAACTGTGTAAAGTAGGAGACAGTCTGGAAGAATAGGTTAGATAATTCCACAAGGTAAAGGCAACACAAGAAAAGCCTTAGAGACAAGAGTGTGAGATGGTGATGTTTGTTCAATTTACAAAGCCCTCAACAATAGAGCACCCCCATACATCTCTGCTCTCATCTCCAAATATTCCCCCAACCGCTCTCTTCGTTCTGCTAATGACCTTCTTCTTTCTACAACTCTTGTCACCTCCTCTCACTCTCACCTATTTTTGTAGTTGTAGTATTTTTGTATTTGTAGAATTGATCTGACATATAGATGGGTCCCGTGTTAAGGCCTTTGTAGCTTAGTGTCAGGATTCTGAACCTAATTCTAGCGGATATGGGAAATTCCAGAGTATACAGTAACATTGGCTGATTATGCTCACGCCGAACATAAATTAAATTGAACTTTACATTAACTGAATGGAATAGATTTAATCAACCGTTTTTATGCATTTTCAATAATATATAATTTGTGAGGGTGAAAAATTTAGCTACTCACTTATGTTAATGGGTAAGAATGTAATATAATTTGGGGCTCTGCTGTCATAATTATTACCTTGGACCCACATTCCCACAAAATATCAAGAGGTTATACTGAGACATCAATCCCCTCCTAATACATCAAGCAACATAGGTTTCAATATTTAGTTAATTATAGAATAATAATGTATAGGTATACTGTATAAGTTTCACTAACAAAAGGAACATATAGAAACACAGAACTATCTAGTCTGCCCATTCTATTTGTCTCAGAGCTTAGCGTAATTAAGCCTCAGGATATTCTTATGCTTATCCTATTCATGCTTAAATGTATTTAATATGTTTGACCCAACCATTTCATTGGAAGGATGTTCCACGCATCTACTAAATTTATCACATTAACCCTAAGTTTCCAACCTTCCAGCTTCCTCCTGAATACAATTGAATAATTTGATGTATTTTTAAAGTTTCTATTATATCTTTCCTCTCCCTTCTGTCCTCTAAACAATAAATATTCTGGTCAAGAAGTCTTTCTTTTTAAGTTTTGTATTTTAGACCATGAACACCATGGCTACTATTCTTTTGAAGATATGGAGCCCAATTCAATTGAGCTATCGTAAGTTACTGGAGCCCATAAGTGAGGCCATAAGTTAAATTGCTATTCAATTGGTGTCTTTTTGCGGGCTCTGGATGGTTTATGGGTTACGGGCTTGAAAATTTTGTGATGGTTAAACACAGAACTTACAGCCTCCCGAAGTCTTTGATCTTTCACATTCGCAAGTGTTACGATTGCTAAAATCGCAAATCGCTGTTCAATTGCTACAATTCCCCAAGCCCACAAATGGTTTCAGACCGGTAAATGGCAAATGTAGGAGAAAATTCTGTGAGTGCTAGACAGGACTTGCAAACAGTTTAAACACCTATTCTTTGCACTGTAAATGCAAATAAAAAATCACTACTGTACTGTAAATAACGGGGAAATCGATAAAAGATATTAGAATTAATTGCACAACAGTCTCAAGCTTGCAAATCGGCAGTAAAATAAATTTATTTTTATGTTTCATTTTGGGGTTATATCGATCTTGGGAATCAATGAGTTAATACATATCAGGCCACCCATATGAACTAGAACAGTATTGGCATTCATTTTTATAATTTCGTATTTTGAGGGTTTGCGAGTCCCATTGCTTATCGGATCCCCGAACCTAATTGACTGACATGTAACCATCATGTTTTACGGATGTAATGATGGCTGTCTCATTGTCTATTGGCTGTTTCGAAATGGGAGGTTACGGTCTTGCTTAATTGATCATGTTCCCGCCCTGAACTTCTATGGACGAGTGCATAGTTTACAGAGCTCATGATCTGCAGAACTGGGCACTGTCTTCTAAGTGAGCTCTAACAATATTTTTTCTTATGGGACATAGTACCTCTTTTTTGTGCTGACTTATCCTCTTTCAAAACAACCATTCACCTTACTTGCTTTTCCTGCAGCTTTGGTTAATTGTTTGCCTGCTTTTAAATCATGCAGTATAATGGTTTCCTTTCTTTTTCTGTTGCTCTTTTCATATATAATACTGTATATATATATATATATATATATATATATATATATATATATATATATATATATATATATCAGGTGAAACAGGAACACTTTCATACTTGGACTTTATCAATAATGTGTTAATTTTCAGGATTTGACCTTGAGAAACAGCAAGGTTTACTAAAATATTAGTGAACATATAGAAATCTCTATGGTTTGGCACACTATCCCCAATCAACATTGCTGTCCACTGCAGTAAAGTACGACTGCACAATAGAAAACAATAAATGATGGAAAACTTGCAAGCAGGAAAAAGTAATAAAGTTAGTTGTTAATTAGAATAAATACTTCCAATGCCTCTTCAGGACCCTAGAGGGATCCATTATACACTTGTGGAAGCTGTGTGTGTATGGGAGGGGTATTTACATTTCTTGAAACCTGTGCTTGCAGCCTTTGATGCAACATCCTGCTTCTGGGCCAGTGACAAGGAAGGGATGTGGTGTCAATTTCTATATAAAGACTTTGGACGTCGGCCTGTTCCCTGCTTTCTAATCCCTCGCTCCACAACTACATCATACTACTACAACCCCCCCCCCCCCCATGATCTATCACTGAAGATGTGGTGTAACAAACACAAAATGGATTGCTGTACTCATAAACAAAGTCTTCTGAAATCACGTGTTTTCTTGAACTGCCATGGTCCTTTAATGTTCGTAGACTGCAAAATTCCAAGTTTCACAATTCCATGGAAGATTTCCCTCAATTCTACTTCCATTCTCTCAATATACAACTGGCCTGTAGAATATCTTATTTTTCCAAAGGTCTAAGGTTGAGCTGAGTTGGGAAATTCCCAGGAATGTTTATCTTCTATAAGAATGGACAATATGAAAAATAACTCTGTATGGTACTTTTCACAGAAGATCATGTCTATCCATGGTAATCAAATAAAAAAAATAACTATAGTATGATTTCTTTTTTATTAAACTTTAAAGGTTCATTTTTCATAATATTATGACAAACAGCACTACCAATCTAGAGCTTTGACATCATTATATTGTGATGAGTCCCAGTCTCTGATTCCTAACTCTAGTTCCCACACATTCAGGATCTGAATAGAGCATAAATCACCAATGCCATATTACATTTGTACTTTTTTATACAAAGAAAACATACCTAAAGGAAACAGGCATTATATAAGGATTTACGAATGTCAAAGAGTGTGTTAACCCTTGTTGTAAATTTAGTTGAAGAAATACTGTTCTTACCTGTATTTATTTTTATTGTAAACTGTAATGCAACTGAGAAAATAAAATCAAATGTCAGACATAAAAATATTTCTTTTATAACTTGTAATTAGTGAAATAAACTATTTTGACAATTTTAGAGTATTTTTATACCAAGTTTTCAAAACTACACAAGTAGAATCTAAATATCAAATCCAAGTTACAGCAACACATAGTGAATCATGCAGCAAAGCTACGTTTTGAGACAAACCATAACTGCAACTCAAAAGAAGTTCTTTATTATCTTCCAGTGAAATTAAACTGTAAAATAATAGTCAAGATCCCTCTTCCAGGTTATAGTTGTTTTTATATGAATGAATCTGATTCTCAAAAAAAACCTTAAAAACGAATAGAAGTTTTTTTTTTTCATTGGAATTTGATAGAACTAACAAACCATGTGGCAATATAATTACTTAAATAGTTTGGTTTGCCTAGGCTTTGATAAAGACAGCTTCTTAGTTATTTTTGCCCATTGTGCAAGCTTGTTGATTTGTATTTGAATTGTTTAAATTTAAGAGGAAGTAATTCTAATCCGTAATTAATTTGTAATTAACTTGGCGTGTATTTTTTTAATGTTCTTACACATCTGTTCTTAACTTTCCACAATGGGGGGAGGGGGGTGATAGACTTTATGTAGTATACATTTGTGTGTATATATATATATTTATAGATGTATATACATTTATATACACTGTATATATATATATATATATATATATATATATATATATATATATATATATATATATATAGAGAGAGAGAGAGAGAGAGAGAGACAAATATATTTATAAGTATGTATATACATACTATATATGTATCTATATGTATATGTATATATATATATATATATATATATACATAGGGCCTCATTCAATTGTGATTTGGCCAATTAAATAGGGCTCTATATAAGCACAGAGCATATTTATTTACTGACTTAGAAAAAAAACAATAATGCGGAATGAGGAAATATAGGCTTAGGCAAATATTACGACCCGCAGGACTTACACAAAAATACGAAGTTAACGCCCGAAACGCGTACATCAAAAAACACCAAAAACACTGAAAAATAACAACAAAACATAAAGGGACATCTCGGGTGAGGTTGCACAAGATTTAAAATTTGAATTTAAGGAGTTTTACAACTTGAAAATCAGCTGTGCAAGAAACAAAATGGCGGGCAAAAAATATGAAAACGAAGCTACACGACCCTGAAGCGCAGAAAACACAGACAAGGATTTATGACTTTTAAAAACAACAATAACGACTCACGGAACTTAGAAAATAAATACGAGGTTGCAAAAATATGAAGTTAACATCTGAACCGCGCACATCCACAAACACGAAAAGCACAACGACAAAAAACAGCACCCAAAACAAACATCACACACAGCACGGGGGACAGCCAGGACGTATGGGAGTTAGGTTGTACGCAAATTTAAGTCGCATTTAAGAAGTTTCGGCACTTGAAAATCGTCTAAGCGAGAAAAAAGGACGAAAAAATAAAAAGAGGCTAAAGGACACAGAGCCGCGAAAATAACCGCCAGGCACGTACGAGTTACCCAGGAACGTAGCAGATACAAAACATACCATTACAACGGACGGAAAATGCTTGCGAGCCAAGTAGCACATAGAAAAAAAACGCCATTTTACAACATTAACTTACAACTCATTACATTAGGATTCTAAAATGCCGTTTTACCCCCTAAACACACAGTTTGCCCTCATGTACGCAGCCTATTTACACTGCACACTTGCCACATTGCTGACACTTTCTCCTCAGATGATCTACAGTCCAACTATACATTTTCACATGCAGAAAAATCCAAATAGATTGTTAGCTCTTCAGGATATTGATTGCTGCATATTAAATATCAATAGATAAAGTATAATCATTTATTAATTCATATTACTTTATTAGTTCACTGTACTCACATTTTTTGCCCATTTTACACTGTACTTATATATCTTTGTTCGCGATGAGCGCCAAAGGTGATCGTTGCAAAGCCGGAAAATTGAAGTACACAAGGGGAGAGGATCGCATTGAGTGCTGAAGGTCCACAGAGGAGCAAAAGCCTTACATAGTGTGGCAAACAGCATTGCCATGGCTTAAAATTATATTGCCCCATCATTTTTGAAGGGTAAGTCGCTAGTATATATATATTGTAAGACACACAGATGAATTATTTGTGTTAATTTATTTCATTCTTACATTTGTTTGAAGAAGACAAAAATTTAAAATAAAAAGTAACAAAGGACAAGCTTGTTTACTGTATATAGATAATGTCTCTGTAAGGGTTATTCTCAGCATTAATTTTAATTGTTTATAGATTTCCTTCATGATTGTGTAGTTAAACAGTTGCCTTGGTTTTGACCTTAGAAACACTTCTTAACTAGCTCCCAAAGGAATCCATATTCCCTATGCCAGAAAAGCCATTATAAGTCTGTGAAATGTTTAATTTAAAAAAAATGTTTGTTTTATTTCATTTTCACATGCATGGGATACAAGTACAGTATATGACTCTTGTACTTTGGTACTTGCCATTCATCTCTTTGAAGTGTTAGCCTCCAGCCATATGGTAATTCTTTAGCAGCAGCACTATAAACTGCACTTTGAGTTTGTAGAATATTTTGGGATCATTTTTTTTACATGGGTATGTTTGTTTAAACTTTTCACAAAGGAAAGTAATACGGTAGTTACTTAGATTTATTCTTAAAAAAATAAAAAAATACAAGAGAAGCATTTGCTATTGTTATGTGACTTCTGGCAGAAAAATGGACAATTTTATAGGAAATAAATGTACTACCCCAGTTGTTTTCACATTTTTCTGTCTAATAAATAGTTTCAATTTCTTTTTCTACTTTATGTAGTCATGATATGAATATATGTATATATACAGAATTGTTTATATGAAAAACAGTAAATCTAGACAGCTTTTTAGAGCAACCTCTCTACAAAACAGAATAATATATTGTATTCAAATAATTAAGGGATGTGTTTCATTTAACTCAATCATTAATTCCCGCTGATTTAAATTTTTGATCTATAGTTACATATTTTTTTATTTCTTCTATGTTTTTTTATCAAGTATTTGTCACTGCCCAAAGTACAATATATACAACCTGTCAAGTTCCAAATACAACTGCCAGAAAACCATAAAAAACTTGCACTGTTCTGAACATTTCCATTCACAAGTTAGAACTTAGGAAAACAATCACTAACCTTTCCAGGCTCTGCAAGGTAATTTGCTGATGCCATTGTAATTTAGTGAATTTTGGCTTGTGATACACAACCTTCTAAGTTATATTGTCAGATTAATCAAATTAATTAATTAGTAGATACAATAAATGATACATTTTTCTTGGACATCAACAGGCTATAGTAATTTAATTGGTTGTTTGTAATTATTGTTCCAAATTGTATACTCCTGCTTCAACATATTTCATGCCTGATTACATACTATATATGTATATATTATATTCACTTTTTTATAACTGAGATAATTAGTTACCTACTTCTCTACATTTACATTTTATATATAGTTAGTAAACAAATAGTACATTTGTGTTCACATTTGAATGTCTAAAACCAGTTAAAACATTTGTTTCCTGCTCAGAATTGCATTCTGGGAAAATGGGCAGGGACATGCAAATTAGCCACAAAGACTTCATTCTTGCAATATATATATTTATTTTTTATATACGGTACTTATATATATTTACATTTATATATATATATATATATTTGCACATATATATATATATATATATATATTTACATTTATATATATACTTTTATATATATATATATATATATATATATATATATATATATATATATACTTATATATATATATATATGCATAAATTGCTAAAATCAGGTTAAATGAATATACTAAGGTACTTGCTAAGAAAATGCAGAACCTTAATTGTTCATTAATACTGAAGTCATTATTTAAATCATACCTGAACAACATTTTCCTAATTTTGGGAAAAACTATTGAAACCAAAAGAAAAATCAATACATCTATGCATTTCTATTCTACTGACCAAAGACCCAAATTAAGCTTTGCCGGGGCTTCGAGGTGCTTTGCTAAGGTTGTTAGCCCTTTTAAGTATAGTGGATTTTTGGCCAGTTTTCTGTAGGTTAGAGCTGTAAAGTTTACATGTCTTACTACTACTTTAGCCTGTTTGCTCAGAGCTAGTGGCAGGAGTAAGTCAAGGATGCTAGCAAGTAAAAACACCAACATTCAAATTAACCAAGATGAACAAACCACAACGTCTTGGCAGCTTAAGACACTTTTTAAAAGTACAGTATTTGTCTTATAAACAATCAATAAAACACAATTCTATTTCCATAAAATGATTAGACAGTAAAGTTTTTAAGCATTTACTTAAAAACACAATTCAAAAACTTAATAACATGTAAACCACATTGCTTTATGAAACATAAAATAACTTACCTGAATATTGGTTTTTGGAGGTGCTTTTTCTTAACTGTAATGCAGTCACCCATTTAAATACGAGAGTATGCAAAGTCCCAGAAAAGTGAACCAGAAAAAGATCTAAAACAGCAATAAACAATCCAGAGATAATGTGCACTCTCAGCTATTGTGCTGATGAGAGTAAAGAAAAAAGATTTTGCTTCTTGTTAAAGTACTTGTCTTTAACTGCTGCGCAAAAAAGGGCCATAGAGGCCACATAAATGTGTGCACAACTTAGCAGTGCAAACTCTGCAGAAGCACATGTTTAAAGTTGACTGAGAAAGGAAAAGAGCCACAGCCAAAGTCTGCAAGGAAAAGTGAAACTCAGCCAAGTGCAGTTCAAGTAAAAAAAAAAAAAAAAAGTGCTCAGCCAGTTCTCATACTGTAGCTATGAGAATAGCTCTCACGTACATCCGACAGATCTCTTAAATATATAGGCACTCTATAGTTTTGTGACCACTGTTTAAAGTTAGACCTATTTTTCTTCAAAATAAAACTTGTGCAGCTGGTTTACAGTATGCACACAAGTGTCTCCAGAAAGTTTGTTCGGTTAAAAGAACTGTACACAAATTAATTAAGATGGATAGATCTAGTCTGGGTGGCTGGCTGCACTTCAAGAGATTGCAATTATTTTACAATCTGTTTTTTTATTCACTCATGGTTAATGCCTAGATATAACTATGCAAATTAAAAGACGACTCAGCAGTGTTGGCACATTCTATTTAAGAGTTTCTTTTTAATTGTGGCGGAATACTATATTTATAGTTACCAAAATCATATTGTATATTTTTCCAATATTCCTAAAATATTTAATTAGAGGTTAGGAAATGCAAAAAAGTAAACATTTTTTTCATTTTTGATTTAAAGGCCCACTGAAGTCAAACTAGGATTCAAAAGAACATTTTTAAACATTTCATTATAAATATTTTTGGATGAAAAATACAATAATTTAAGAAAACGAGCAAAGAAATAAATAAAATATATTGTGTTTGATCCACCTTAGCCTTATCCACAAACTTAAAGAATATTGAGTGGTATAGTTCCTTTTACAATAAAAATAATTTGGATGAAAAGTTATTCCATTTAGGGCATTTATAAGACTCAATGTTTGCTATAAAATTAATGGAAAGATGAAAAGAAAACAATCCCACCCGTGACTCTTGTTAATTCTTCTACATTAAAGATCACTAGTTTTTTCATACAAGAAAAAACATTTTAGCAAAAAAAAGTGAACTTTGCAAACACTTTGCTACAGTGATACTAACGCAAGAACTAAGTCTAATGATAAGTTATTAGCAGCTTCTATAAAAAATATTTATGTTGTGTGAAAGATAATTAGAACTGTTTTTTATTGTCATTTACAAAAAAAAAAACTTGACTAATATCTTTCTAGTTATCATGAATGAGAGAACATGTAATATAATACAGTATTAATTATATATATAACATATTATTTATGGCTCACAGTGAATAGATAGTTGTAATGTGTTAGAAAACGGATATAGACATATATATATTTTTTTCATATTGTGAAGTTGAGCAGCTGCTTCAACATGCATAGGGAATACCGGGATTTTTATTGAGATTAATGCTTTATATACAACACTACTCTAGGATGTCCATAACGTATCTAGATCATGATAGTATAAGATGGGATGAGAAGTTACTACATAATATAACTGATAGATTATCTTAAAAGGTTGCAATACATATGTTCATTTCAGCTAAACTCAGGCCATTTTAGCGCTGCAATACTTTGTGAATCTCCCCAATATATCTTCAGTGTTTATCATCTACAGTAAATAGAATCACTGTACAGAAATGCCAACAACACGCTCCACCACTTCTGTCAAAGTGAGAGGGCAACATTATGCCAGAAAACATACCAATCATACATAGCTCAGTATAATACAGTTCTACCCACTCTCCTTCACATCAACCTTTAGCTAGCCTTGTGCATAATCCATCCTATGCTTTGCCTAAAGTTGTAGCACAGAGAACAATGGTTGGTAAACATAAATTAGTACTCTCAGTTTGGTTTGCATCAGTTCTCACTTAAAACAATGACAAGACAAGTATTTTATTTCCTTGTCCCCAAATATCAGATATGTATCTCAAAATACACACACGTATATTAAAATCCTTCTGAGAACAGCTGTGTCATCATACCCATTGTATTCAAAAATTAGTAGTGACTAGGAAAAATAATTTAGTGTGTTTCTCTATGTAGCTAGTGATGTCAGTATGGAATAAGAAAAAAACCCTTAGATAAGAATTGACTTTTTAAGACTGCCCCTATTCAAGCTAAACAAACAACATTAGGAGGAAGACAGCAGGAGAGTGGGAGGACAGGAGAGAAAGAGGTGGCAGGGAGGCCTAAGAGAATACACTCAATTGAGAAACACATTTATGAGATATACTTATAAATACATTCTTAAACATTCTATTGGAATACTCCCAAAACACATAGATATTCAAAATGTGTACTCGAGTAGCTACAAATAAACTTTTACAGATCACACTTAAATTAACACACTTGCACACCAAGAACTGGAAATTCTTTTGAAAAAAAAGAGCGAAAGTTCAAACTACCAAGGGCCTAGTCATTGAGGAAACCATGTATAAGACATTGAATTTGGGTATTGTATCATATTTTTTCTATATTTTCATTACAATTATGGAAATATTTGGTTAATTTACTATAAAATAGATGGTTATATCAATATTTATTTGATATAACAATATCACCATAAACTTGTAAATTGACATACAACTTACATATTCATTTTATAAATATCACAAATATCAGCTGCTATAGCAATGCAATATATTTTGAGTTAGTACATAATTGCAATGATTTTTTTTTTTATATTTGTATTAGATAATATTATAATTAGATTCAGAATTTGTATAATTTTAATATGGTATGGTATCTTAGTGACTAGATATTTGTGAACATACCAAAAATTACCAAACTAACTCTAATATCATAATGGTCATATCTTATGCATTAGGCTCATTGGGCATGTCTTGTATATGTTTATGTGAACAATGTATTAATACCTGCTTATTTATCATTTAAATATACCTTGATATTATAACTACTCATAGGGGTGCCTCCCTGAGATGTGCACCTCATTTGCACAACAAAACACTTACATTTGAGCTTATGTTTCACACATAGCCCCTGACCTCTTCAGGTATATATATATATATATATATATATATATATATATATATATATATATATATATATATATATATATATAAAATATATATATATATATATATATATATATATATATATATATATATATATATTTAGTCTAGCTCAATTGATTTATTAGACATACAGCTGGGGGTGGTACAACATACTGGTTAATATGCAAAAAATGCTTCAATACCTTTTATCATAGTCAATAACTAGAAGTAAAATAAGACATAGGGCAAATTGTCCACCACAACCAAATCCCAGTTAAGAAGCAAATACATCTCTAAAATTAGTTTGTAACATAGGTTACTACCCTACTTAAACTAGAAAATAAGCTTGGGGGTAATCATGCCAACCTCAAATACATATTACCATCCCCTGAATTCAGTATGAATACCCCCAAATTTTTTGATTAGCATTTTTCTACTCTTTCTTGAACTATATCCTGACCTTCCTCAGCCCCTGAGTAACATGCACCCAGTCTGTTGTACAAACCTTTGTATATATATAAATACACTATTAATATATAGCACTAGGACTATATATATCTATCTATATCTGAAAAACATGAGCAATTGTATATATTACCAAAGGTGATCTGTTTCTTTAATAGCTTTTCTTTTGTATATCTTTACAGTGCTAACACAATACACATGTATTAACATTCCAGAAGCTGAACCTTTAACTTCTCATAAATATTTAACGTCTCATAAATATTTTAAAGTGTATAACAATAACATGCATATATGTATGCACTCTTCTGCATGCCTGCCACTTTCCCCCAGCAAAACAGGGCAAATGGGAGCAAAATGAGAGTGAAAGGAAGAGGTCTGTCTATCTATAAATCTATCTATCTATCTATCTATCTATCTATCTATCTATCTATCTATCTATCTATCTATCTATCTATCTATCCTGTCCAACTGTTCCATCCTTGCCTTCATCTCATCTCTACCATTCTTACCTGCCTTGCCCCTGTCTGTTACCTACTCTATACTGTACCAACCCTTTCTGGATCGCTACCTTATCATGGTGAAGCTGTGAGCTATACCATGTAGGGTCATCCAAGATGGGCCAGTCATATCAGAAAGGTCAGACTAATTGTGGTCCACTGGAAAAGCAACAGCAGGCAGCAAGACCCCCCCAATCCTTACACAATCACACCTCAGTTTTTTTATTTTCATGATTACTGTACACTTATAATATATATATATATATATATATATATATATATATATATATATATATATATATATATATATATATATTGGTGTCACATAATCATGAAAATAAATCTAATACATTTAATGAGTGGGGCGCCCAGGGTGGCGGTACCAGGACCCTCCATTAACGAGCTCTGCCACTGCTATGTAGCCTGACTGTTGAATTTCTAGCAGGATTTGTAGTAATATCCTGTTGTAGTATATTCTTACTAGAATTAGTTTTTTCTTTACTAGAATACAAACTTTGAAAAAAAGAAAAGCTCTAATCAACTACTTTTGTTTGCTTAATTTTTTCTTCTCTTATTTTGATAGCATCTGCAACCTCTCTGTTAAGTGTCTAGTTTTAAATAATATTTTAAAGAAAATATTGGAATAGTAATAATAATCTTAGTAACATTTAATAAACTCAGTTTTGGCAGTTAAACAACTATAGTACTAATTGGAACAGTGTTGCACGGAAACTCCCTCTGACATCAATTGGAATTGTTATGCATAAATACTGTTTATGAGTTATTCATTAAACAGTGTGTTCCATAGCTGGACACCACATATCCTCGTTCATCCAGTATACACCACTGATTCTAGACTTGTTAAGCCTGTTTTTTTTGTTTTTGCATTTATGCAAATATAAGTTAGAATCATAATTTGTCATTACATAACTATTTTAAGGCAATTTGGGCCATATTTACCATCATATTGAATGGTCATTTAATAACAGATTAACAGTAAATTAGAATTCCAGAAAAATGTAAATGAATCTTTTAAAATCTTTTAAAACTTAAATTTGCTTTATTAGAGCATATTTCTCCACCTTCTGTTTCATGTCAGGGGTGGGAACAGATCTGTCATGCATGCTGTCCTAAAATTTCAACAAGTTTACTATGTTTTCCTGCTTCAGCCATGGCAGGAAAGAGTCAAATGGAGATGACTATTAGAATAGCCTCCTGGGGAGATAGTATCCACCAGGACATTTTTGTTTCATCACTAATTTTATTGTTAATAATTTTATTATATAAAGAAATGGTTGAAACTGGCATCCGTGGGGTATAGATTTGATTTCTCTGAAGCTGCTAGTTAAAAAGTTAATAATTGTATTAACAATGTTTTCTGTATCACATACTACATTTGATACATTTACATATACTAAGTTGTCAGTATTAAAAAAAAAAAAAATAGTAAAATAATAAAACCATAAATGTATCCATACAATGCACTTTCATTGCAAAGGGACTTATATACATTAGATCAGGGGTCACCAAACTTGGTCCTGGAGGGCCACACCAGGCTTGGATTTGTGGATATCATTGCTGCAAAAAGGTGAGACTATTGCTTCTTCAGTCATCCTGATTAACTCATCTGTGCACAGAAAGGAAATCTTCAAATCCAGGCCTGGGTGTGGCCCTCCAGTACCGAGTTTGGTGACCCCTGCATTAGATGAATGGGCAGCTAAATGGAAGATGAGATTTAACATAAATAAATATAAAGTTATACATTTGGGAAGGTAAAATATGCATGCAATTTATCATTTAAATTTAATAAATCTAGGGGTATCAGAGACAGGATACGGAGTGCTAGCGGACAACCACCTATGTAATAGTGCTCAATGTCAAGCAGCATCTACAAAGGCAATACATAATTAGCATGGTTAAAGGGCATACATTTATATTTCTGCCACTATATCTATACATCTTTATTACCAATTACTCATTTGGAATATGGACTAAAGAGGTTTTCAACTTGACAAGGATTTCTCAACATGACAAGAGGTTGGAAGAAAAAAAGGTTCCACCTTGAATAAATAAAATTGTTCTTTACAATAAAGACAGTGTCATTGAGGAATTCTCAAGCAAAGGAGGCTGTGGTAGCATATTCAAAATATAACTTTAAAAAGGGGTTGGATATATTTTTTTAATAAAAAGGACATATAGGGTTATGTTGGATAATGAGAGGAAGAGCGCTAATCCAGTGAATGATCTGTTAGCCAGTGTTTTGGGTCAGGAAGGAATTATTTTCCTCCTTATGAAAAAATGGTGTTCAGTGTTTTTTTGTTTATTTTCTGCTAGATCAATTAACAATTCATTAAAATTTTACAAGGATCAAAGAAAATATAAAAAGGTTGAACTTGGCAGAATAGAAGCCTTTTTTTACCTCTATTTGACATTATTATATAAAATATAGCACCTTCGTAGGTAACAATGGGTTGCCACTCAAATACTGACAATGAAACTCATGGATTCAGCACTTCGATGCAAGAACATTCACATTGTAAAAACAGATAACCAGATTGCATCGCTATCTAATAAGGTACAAAAAATACCATTACCCATAGCCATATTAAAAAAGTAGTGTGTTGTAATGTTATAATAGTAGGAATAATACCTCTAAAGGTACAAATGTGAAAGATTTCCAGAGGCTGCTTAAGGCAACATTCCAAAAAACTTGGGCCCCTATTTAAGTGAGCAATTGTAAATTACGGGAGCCCGTAATGGAGCCTGTAAACTAATTTGCTATTCAATTGGAGTCTTTTAGCGAGCCAAAAACGATCTATGGGATACAGGCTGAAAATCACTGCGGTTGCGAAAATCGTAACTTGCAACCAATCTAAGTCTTTGACCTTTCAAGCACGCAAAATTTACAATTGCTAAAATCGCAAATTGCTATTCAATTGCTAAAATTCCTCAAGCCCGCAAATGTTTTCCCACCTGTAAATGTAGAAGAAAATCCTACGGGCACTAGATAAGACTTGCAAGGGGGTTTAACCCCTGTTCGTAGCACTATAAATGCAAAAAAAATGTGGGCTAAAGTGATGAATCACATTAGAATTAATTGCACAACAGTCTCAAGGTCGAAAATCTGCAATCAAAAATAAAAAAAATTTTGTTTCATTTTGGTGTCATATCAATCTTGGAAATCAATGAGTTAATACATATGAGACCACCCACATGGACTAAAACAGTGTTGCCATTATTTTTTATTATTTTGTACATCGCTAAATTGCAGTCTAATTGATTGATGTGTAAACTTCATGTTTTACTGACATAATGATGACGGTCTAATTTATTATTGCCTGTTTTTCAATCGGTAGTTATGCCCTTACTTAATTGATCATGATCACGCTCTGAAATGCTACTTATGATTGCATGGTTTACGGATTTGGCTTTCGACCTGGAACTTGCGGGCTTGTTCAATTGAATTGCTCTGTAATTGTAGCAAATTTCAAGACTGCAGGCGTATGGCCTGTATAATGCTAACTGTGGCCTTAAGGAATAAGGCTCTTGGTTTGAGAAGTAAGATCCAAATGTCCTATAATCGAATGGAAGAACAATAAATGCCCTGATTTCCTCATACACATTTGACATATCAACTTGGTTAAAGGTACAGAATCCTTGTTGAAGGATATTTTAAAGGATCACAGAGCTAGGCCGGAAAGCGACTCTTATTGCTTACTGGCATATCACAAGAATATTTTTTATGTACTAACTGACATGTATCCATTTATATATAATTTGCATATGTGCATCACTTGACAGATCAGAGAGGCTATCAGGAATTATAGTTCAACATTTGTCTAATAACAGTGGGCTCGTCATTGTAGAGTTCTGTTCCTTCTGTATTAATTTGTCATGAGTCTGTCCTGATAAGTTTCAGACTGGATTTCTGAAGGCTAGATCGAATAATGCTTATTTTTGGTGGCAAAAGAGGTAGTGATTTCTGTTTAGTATTGAAATCTGAGTCTCTCTATATACAATAAGCTCTGTACTCCTATCATTGCCTCTTCTCATTGTGTGTGTGGGTGGCGGGGGGGGGGTGTAGATTTGTTGGAGTCATGTTTGTATGTAAATCTGAAGAGAGATCTCCTCCCTGTATTGATTAAACAGTGACTCATGCAGCTTTGCAACATGTCTTATTGCATCACTGTAGTTCCACATTTGCAATACTCTCTTTTGAAGCACTACACTTGATGATGGGCAGTGGAAAAAAAGAAAAATAATAATAAAGCCTTTTTTTAAATATATTAAATGCATTTTATTCTGCTGATTTGCCTGTTTGACTTACCTGGGCCTCTAATGAAGATATGTTCCTACTGCTAAAATGGAACTAGAAAAAAGCAAATACATTTGAGGAGCCTTCTGGTTGCAATATTTTGTTTTCCCATAAACCTTTTTGGCAGATATGTTCCATATTTTTTGATTTTGTAATATTTAAAGTTTCTGGTTATGTCTATTTTATTTTATCTGTTGATTCTCTAACTATTCTCTATTTAGCCTGGTTATGTGTTTGATATATTACTTTTTTGTAGTATTCTAAATTCTCATTATTCTCTTTATTGTTTTTAAAATATTCAACTAATTTACAGTTAAAATCCTTAATTGCTCTAAATATTTTAGAAACACTCATTGATATAATAGCTGTATTGTTCAGATATACTTGTGAGAGTATAAGAACATTGGGAAGCTTCCCAAAATGCCTCCTCCCTATGTTCAAACATATTTATTTGTACAGTGTTCCAACCCTATCGTATTCTTGATTTAGTAAGAACATGTAAATTATTCCTGAGAGTGTCTGTGTTTGTAGTTTGAACATTGGATGACTGTTGTGGTTTCTTTCTAACCATAATAAATTATAACTAAACTGATGCAATCAAGAATTCATGGGGATTGGTAGGATTAACTAATCAAATGTTCAAGATAGAGGGCCATTGTAGTACAAAACTTTAGGGGCTTATGGTCCCTCCATTTCCTGTAACATATCAGGGCAAATGAGAAGAAAAAAAAATCTATTGCTTCTCATTTCAGTACAATTTATCTACACTATAGACGATTTGTTTTCTTTTTATACAAAATACCTTTTGTTGATCATTTTAATGAGGGCTGTCCAAGTCCGGTCCTAGAGAGCCCCACACAGGCCTGGATTTGTCCATATCCAGTCAATTAAGATGGCTGAAGAAATCCTGCTATGTGTGGGGCTATCCAGGACTGAAATTGCTCTCCCCTGTTTTA
The DNA here is from genome assembly GCA_027410445.1 of Discoglossus pictus. NCBI lineage: Eukaryota > Metazoa > Chordata > Amphibia > Anura > Alytidae > Discoglossus > Discoglossus pictus. The sequence goes on from CM050173.1 coordinate 41,719,919, forward strand.
AATGATCGTAGAATGTTTTGGACTACAATGGCCCTTTAACAAACTGATAGGGTTTTGGGCTTTAATGAACCTCAAGAAACAAAAAAACGTATTTGAAAATAGTAACAACAATTTTTTTCACAAAGTTCATTATTAATAATTCATATTTTTGTATTTATAGTAGAAAAACAATGTGGGGTCTAGAACAAGTACATACTCATATCTCAAATGTGAGGTAACTGAGGCATTTACATAACATTATATTGTACTAGCGACTTGCCCGTCAAAAAATGACGGGCAATAAAATAAAGTGTTGAAATGCCGTTTGGCACACATCGTGAGTGTACTGTGTGCCTCAACTATATAGACCCCTTTAACACAGTAATGAATGCATTTAATAACACTATAAGTGCCATGAGGGTCATCCAGGACCCTCATGACCCAAAGTGTAAGCACTACACCCTTTTAACCCGGTCACTTATGGGAGTCTATCCAGACCCTCATAAGCCTCTATTTAACCTCATCAGTCCCATAAGCGTATATTATGACCATTATGGGCCTGTTACAACCCAACGTTAGCCACATAAGTGCAATGACGATCCTCAAGTCTAAACACTCCACTGCACTATACCCCCAATAAAACATTAAATATCAACTACCCCCCCTCTACACTAACCTATTAACACCTACACTATCTACCTACACTACCTACCTACCCCCTAATAAGCCCCTCCCCACCACTGTAATTACAGAAAACAAAAAAACTAGTCACCAAAAATAAAAAATCTACATTACATAAAAGAAAAAAACCTAAATCACAAAAAATAAAACATCTACATTACAGAAAGAAAAAAAAACTAAATCACAAAAAAGAAAAAATCTACATTACAGAAAATAAAAAAACCTAAATCACAAAAAATTCAAAAAGGAACATTACAGAAAATAACAAAATACATTACAATCCCCGCCCCACTACAGAAAAAAAAAATACACACCTGAAAAGGAAAGACATATTAGACATACAATACAATACATACAATACACTGCATACAATACAATGCATACAATACAAATAAAATGAAATACAATACAATACACCCCTATGTAATATACATCCCCCAATCTATCTAATATACAATACATACTATCTATGTAATATACATCCCCCAATCTATCTAATATACAATACATCCTATCTATGTAATATACATCCCCCAATCTGCCTAATATACAATACATCCTATCTATCTAATAAACATCCCCCAATCTATCTAATATACAATACATCCCACAATGTAATATACAGTACATGCTATCTCTATCTAGAAACCCTAAATCTAAGCTAAAATAAAATAATTAAGACCACTTACCTTCGAGATGTCCCTTCAGATCAACCACATAGGAAAAAATAAATAAAAAAATTAGTACAACATATACATAAAATAAATAAACATAGTACATATTATAATTATTCTACTCACCTTTCCAGCATGTCCCCGTCCTTCTTCTTTTCCTCTTCTCCGGCGCGTCCCCTGTTAAAAAAAACATTACATTAATACACATACATAAACATAAAACAAAGTAAAATAAACATAATATACATTGTACTTACCAACCCGTGATGTCCCCGGCCTCCTCCTCTTCTGCCCCGGCTGGGCCCTGGAAAAATCTGCGCTCTAAAAAAAAATGGTTAAAAACTAACGGAGGTCCGAAACTTGCGAACCTCCCCGACGCTAAGGAGCCTCCTACGGAGTGTTCCAGAATAAAATTGGCAATGGCAGCTTCTGATTGGCTGAAAACGCTGTCTATCAAATTCAGCCAATCAGAAGACGCCGATTGTGAGCCAATGAGAAAGGGATACAAGCCAAAATCCCACTCTGATTGGATAACGCACCTGTCAATCTTTATTTGAACCAATCAGAAGGCTTTATTGCCATCAGCGAATCACAATGGGATACACCCCCACGGGTCATTGGCTGAAGACATCTGTGCCTTCCTATTGGCTGTAATACTGATTGACATTGACAACAGGCAATGAGAAGGCGCAAATGCCTTCAGCCAATCAGTAAGTGGGGGTGTATTCCATTGTGATTGGCTGAAGGCATCAACGCCTTGTGATTGGTTTAAATAAAGATTGACAGGTGCATTATCCAATTAGAGTGGGATTTAGGGTGTATCCCTTTCTGATTGGCTCACACATTGGCGCCTCCTGATTGGGTGAATTTGATAGACAGCGTTTTCAAACAATCAGAAGGCGCCATTGCCTATTTTCTTCTGGAAAAGGCTCCGGGATGCTCATTAGCGTTATTTTGTTTATTTTTTTAGAGCGTTCCAGGGCGGGGCAGAAGAGGAGGAGGCCGGAGACATCGCGGGGAGGTAAGTACAATGTAGATTATGTTTATTTTATTTTGTTTTATGTTTATGTATGTATACTAATGTTATGATTTTTTTTACAGTGGTCGCACCGGAGAAGAAGAAAAGAAGAAGGACGGGGACATGCTGAAAAGGGGAGTAGAATATTTATAATGTTTATAATGTTTATTTATTTACTGTAAATGTGTTGCACTAATTCTTTTCATTTTTTCCCCCTTGGTGGCTTATCTGAAGGGACATCTGCAAAAGGTAAGTGGTCTTAATTATTTTATTTTAGCTTAGAATTAGAGTATTTTATATATAGATAGCATTTATTGTATGTTAGCTAGGGGTATGTGTTTTACAGTGGATATCAAAAGTCTACACACCCCTATTAAAATGTCAGGTTTCTGTGCTGTAAAAAAATGAGACAAAGATAAATCATTTCAGAACTTTTTCCACCTTTAATGTGACCTATAAACTGTACAACTCAATTGAAAAACAAACTGAAATCTTTTAGGTAGAGGGAAGAAAAAATATAAAAATAAAATAATATGGTTGCATAAGTATGCACACCCTTAAACTAATACTTTGTTGAAGCACCTTTTGATTTTATTACAGAACTCAGTCTTTTTGGGTATGATTCTATCAGCATGGCACATTTTGACTTGGCAAGATTTGCCCATTCTTCTTTGCAAAAACACTCCAAATCTGTCAGATTGCAAGGGCATCACCTGTGCACAGCCCTCTTCAGATCACCCCACATATTTTCAGTCGGATTCAAGTCTGGGCTCTGGCTGGGCCATTCCAAAACTTTAATCTTCTTCTGGTGAAGCCATTCCTTTGTTGATTTGGATGTATGCTTTGGGTCGTTGTCATGCTGAAAGATGAAGTTCCTATTCATGTTCAGCTTTCTAGCAGAAGCCTGAAAGATTTGTGCCAATATTGACTGGTATTTGGAACTGTTCATAATTCCCTCTATCTTAACTAAGGCCCCAGTTCCAGCGGAAGAAAAACAGCCCGAAGCATGATGCTGCCACCACCATGCTTCACTGTGGGTATCGTGTTCTTTTGGTGATGTGCAGTGTTGTTTTTGCGCCAAACATATCTTTTGGAATTATGGCCAAAAAGTTCAACCTTGGTTTCATCAGACCATAACACCTTTTCCCAAATGCTTTTGGGAGACTTCAGATGTGTTTTTGCAAAATGTAGCCTGGCTTTGATTTTTTTTTTGTAAGAAAAGGCTTTCATCTTGCCACTCTACCCCATAGCCCAGACATATGAAGAATACGGGAGATTGTTGTCACATGTACCACACAGCCAGTATTAGCCATATATTCCTACAGCTCCTTTAATGTTGATGTAGGTCTCTTGGTAGCCTCCCAGACCAGTGTTCTTCTCATCTTTTCATCAATTTTGGAGCTCTAGTTCTTGGTAATGTCACTGTTGTGCCATATTTTCTCCACTTGATGATGTCTTCACTGTGTTCCATGGTATATCTAATGCCTTGGAAATTCTTTTGTACCCTTCTCCTGACTGATACCTTTTGACAATGAGATCCCTCTGATGCTTTGGAAGTTCACTGTGGACCATGGCTTTTGTTGTGGAATGCGACTAAGAAAATTTCAGGAAAGACCAACTAGAGCAGCTGAACTTTATTTGGGGTTAATCAATGGCACTTTAAATGATGGCAGGTGTATGCTGACTCCTATTTAACACAATTTGGATTGTGATTGCTTAATTCTGAACACAGTTACATCCCCAGTTATAAGAGGGTATGCAGAATTATGCAACCAAATTATTTTTCTTTTTTTTTTCTTCCCTCCACCTAAAAGATTTTAGTTTGTTTTTCAATTGAGTTGTACAGTTTATAGGTCACATTAAAGGTGGAAAAAGTTCTGAAATGATTTATCTTTGTCTCATTTTTTACAGCACAGAAACCTGACATTATTACAGGGGTGTGCAGACTTTTTACATCCACTGTATATAGATAGCATGTATTGTTTATTAGATTGTGGTATTTATTTAGATACATTGGGGGATGTATATTAAATAGATAGGATGTATATTAGATAGATAGTATTTATTGTATATTAGATAGATTGGGTGATGCATATTAGATAGATTGGGGGGTGTATATTACATAGATAGGATGTATTGTATATTAGATAGATTGGGGGATGTATATTACATAGATAGGATGTATTGTATATTAGATAGGGGTGTATTGTATTTCATTTTATTTGTATTGTATTGTATGTATTTATATGTATTTCCTTTTCAGGTGTGTAATTGTTTTGTTTTTTTCTGTAGTGGGGGGGGGGGGTTGTAACATATTTTTTTCTTTTCTGTAAGGTTCCTTTTTTATTTTTGTGACTTAGGTTTTTTTCTTTTCTGTAATGAAGATTTTTTCTTTTTTGTGATTTAGTTTTTTTTCTTTTTTGTAATTAGAGTGGTGGTGGGGGTAATTAGGGGGTAGGTAGGTAGTGTAGGTGTTAATAGGTTAGTGTAGAGGGTGTTTAGTTGATATTTAATATTTTATTATGGAGTATAGTGCAGTGTAGTGTTTATACTTAGTGTCATGATGGTCCTTGAGCACCGTCATGGCATTTATGTGGTTAATGTTGGGTTATAACTGGCCCATAATGGTCATAATATACCCTTATGGGACTGATGGGGTTAAATACAGGCTTATGAGGGTCTCTATTGACCCGCATGAGTGACAGAGTTAATTATGAGTTTATGGGGGTCTGTACTGACCCCCATGAGTGACAGGGTTAATGATATGTATTATGAGGGTCTGTATTCACCCCCATGAGTAACAGGGTTAGTTAGGGGTTTATGGGGGTCTGTATCGACCCCCATGAGTGAGGGGGTTAATTAAGTGCTTGTGGGGGTCTGCATTGACCCCCATGAGTGACAGGGTTAATTATGGGGGTCTTTATTGACCCCCATGAGTGACAGAGTTAACTATGGGTTTATGGGGTTCTGTATTGACCCTCAGGAGTGACAGCGTTAATGAAGTGCTTATGGGAGGCTGTATTGACCCTCATGAGTGACTGAGTTAATTATGGGTTTATGGGGGTCTGTATTGACCCCCATGAGTGACAGGGTTAATGATATGTATTATGAGGGTCTGTATTCCCCCCCATGAGTGACAGGGTTAGTTAGGGGTTTATGGGGGTCTGTATCGACCCCCATGAGTGAGGGGGTTAATGAAGTGCTTATGGGAGGCTGTATTGACCCTCATGAGTGACGGAGTTAATTATGGGTTTATGGGGGTCTGTATTGACCCTCAGGAGTGACAGCATTAATGAAGTGCTAATGGGAGGCTGTATTGACCCTCATGAGTGATGGGGTTAATTAAGGGTTTATGGGAGTCTGTATTGACATCCATGAGTGCCAGGGTTATTTATGGTCTTATGAGGGTCTTTATTGACCTCCATGAGTGACAGGGTATATTATGGGTTCATGGGGTTCTGTATTGACCCCCATGAGTGACGGGGTTAATTATGGGTTTATGGTGGTCTGTATTGACCATCATGAGTGACAGGGTTAATAAAGTGCTTATGGGGGTCTGTATTGACCGCCATGAGTGAAAGGGTTAATTATGGGTTTATGGGGGTCTTTATAGACCACCCCTAAGTGGTGGGGTTAATTATGGGTTTATGGCGGTCTGTATTGACCCCCATGAGTGACGGAGTTAATTATGGGTTTATGGCGGTCTGTATTGACCTCATGAGTGACAGGGTTAATTAGGGGTTTATGGGGGTCTGTATTGACCCCCATGAGTGAGTTGGTGAATTAAGTGCTTATGGGGGTCTGTATTGACCCTCATGAGTGACGGGGTTAATTAAGGGTTTATGGGGGTCTGTATTGACCCCCATGAGTGCCAGGGTTATTTATGGGCTTATGGGGGTCTTTATTGCCCCCCATGAGTGACAGGGTTAATTATGGGTTTATGGGGGGCTGTATTGACCCCCATGAGTGACAGGGTTAATGATATGTATTATTGTGGTCTGTATTGACCCACATGAGTGAGGGAATTAATTAAGTGCTTATGGGAGTCTTTATTGACCCCCATGAGTGACAGGGTTAATGAAGGGCTTATGGGGGTCTGTATTGACCCCCATGATTTACAGGGTTAATTAAGGGCTTACAGGGGTCTATATTGACCCCCCATGAGTGACAGGGTTAATTAAGTGCTTATGGGGGGCTGTATTGACCCTCATGAGTGATGGGGTTGATTAAGGGTTTACTGGGGTCTTTATTGACCCCCAAGAGTGACAGGGCTTGTTAGGAGTTAAAAGGGGCTCTGCTGTGGGTAAGCTTTTTATGTCTTTTTGAGGTATTTATTGTGATTTTAATATTTTTTTGTGCGCGCAGTTCTGCCGTTAGGGTTGTATTTTTCCGTTAAGGTCGTATTTTTGCGACTCGTATTTTTTTAGTGTAAGTCCGTGGTAGTGCCGCTTATGTGGGTGTTTGTAACCACATGTGAGGCCATAGAGCCTCCACCTTAGTTGCTGGCAAGGAGCGCCTTCGGTCCTGGGTCTTTGAGCCTCGTTTTTATTTTTTTCGTCTGCCATTTTTTCTCTCGCTTAAGGAATTTTCGTATGTCTGAACTCGGGAATTTGGACTTAAATGGAGGTGTAACTTCACTTGCAGAGGTCCTGGGTGCCCCCCCCCCCCCCCCCCCCCCCCCCCCTTGCTGAGGATAAGCTTTTTATGTCTTTTTTGAGGGTATTTATTGTGTTTTTAATGTTTTTCTGTGCGTGCGGTCCTGCCGTTAAGGTCGTATTTTTGCGTCTCGTATTTTTTTAGTGTAAGTCCGTGGTAGTGCCGCTTGTGTGGGTGTTTGTAACCACATGTGAGGCCGTAGAGCCTCCACCTTAGTTGCCGGCAAGGAACGCCTTTGGCACTTCTTGCCAGCAACTGCCGCCCTCGCTTCTCTATCATAAGAGGTGTCTGCAAAATGTATTCTTTACTGCACCAAACTATGGGCCCTTTTCAACTCCACACTCGTAACTTGTAAATATACGTATTTTCAAATGCCAGAGTTTTTTTTTTACTTCTTATATTACATATCTATTCAATTTTATGCACTCGTAAATTTGTAAACTCATGTCTTGTCAGTAAAATACAAGGGGCAGGATTAAATGACGCTTGTTAATTTTACAGCAAATTTACTGAGTTTCTTGCTGAGATACAGCCATAGGAACCAATAGAAAACAGTAAATGTCACGTATTCGACAGGAAGAAGTCCTAAAAGTTTGAGTTTCTGGCTCAAACGCTGACTGTGTTGTATTGCTTTACCAGTGAACACACAGGTCTAGGATTTGGAGAGAGAGAGAGAAAGAAGGAACTTTCAGAGTTTGGAGAATAGTTTTTTCTGTATTTCCTAAGTAAAAACTTAAATGTATTGAACATATAGAGCCTCGTTCAATTGAGGCATTGGGAGTTACGGGCGTCCATAAGGGACGCCGTAAGTTATTTTGCTATTCATGGCATATTTTTGCAGGCTCCGATTGGGTTACGGCCTCCAATTTCTTTCGATGTTTAAGATAGCAAGTTGAGGCTCCTCGAAGCCTTTGATCTTTCACGGCTGCAAGAGTAACAATCACTAAAATCGCATATCGCTATTCAATTGCTCCGAGTCCCCCTCGATAAGCAAGCCGCCAAGGCCGCAAATGGCAAAAGTCGAACCACAAGTTATGGGTTCTAAGGAGGACTGTCATCTTCATGTTTTACTGATGTAATGTTGACGGGCTCTGTTTCTATTGACTGTTTCTCCATCGGGAGTTAAGGGCTTTCTTAATTGATCATGTTCACCCCCCGAAATGCTACATATGATGCCATGATTTACAATGTGCGCTATCAGGCCAGGATTTGCAGGCTTGGCGAATTGAATAGCACCGTAAGTCTAGGATGCTGTGAGCCCACAGCAGGCCCCCAGACTTACGGCCTTCATCCCGCGACTTGCGGGCTTGGAATTGAATGAGGCACATAGATCACTGATATAAATATATATGTATATATAACTAGGCCACATCACCCATACACCCCTCCCCCCTCCATACACCCTTATATTAAAAACACGTTTAATACATACATATTTACTTTTCATCATATCAATATCATTTAATTTCATCCTTATATTATTTTTGTGATTTATGATGGAGGGAGGAGGGAAGATGAGGTGCATGAGGAAGCATTTATGAGAGGAGAGTAGAGAGGGAGCGGAGAGAGGGAGAAAAGGGAGGGGCAGTGAGGAGAGCGGGAGAGAAGGAGGAAGTGCTAGGAGTGGCAGTAGTGGTAGTTCAGGGAGGGGGAGGGCAGTAGGTGTGATTGAGGGGGGGAGATACCCTAAGAAGTAGGCTCATATAGGGCCGGGACAGAAGATGAGGACCCTGATCCCAAGGTGGTGGCGGGGGGGGTAGTGGTGGTGGTGGTGGTGGTGGCGGGGGGGGGGGGGGTCAGGCCCAAGAGACAGATAGGGGAGAACAGGATCCGAAACATTAGTTAGGATAACTGTACCCCAGAGGAGATGATGGACCACTACATTCTCAGAGATACAGCATGGTTTGCAATGCTAGTAGATGAACATCCAGAAAGTTGGGTAATTCTTACAGTAACAGTATAAAGCACTGTAGTGTACATACAGATATTACAAGATTTTTCTCCTGTTTCTTTTTAGATTATGACCATAATTTTTTGATTTTGTTTGGATTACACTATGTGTGTAATTGAATTGGATTACATAATCCAGGAGTTAATGCATCTTTTAATTGAGCAGCTGAAGGTGAATACACAGTGGTTTCTTCTATTATATGAAGTTACTGTGGTGTAATGACCACATACATTATATTTACTTAACAATCAGATATTTGTGTATAGATAATCTTTCTGTATATCCATCCTGGGTTAAGGTGTTGTGGATGTGTGTAAATTATCTTTTCAGTAATCATCTGCATGTAGGGATTAATAACATATGGATAACAGAATAATCTTTTTCAATATCATTAATGGATGATGGTCATACATGTCTTGACACCTATGTCTTTATGCATGTGATTACTGTAATCCTTTGTTTTCATATTTTCAAATATGTATTATTGGTATACATATTGTCAGATGTACAACAGCAACGGCATGGGACTTCACAGGCCAGGTGTACCCAAGATTCCCATTGCTGGAGGTAAGTTTCCTGGTGCTCGATCTGCCTCTCCACAACCTCCTTGTGTTGTTGCTGGCCTTAAATAAACATTAATTCAATACCCCTTGTCATTATTTATTTAGAAAAAATGACTGATCATGCAAAAAAAAGTATTTTAATGAAGAATAGTGATCATATGAAGCCATTTATTAACACATAGTTGTTTGACTCTTTTTAAATCATAATGATGAAAGAAATCGCCGAAATGACCCTGATCAAAAGTTGATATACTACTGTGTATTGCCCCCTTTAGCATCAATCACAGTCTTTTGCAATAATTGTGTATAAGGCCCATAATTCTTGCAGGTAGTATAGCTGCCCATTCGTCTTGGCAAAATGGCTCCAGGTCATACAAAGTCTTTGATCATCTTGCATGAACTGCACATTGGAGATCTCCCCAGAGTGGCTCGATGATATTAAGGTCAGGAGACTGTGATGGCCACTCCACAACCTTCACCTTTTTCTGCTGTAACCACTGGATTGTCAACTTGGCCTTGGGCTTAGGGTCATTGTCATGCTGGAAAGTCCAAGAGCGTCCCATGCGCAGCCTTCGTGCAGAAGAATGCAAATTGTCTGCTAGTATGTTCTGATAACATGCTGCATTTTTCATGCCATAAATTTTCACAAGATTCAGCGTGCCTTTAGAGCTCCCCCCCCAAACATCAGTGAGCCACCACCATGCTTCATAGTGGGGATGGTATTATTTTTACTATAGGCCTTGTTGACTCCAAACATAGCGCTTATGGTTGTGACCATAAAGTTCTATTTTGATCTCCTCACTCCAAATTACAGTATGCCAGAAGCTGGGAGGTGTGTCAAGGTGTTGTCAGGCATATTGTAACCAGGCTTTTTTTCTGGCATCTCGACCACGCAGCTCAGCTAATTTTTTTCCAAGTATCATTGTATTGTGCTCCTTGAAACAACCACACAATTTTTTTCCAGAGCTGCCTGTATTTCTCCTAAGATTACCTGTGAGGTTTTCTTTGTATTCCGAACAATTCTTCTGGCAATTGGTGGCTTAAATCTTTCTTGGTCTACCTAACCGTGGCTTGGTATCAAAATTCTTGAATTTTCCACTTTTTAATAAGCTATTGAACCGTACTGACTGATATTTTCAAGGTTTTGAATATCTTTTTATATCCTTTTCCATCTTTATGAAGTTTCATTACCTTGTTACGCAGGTCTTTTGACAGTTCTTTTCTGCTCCCCATGGCTCAGTGTCTAGCCTGCGCAGTGCAGTGAGAGCTAACAAACTAATTGACTATTTATACCCAGGCATTAATTTCAACTTAAAAAGCCACAGGTGTGTGAAATAATTCTTTAATTTCCATTTTAACCTGTGTGTGTCACCTTATGTGCCTGTAACAAGGCCAAACATTCAAGGGTATGTAAACTTTTTATCATGGCCATTTGGGTGATTTCTGTTATCATTATGATTTAAAAAGGAGCCAAACAATTATGTGATAATAAATGGCTTCATATGATCACTATCCTTCAATAAAATATATTTTTGTTTGCATGATCAATCATATTTTCAAAATAAATGCCAACATTTCACAATTTCTGCCAATGTATGCAAACTTTTGAGCACAACTGTACTTACATGTTTTTTATGCCTTTTTGGTATTGTACTGTCTCTTTATCTGCTCAGCAAGCCCTTTGAAAGCATTTATGTGTGCTCATCAGTGCATGTACATTTTTTAAATAAAAATTCATAAACTTACGAGTTGCGAGTCATAAATATTTTCCAAATGCTCAGTAAAATAAGAGTTAAATCGCCATTGAGTAATAATCAATGGAAAGGCATCTTGTAATATTATAAATATGGGATGTTCTAGAGCATTTTGTGTGATTTACTTGCACATAAAAAAATAGTGACTTGAATACGGTAGCTATGTTACAGTTTTGAGCATTTACAAGTAGTGTAACTTTGTGAAATAGGGAACTGAACAGGGGCCAAACTTGTCAAACTTTAAAGCAATATATCAACAAAGAGCCACTATATGAGAAAGACTATTGCTATAAATGAAAATATACAACTTAGCATTAAAGAACCACTGACACATTTACTACTGTTCTGCACCATCATGTAGATTAGTGGTTCTCAAACCTCTCCTCAGGAGCCACGAGGCAGGCCAGGATTTTAGTTTAACAGTTTAACACAGTGTGAACACAGGAGGAGCAATTCATATTCAAAAGGCTGTAACTGCCTTCTCTGTATTAAAACAGTGCTAAACTCATGGTCTGTCTGATGGGTCCTGAAGAGAGGTTTGAGTACCACTGGTGTAGACAATATAATATCAAGCAGAAAATATGTAAAAACATTTTCTTTTGAATTTTGTTTTAAATTGTTGAAAAATGCTGCAATGATAGATTTTAGGATACACTAACTGTGTATTTAACCTGTATTTAACCTGTTCTGAAGCAGGTTACTGAAGGCACATAGATCACAAGCTTCCATTAAATGTTCATATTTGCCTTTACTGAAATAATAAATTCCTAATGTTTCCCTGTGAGATTTGTGAGAACTTTTTCTATGAATAAAATCCAATCTTATTATGGTTATTACAATCTAATATTATATTCATATTATATCTTTCTATTGTATCTAATGTATTATTATGTTTTTCATTTATATATACTTATGCATGTAATATGCATATGCATGCAATTATATTCTAATCATTTTTATGTAAAGATTTTTCCGTTTCCCGCTGCAATAGGATTCCTAATGCTTTTTTTGGTTCTGTAGTAGACATTACCTAAGCACATTATCAGCTTATTGGTAAAATTAACTTAAGGGCCATGTTTCCCTTAAAGATAAGAGGATACTCCTAAGTTCTCATACATATGAACAGGGTACTCCCTAAATATTCACATTCAATAAATGTATCTGTGGTATGTAACATGTGACAGCTTTACATTGAAATGTTAAAATGAAAGGAGATGTTATGTTTTATTTATTATTTGATGGTGAAAGATTATTATCCTATTTTAATTATAAATGTTATTGTAATTTGATGGTTATAAGGGTGCCATCTAATGTTGAGATATTAATTGATATACGTCTCTAGGACAAGAATACATTCTCCTATGGATTAAATATATCTGACATCACAATAGTTTCTGATTGGTTACCAAATACGTAGCTTATTTAAATTTCTGATAAGCAAATTAAGTTTTGGGTATAATTAGGAGAGAGACAAAGGACCTAGGATCTCTGATTTAACATCTATGATCTAACAGCTCTCATATTATATCTTAGGGCCTCTGCTCTAACATATACGATCTAGCATCTATGATCTAACATCCAACATATAACATTAGAGAGACACAGACACTCTCCAGGGATACACTTTGGTAAACTCCTAGAAAGAACATACTAACATGTATTGGGATTTTCCTGAAACACATAGCTAATTCAAATTGCATTATCCAAGATCTACAAATAAACCCTCACAGATCATTGACAAAAGAATTTATACACTTACATACCAATAACTTCTTTTGAAACATAAGAAAAAATCCAGACTTCCATTGGGCTTAGTCATTTGATGAAACCAAACACAAGAACTAGGTATTGTATAAGATTATTATTTCTCTAAATGTTATTTCTTTTTCATTTTAATCATGTAAATGTGTTAATTTACTGTAAAATAAATTGCTATATCAATAATTATCTGATATATACAATATCACTATAATTTGTAAATTGTAAGTAGACGTGCAATTTATAAATTAATTTAATAAATACCACAAATATCAGCTGTTATAGCAATCCAATATATTTTATACCTAATTGTAAAGAAATATATTTTCTCTTTTGAATCAGAGATAATATCTTATTTATACTATAAAACTCATAATTGATGTACCTTGATAACAAAATGGTATGGTATCTTAGTAAATAGATATTTGTAAACATACCAAAATAATCAGTACTATCTCTGATGTCATAATTACCATATCAATTATATTAAGCATATTGTGCATCTTATATATGATTACTAGTCAATTGACGGTATATTATTGTGTGTTCTCTCTCTCTTCTCCCTCTCCTTCTCTCTTTCTTACCTCCATCTCTTTCTCTCCCTCCAGCTCTTTCTCTCCCTTCTTCTCTCTTTCTCTCCCCCTCCTTCTCTCTCTCCCTCCTTCTCTCTCTCCCTTCCTCTCTATCTTCTTCCTCTCTCTCTCCCCTTCTCCCTCTCTCATCTCTCTCTCCCTCCTTCACCCTCGCTTCTTCTCTCTCTCATTCCTCTCTCCCTCTGTCCCTCACTCTCTCACTCTCCCTCCCTCCCCTTCTCTCTCTCTCCCTCCCTCTGCTTTTCTCTCTCTCTCCCTCTCCTTCTCACTCTCTCTCCTTCTCACCCTCTCTCCCTCTTCTTCTAACTCTCTCTCCCTCTCCTTCTCTCTCTCTCCCTCCCTCTCCTTCTCACTCTGTTTCCCCCTCCTTAATTCTCTCTCCTTTCCCCCTTCTCACTCTCTCCCTCCTTCTCACTCCATCTCTCCCCCCCTCCTTCCTTCTCTCACCTTCCCTCCTCTATCTCCCTCTCCTTCTCTCTCTCTCTCCTTCTCACTCTCTTGCTCCGTCTCCACACATTTCTGGTTTGGCTCTGTCTAAGCAGTAAGTAGCGAGTCTTGCTTACTTGATCATGATCAGGACCTGAAATGTTACATATAGAAATATGATTTACGATTTTGGCTTTTTGCCATGTACTTCCAGCTTGGTACAATTTAAACTTTCTTTAAATGTTGCAATTTTAAAGCCTGCAGATTTACAGCCTCAGGCATTGTAATTAAGCATGATTTACAATTTTGGCCTTCTGTCATGTACTTGCTTTTAATCACTCTGCAATCACTGTTGCAATTTTAAAGGCTTCAATTTTGCGAGCGTTACACACAAACTTGCAGTACGACAACTAAATTAGTGATGTGGATTATGTGATAATAACAGATACTTAATAATTGCTGTACCTTGATATATATATGTTACAGTTGTTTATTCCTTATTATTATAATCAAACATACTGAAATATTATCTTTTATTCCTTTATAATAAATATATTTTCACATAACACAGTTCTATTTATTTCATGAGGCCAAAGCTTATATACAGTATCGTGTAGTAAGATTTTTGATATTAATAATATCACCATATTAATTGCCAAAATCCACAACAGACTTGAATGCCTGAAGAGCCAGATGAATAACCTTATATTTTTGGTTGCCATAATGAGAGTTTTATTGCCATTTGCAGGGGGTTTGTGATTTCTGGTCCTTGCAGAACCTGCAGACCCCCTCCTTGTAGACAGTTCAGGGAATCACTAGGTTATATAGAAGCTCTTATAAAACTATGAAAAATACCTGTTTTTCAACATTCAACATTCTCTGCTGTGATTTAGAGTGGTACTTAAGAATTGCATGTCCCTTTAAAGCTTTAAATGTATATTACAGTTATGAAAATTAACAGTTTGCCTTTTTTAATAAAAAAGATGGTTATTGACTTCTGTAATCAAGGAAATATGGCCTCCACGCTAATCCCCTATATCACATGTTACACCATGTTTAAGTCAAAAGTAAATCCTGCTCGTTATGTTAATCACTCATCCTGGAAACATTGGGAGAGAACGGCTACAAGTGACTGCGGTAAGCCGGAGCCGATAAATACGGCAAACTTCTCCATTGATTTTTGCACTGAGAAAAGATTATGAGACTTTTAACCCAAAACCTTATGCTTATAAGACTTTACTGATCACTCAAAAAAAGGGCAGTGTCGTAACTACAAAAGAACTGAAGAAAATATTGCTGTACCAAAGACCACTCACAAATGGTTTTAAAACCATTGTGGAGTGCCGCAGCAGCAGTTAAAGAGAAAGTGTAACTCCAAAATACAATACAAATGATGCAATTTCAACATTATTTGACACGTAACAGTCCTTTATATGCATATGTGTAATTAAAAAAATATGAAATTGTATTATTATGCCCGTTTCATTATACAACATCAAGGGTGACATACAACCCAGTAATCAAGGGGTTAATATAGATCAGGAAAACACACACTGCATAGGAACACATGCTTTAATGCATTGTATATATATATATATATATATATATATATATATATATATATATATATAAAAATATATAAATATATAAATATAAATATACTATATTTACTGGTGATAGGAATAAAATTGTAAGCCTGGCAATGCTATTTGCCAGACAATGCGAGGCTATGGCCCCTCTGAGCCCCTTCGGTACACATTGCGAGGCACCTAAACTACACGGAGGGGAGAGGCTCATTGCGAGACTCTCCCCTTCCCCCATGTAGTTTAGGGGTCTCACGATGAGTGTTACTGACTTGTGTTAAGTGTTTCTTCCTTGTGTTAAGTGTTTCTGCCTTGGGTTAATTGTTTCTGGCTTGTGTTAAGTGTTACTGGCTTAGGGCTCTTTTTTCCTGCCTTCAGGCTCGTTTTCATACTGTTACATTTTTTCGGCCGCCATTTTTTTTCTCGTTTGGGCGATTTTCGTCAAATATGTCTCAAATTAACTTACAACTTCACTCACTGGCTCCCTGGTTCTCCCCCTGTGCTGTATGTGAGTGTGTAAGTTAAATTTGAGACATATTTTTTTTTTTTTTTGGTCTTTCCAGTTACGTGGTTCGGCCATTACATTCATAATTTAGTGCAGCACAGCAACTGCGGCCTTCGAGCTCTCATTGCAGCCTAACTCCTGCGCTCATCGCAAGGCCTGCAATGAGTGCTTTTGCGTTCATTGCAGTCCCAAATTGCCAATCGCTTTGCGAGGGCCGCAATAATTTAACATTGCGTGACCAACATTCATAAGATCCACAACTATATATGTGATATATATATGTATATATATAAATATATATAAACACAAAATAAACACATTTTTATATCTTGACTCTATAAATACAATTATTAAATCTATTAAATAAAAAAAATAAACAAAATATATATTTCAATAAAAATATAATAGTTCCTTACAGCACTTGTTCTTGCTCATTATAATCATGACATTCTCAAATTCCTAGAGCTGCCCTAAAGCTTGGGTTGTGTACTCCCTACACTGCAATCTCTTGCGGATACAGCAGGATTTACAGATATGGGTATACCGCTCGAATAGTATGGGGCCTATGTTCTTTGTTAGAATCCATTTATCCAACTCCATTGTTAGCTCTGCACCTCCTCACATATGGTGTGACGATCCAGGGGTAGGGGCTATTACTGCCCAGGGCAACCTGCTATAGACTACAGGATAACTACCCACAAGGACCACTGGGTTCTTGGAAATCTCTGCACCAGCACCCTGATATCTGGCTTCTGTATAATTCAGGGTCTCTCCATCAGGAATCAGCACTTTCAGGATCCTCAGTAACCTTTCTGTGGTAGTGACCAGGACAAGTTACTTGCAGGGTGGATAAAAGATCAGCGTCGCAGCCACCAGGAGCAAATAAGAGACCATGACCCTCATTCAATTGAGCTATCGTAAGTTACTGGAGCCCGTAAGTGAGACCGTAACTTATTTTGCTATTCCATTGTCGTCTTTTTGCGGGCTCCGATCGGGTTACGGGCTCCGGCCTCCGATTCCTATAGATGCTTCACATTGCAAGTTAAGGCCCCTCTAAGCCTTAGTGTAAGTGTTACTGCCTTGGTGTCAGTGTTTCTGCATTTGGTGCTCATTTCAAGCATCTCTACATGTGTACTTTATAGTCCTTGTGCTTCAGCACCTTCGACGATCTTCGCGAGCCCCACGCTGATCGCCTTCGCTGCTCATTGCAAGCCTCTCCCCCCTGTGTACTTTGGGGGCCTCACGATTAGTGTTACTGCCTTGGTGTAAGTGTTACTGCTTTGCGATCCGGCCTATATAAGCACAGAGCATATTTTTTTTACAGATGGAGGGGAACTGGAGTCTGCAACTCACTTGCAGACAATCCGCTGTTTGCGATCGAGTTACGGTCGTGGAATTAAATGTGGCTAATAAAAAGCAAAATTTCATCACTCACTGTTCTAAAATCCTAAGACTGCAGTCAAACCCAAAGTTTCAAGAATTGTTTTGCTTTCATGCTGCAGTCTAGTTATTCTTTAAGTTTGTCTTTATCTTACCTGAAATATTAGCACATTTGCTTATCATTATAATGGCAAGGAAACAAATATTACTGGTAACACACTTTCCCTGGTCCCACTCCCTTTCTGTAAACATCATATGATGATGGCATATATTAAAAGTCTTATTAAATTGCGATTCGACCAATTGAATAGGGCTCTATATAATCAAATAGCATATTTTTTTTAAAGCAGTTTTTAGTTAGTGAAGACCTTGCTTTTGATTAACTCACCTGTGTCTCTTTTCACTAACTAAAAACTTCTGTTAAAAAATATGCTGTGTGCTTGAATAGAGCCCTATTCAATTGTCCGAATCACAATTTAATAAGGCTGTTGGTGCCTTGGTGTGTGTTACTGCCTTGCTGTAAGTGTTACTGCCTTGGTGTAAGTATTACTACTTTGGTGTAAGTGTTACTGCCTTGGTGCCTTGGTGTAAGTGTTGGTGCCTTGGACCCTCATCCAATTGAATAGGGCCCTAAATAAGCACATAACATATATTTTTTAAAGAACTTTTTAGTTAGCAAGCATCTATCCAAAAGAAAGGTTTTCACTAACTAAAAACGTCTTTAATAAAAGTATATTATGTGCTTCTTTAGGGCCCTATTCAATTGGCCACATCGCAATTGAATGAGGCCCTTGGTGTAAGTGTTACTGCCTTGGTGTAAGTGTTACTGCCTTGGGCCGTCATTCAATTGCAATGTGGCCAATTGAATAGGGGTCTAAATAAGCCCATAACATATTTTTTTAAATACGTTTTTAGTTAGTAAACATCTATCCAAAAGCACGGTTTTCACTAACTAAAAACGTATTTAAAAAGAGCACTATTCAATTGGCCAAATCGCAATTGAATGAGGGCTTTGGTGCCTTGTTGTAAGTGTTACTGCCTTGGTGTAAGTGTTTGTTTCTGCCTTGGTGTGTTAGTGCCTTTGTGTAAGTGTTACTGCCTTGGTGTAAGTGTTTGTTTCTGCCTTGGTGTAAGTGTTACTGCCATGGTATAAGTGTTACTGCCTTGGCGCCTTGATGTAAGTGTTACTGCCTTGGTGTAAGTGTTACAGCTTTGGTGCCTTGGTGTAAGTGTTACTGCCTTGGTGTCAGTGTTTCTGCCTTGGTTTAAGTGTTTCTGCCTTGGTTTAAGTGTTAAGGCCTTGGTGTAAGTGTTTGTTTCTGCCTTAGTGTAAGTGTTTGTTTCTGCCTTAGTGTAAGTGTTACTGCCTTGGTGTAAATGTTGGTGCCTTGATGTAAGTGTTGGTGCCTTGATGTAAGTGTTGGTGCCTTGGTGTAAGTGTTTGTTTCTGCCTTGGTGTAAGTGTTACTGCCTTGGTGTAAGTGTTACTGCCTTGGTGTAAGTGTTACTGCCTTGGTGTAAGTGTTTCTGCCTTGGTGTAAGTGTTTCTGCCTTGGTGTAAGTGTTACAGCCTTGAAGTAAAAGTGTTACTGCCTTGGTGTAAATGTTCGCAAGGGCCGCAAGTGCGTTACTAACATCGTAAACGTTCCGAACAGTAGCGCAGATCCACAAGTATATATGTGACTATCGACTTGCCCTTCAAAAATGACGGCAATAAAATAGTAATGCTGGCAATGCTGTTTGCCACCAAATGTGAGCACTGCGAGCCTCTCCCCCTGTCTACATCCTCCCTTGTGTCTCCTTTCCCCCCTCCTCTCCCTCCCCTGTGTCTCTATTCCCCCTCCTCTCCCTCGCCTGTGCCTCCTTTCCCCCTCCTCTCCCTCCCCTGTGTCTCTATTCCCCCTCCTCTCCCTCGCCTGTGCCTCCTTTCCCCCTCCTCTCCCTCACCCGTGTCTCTATTCCCCCTCCTCTCCCTCGCCTGTGTCTCCTTTCCCCCTCCTCCTCCACGCCTGTGCCTCCTTTCCCCGTCTCTCTTCCCTGTGCCTCCTTTCCCCCTCCTCTCCCTCCCCTGTGTCTCTATTCCCCCTCCTCTCCCTCGCCTGTGGCTCCTTTTCCCCTCCTCTCCCACGCCTGTGCCTCTTTTCCCCTCCTCTCTCTCCCCTGTGCCTCATTTCCCCCTCCTCCGAGCCTCGTTTCCCCCATTTCCCTCCCCTGTGTGTCTTTTCCCCCCATCTCCACCCCTGTGTGTCTTTTCCCCCGTCTCCCTCCCCTGTGTCTCTTCCCCACCACTCTCCCTACCCTGTGTCTCTTCCCCCTGTCTCCCACCCTTGTGTCTCTTGCCCCCCTCCCCTGTGTCTCTCTGAACCCTCACCCTGTGTCTCTTCCCCCACTCCCCTGTCTCTTCCCTGCATCTCTGTGTCTCTTCCCCCCTGTGTTTCTTCCCCCCCTCCCCTGTGTCTCGTAACCCCCATCTCCCTCCTCTGTGGTTCTTCCCCCCCTCCCCTATGTCTTCCCCTCCTCCCCTGTGGCTCTTTCCCCCCTCCCCTGTGTTTCTTACCCCTCCCCTGTGGGGGTGTAAGTGTCTGTTTCTGCTTTGGTGTAAGTGTTACTGCCTTGGTGTAAAAGTGTTACTTCCTTGGTGTAAGTGTTTGCGAGGGCCGCAAGTGCATTACCAATATCACAAACGTTCCGAACAGTCCTGCAGATCCACAACTATATATATGACTAGCGACTTGCCCGTCAAAAATGACGGCAATAAAATAGTAATGCTGGCAATGCTGTTTGCTACTCGATGTGAGCACCTTCGGCCCTCACCGCGAGCCTCTCCCCCTATCTACTTCCTCCCTTGTGTCTCCTTTTCTCCTTCCTCTCCCTCCCCTGTGTCTCTATTCCCCACTCCTCGACCTCGTCTGTGCCTCCTTTCCCCCTCCTCTCCCTCGCCTGTGTCTCCTTTCCCCCTCTCTTTCCTGTGCCTCTTTTCCGCCCTCCTCTCCTCCCTGTGTCTCTATTCCCCCCTCCTCTCTCACCTGTGCCTCCTTCCCCCCCTCTCCCTCCCCTGTGCCTCCTTTCCCACTCCTCTCCCTCACCTGTGCCTCCTTTCTCCCTTCCTCTCTCTCCCCTGTGCCCCCTTTTCCCCTCCCTCCCCCGTGCCTCCTTTCCCCCATCTCCCTCCACTGTGTGTCTTTTCCAACCATCTCCCTCCCCTGTGTGTCTATTCCCCTGTCTCCCTCCCCTGTGTATCTTCCCCCCATCTCCTCCCCTGTGTCTCTTCCCTGCCCCTCTCCCTCCCCTGTGTCTCTTCCCCCATCTCCCTCCCCTGTGTCTCTTCCACCTCCCTCCCCTGTGTCTCTTCCCCTGTGTCTCTTCCCTTTGTCTCCCTCCCCTGTGTCTCTCCACCCTCTGCCTCACCTGTGTCTTTTCCCCCCTCTGCCTCCCCGTGTCTCTTCCCCCTCTCTCCCTCCCCTGTGTCTCTTCTCCCCTCCTCTCCCTCCCCTGTGTCTTTTCCCACCTGTCTCCCTCTCCTGTGTCTATTCCCCCATCTCCATACCCTGTTTGTCTGTGTCCCTCATCTCACTCCCTTTTGTCTGTTCCCCCTTCTCCCTCCCCTGTGTCTCTTCCCCAGTCTCCCTCCCCTGTGTCTCTTACCCCCTCCCCTGTGTCTCATCCCCCCACCCTGTGTCTCCTTCTCCACTCCCCTGTGTCTCTTTCCCTCCTCCCAGTGTCTCTTCCCCCCCTCCTCTGTGTCTCTTACCCACCTGTGTTTCCTTCTCCCTCCACTGTGTCTCTTAATCCCATCTCCCTCCCCTGTGTCTCTTCCCCCCCTCCCCTGTGTCTCTACTCCCCACCCCTGTGAATCTTCCCTCGCCCCCGTGTCTCTACCTTCTCCCCTGTGTCTCTTCCCTGTGTCTTTTCCCCCTCCCCTTTGTCTCTTTCCCCTGTGTTTCTTCCCCCCTCCCCTCGGCCTCTTAACCCCCATTTCCCTCCCCTTTGTCTCTTCCCCCCTCCCCTCTGTATCTTCCCCGTCTCCCTCCCCTTTTGTCTATTCCCCTGTCTCCCTCTCCTATGTCTCTTTCCCCCGTCTCTCTCCCCTGTGTGTCTGTTTCCCCATCTCCCTCCTTTGTGTCTGTTCCCACTGTCTCCCTCCCCTGTGTCTCTTCCACCCGTCTCCCTCCCTTGTGTCTCTTCCCCCGTCCCCTTTGTTTATTCACATACACTCTGTGTCTTCCCCCACTCCCTTGTCTCTTCCCCACTCCCCTGTGTCTCTCCCCCCCTTCTCTGTATCTCTCCCCACCATGTTTCTCCCCCCTCCCCTGTGTCTCTTAAACCCCGTCTCCCTCCCCTGTGTCACTTCCCCCCTCTCCTGTGTCTCTTCCCCCTGTCCCCTGTGTCTTGAACCCCCTCCCCTGTGAAACTTCCCCCCTCCCCTGTGTCTCTATGCCCTCACCTGTGCCTCTTCCCCGTGTTTCTTCCCCCTCCCCTGTGTCTCTTAACCCCCATCTCCCTCCCCTGTGTCTCTTCCCCCCTCCCCTGTGGCTCTCCCCCCTCCCCTGTGTTTCTTCCTCCCTCCCCTGTGGGGGTGCAAGTGTCTGTTTCTGCCTTGGTGTAAGTGTTACTGCCTTGGTGTGAAAGTGTTACTGCCTTGGTGTAAGTGTTCGCGAGGGCCGCAAGTACGTTACCAAGATCGCAAACGCTCTGAATAGTCCCGCAGATCCACAACTATATATGTGACTAGCGACTTGCCCGTCAAGTATGATGGCAATAAAATAGTAATGCTGGCAATGCTGTTTGCCACCCAATGTGAGCACCTTTGGTACTCACCGCGAGCCTTTCCCCCTGTTTACATCCTCCCTTGTGTCTCCTTTCACCTCTCCTCTCCCTCCCCTGTGTCTCTATTCCTCCCTCCTCTCCCTCGCCTGTGCCTCCTTTCCCCCCTCCTCTCTCTCTCCTGTGCCTCCTTCCCCCTCTCTCCTCCCTGTGCCTCCTTTCCTCTCTCCTCTCCCTCCCCTGTGACTCCTTTCTCCCCTCCTCTCCCTCCCCTGTGCCTCCTACCCCCCTCATCACCCTCCCATGTACCTCCTTTTCCCCCCATCTCCCTCCCCTCTGTGTCTTTTCCACCTGTTTTTTCCACAGTTTAAAATAAATGATTGATGCCTGTAATTATTTGTATATTACTTCCATTTATGCATTTGCTCAAGGAAGACTCATTCAAACACTTACTTGCTCACACACAGTTGCTGCCTCTTACAGCCTTATTAAATTGCGTTTCGGACAATTGAATAGGGCTCTAATTGTGCTTAAATAGAGCCCTATTCAATTGGCCAAATCACAATCTAATAAGGCTGTTAATATCTGCCATCATCATATGATGTTTACAGACAGGGAGTGGGACCAAGGAAAGTGTTTTACCAGTAATATTTGTTTCCTTGCCATTTTAATGATAAGCAAATGTGCTAATATTTCAGGTAAGATGAAGACAAACTTAAAGAATAACTAGACTGCAGTAGGAAAGCAAAACAATTCTTGAAACTTTGGGTTTGACAGCAGTCTTTGGGTTTGAGAGTAAGTGATAAAATATTGTCTTTTATGAGCCACATTCAGGCTCCAGTTCCCCTCCGTTTGCGATACTATTCAATTGTGCAGGGCAGTGAGTTACTGTCCCACAACCAAAACCATGCAATGGTTAGTAGCAGTTCAGGGCCGGAACATGATCAATTCAGCAAGCCCATAACCTCCCATTCCGAAACAGCCAATAGGGTTAATTACCGTATTTTTCGCCCTATAAGACGCACCGGCAGATAAGACGCACCTAGTTTTTAGAGGAGGAAAACAAGAAAAAAAAAATCTGAATCAAACACAAATACACTCAAACACAAATACACTTTACACACAGATACACACCTACATTACACACAAATATATATATATATATATATATATATATATATATATATATACACATACATACATATACATACACACATAAATATACACACACATACATACACACACACACACACACACACACACACATATCCATATACTGCAGCATTTGGGAGCCATTGACCCTCCCTGACCCTCCTGATCCTCCCTGACCCTCCTGATCCTCCCTGACCCCCCTGATCCTCACCTTTATAGAGACACATACATACATATACATACACACATAAATATACATACACATACATACATATATACACATACATACACACACACATACATACACACATACATACACACATACATCCATATACTGCAGCATTTGGGAGCCCTTGACCCTCCCTGACCCTCCTGATCCTCCCTGACCCCCTCACCCCCCTGATCCTCACCTTCCTTCTGATCTCTGCCATCTTGATCTCACCCCAGCGCTTCCTACCAGCACTCCACGTGTACTGCAGCTTTGCGTGTGTGACGTCACTAGGACGCACCGGCCGACGCGATGCTGGTAGGAAGCGCTGGGGTGAGATCAAGAGGACAGAGGCAGTCTGAAAAGGTATATTCGCCGTATAAGACGCACCAACTTTCCTCCCCCAGTTTTGGGGAAGAAAAAGTGCGTCTTATACGGCGAAAAATACGGTAGGTACAGTGAGGGTTTATTGGGTACAGTCAGGTTAAATAGGTGAAGTTAGGGTTAATTAGGTATGGTGAGGGTTAAATAGAGTTAATTACTTAGAGGCAGGTTAATTACTTAGTTGGGGGTTAATTTATATGTATTAGTTTATTGGGGTGGCTAATACAGTAGTGTAGTGTAGGGTAGTGCTTAGACTTAGTGTCATGAGGGTCCTGGAGGACCCTCATGGCACTTATAGTGTAAATGTGAGGGTTAATTATTGCAATTTGGTCAATTGAATAGGGCTCTATATAAGAACAGAGCATATTTATTTTACATTAGTTTTTAGTTAGTGAACTTCTATCCAAAAGAAAGGTCTTCACTAACTAAAAACTTCTGATTAACCCTTTCCATGCACGTCATTTTCCCAATGTATATAACTATTGGTGTCTATTGACTTCTGTTTCTATAGTATTGATCACTGACTGTGTTATTTTACCCTATGATGCTGTGTAAACTGAACCTGAGTGAAGCAAATAACAAAACATGTGTTATAGTATTAAAGTGTGTTATTTTAATTTAGAGGAACATTCCATGTAGCAGATCGTATGCAGACATTGATTGGTATTTGATTATATATAGCTTTAAAGATTTAAAAGTAATCTGTGACTGGATGGATCCAATATGCTTAGATAACAATGGTTACAAATGAGCAACACATATATTTACACATACAAAATACTTCCTTAACTTACAATGCTGTGTAAACTGAGCCTCGGTTCAGGGAACAGCACAAATAAAGAAATGGTTTAGCTAAACATTTATTCAAGTATTAAAATATATTGGTTTAATTTAAATGAATATTCCAGTTACTCATCAAACAGTCCTTAAATGATAACTGCTCAATGAAAACAAATATGGTATGTTTGAGAACTTTGACTTTTTGTAAGAGCATAATTAAGCAGGAAAAAAAATCATACAGCTAGTGTTTAATTATAAATAATGCATTTTGATGACTTTATTGGACAGAAGATTCAATGATATAATAGATAAAGTTGTGTGTTTGAGAAGGGAGTTTGCATTTCTTTAGGGCTATGGTTGTATTCTTTGATGCAACATCTCGCTTCCGAGCCAGTAAGGGAGAAGTGGTGAATTATCATTATCTTATCCAGTAATCTAATAAAGAATCTGGACTTCTGCCTCCCCCCCCCCCCCTACACCCCCCCCTTCCTCCACTGATAACTACAAACACACAAACCCATCATTAAGCTCTCACCATGGGATGTAACAAATGCAAAATGGATTCCTGTACTTATAAACAGTTTTTCGTTAAAAAAGTTTGCCCATGACTTGTGTTTGCATTGCTCGGTCTAATCCAACTCACTGTGACCTCATGGACCTACGCATACCATGCTGATCCACTTGGAATTCATGGCAGAGATACTGGAGTGGGTTGTCAGTTTCTTTTTTTTTTCCCCAATACATTTTTATTAGACAGATTGCGATTTGGCCTATTGAATAAGGCTCTAAATAAGCACATAGCATATTTTTTTAAAATAAGTTTTTAGTTAGTGAAAACCTTGCTTTTGGATAGATGCTTACTAAGTAAAAACTTCTTTAAAAAAATATGTTATGTGCTTATTTAAAGCCCTATTCAATTCGCCAAATTGCAATTGAATGAGGGCCATAGTCAGGTATATAAACATCACAGATATTTAAGGCAACAAATGAATAGAGATACAATACACAGTGTGATATCTTATGATGTAAAACTTATAGTTATCTGTCTTCCTCTCCATCTTTTCCTTTTTCTATCTAAGGGTTAAATGGTGATTATTTGTAATATCAACATTATCTTGCAAGTTTCTTCTCCAATGGAGCCACAGCATAAAGCTCCTTGTATTTCTAGGTGTTCTCCCATCCAAGTACTGACCAGGCCCAACCCTGCTTGGCTTCAGGGTGATGTGACCTCTTGGTTTCCTGATTGGAATCAAACCAAGGTTGCAGTGGTGAAAGCACAGAATCCTAACCACTGGACCATCAGGGAAACCTGTCTCTTACTTACACAGCTGCTAATATTGTTAGTTTGGTACACATTTGACAAGTCTTTTTTTTTTTCTTGAGCTACAGTGGTCCTTTAAACCTGTACATGTTTCACACTTTTGAAGACCCATTCCCTCTCTATCTTTCACCATCATATTGCATCAAAATTATCTACAAAGCAATATGTAATCAAAATATTCAATGCTGTATTATCTTCTCTTTCTAGAGAGCAGCAGATTCAGAGGTGCTAGTGGTATAATAAACATGAATTTAAGATGATGATAATAGGAAGAGAGAGCTTATTTAAACAGTTTACATCTCATATAATAGTTATCAAAGTGTGTAACGCTCCCACCGCGCATGCGCATTGGTGGGGGGGGGGCTACACACTTTTATAGTGACGCATGCGAAATGTGAGGTATGAGCCGCACATGCACATAGTACGCTACTCAGCACATATGAAAATCGCGACATGGGCTGTACATGAGCATAGCGTGCAACTCAGCACATGTGCCGCTCATCGTGGGCCTGGCAATGAGCAT
Source organism: Discoglossus pictus (assembly GCA_027410445.1). Taxonomy (NCBI): domain Eukaryota; kingdom Metazoa; phylum Chordata; class Amphibia; order Anura; family Alytidae; genus Discoglossus; species Discoglossus pictus. The sequence goes on from CM050173.1 coordinate 41,746,572, forward strand.
TGCCTGCCTTTTTCAAAGTCTTGTGCGCCTTCAGGGCTCATTACAGCCCCCATCAAACCCGTAACTTTCGGGCCAAAAAACTTACAACAACTATTATATGTGATTACCAGAAGTCATGGCCGTAGGAGCCCCAACAAATCTTGGGGGGATAATTCAACTCTTCTCCCGGGACCCGAAGCAGAAGTGGATTTACCTCTGGATCACCCGGTGCAATGCAAAGTACAGAATCACTTCCAGTGAATACCAGAGAAGCACCAGAACTGCCTTCTGAATAGAAAGGAGAAGGTTGTGAAAAAAGATGAAGAGCAGAAGCTTGAGCATCTATGAGAGAGTCCCATCAGTGCAAAGGTGAAAGGAAGCATCCACAGATGGTAATGCGGGTGAGTTGTCCCTCACTGCCTCATGGTATCGATCACTGCCTCGTGGTATGTTGAGCTGGGTAGTGGGATGTGTCACAGAGTTATACAAGGTGTGTATGTGAGTTACAGACACTGTTCCCCCAGTAGGACTGAAGGTCTGCTCAGTTAATTAGCAAGAAGAAGAAAGTGTGTGCAGATGGTCTAAATTGAAGAAAGATACAAAGAGAGAAGAAAAACAGATTGCAGCTGATTGCAGTGGAGACCTGGAAATTGGAATAAAGTTACATACCAGTGATTTTCAAACTATTGGACTGTTTTTTTCTTTCCACACAGGTTTAACTGAATGTGAGCTGGTTAGAGACTGAACTGTTTACCAGTTAAGGTAGTGCTTCAGTCGAAGCCAGTTCTATTATTCTCTTTGATTTGTCTGAGTATATTATTATTATTTCACTCTCTAAAATTGTAGTAAAACTTGAAAAAGTAGTACAGCCTCTTTTATTGTATTTATCAAATTGCAGGAAACATGGGCACAGGTTGGTTGCTCAGGAAGTACTGTCTGTGCAGTGGGGATCAGGAAGTGCCAGAGATGACTAAAGAAAATGGATGCTTTGGTATAAAACAGAAAAATGTAAATGCTGTATTTTTTTTCCTTTCACTTTCTAAAAACATTTTAGCCATTTTCAAGGTTAGTTATTCAAAATATCATATAGTCTCTCTTTAAATTACTGTAATTGTGATTTGATGGGTGGAATTTCTGATAAGTGATGTTTCTGTTTAGTGTACTTTTTTATGTATACATTTTTTTTTCTCGGATGACCCATTATTTGACAGCATTGGAGCAATGTTCAATTAAATATGACTAATGAATATATATTACATTTTTAAAAGATTTTTAGAAGGTCTTGAGAGCATAAGTAGCACGAAATAATGAAATAAAATAGAAAATTGTTATTTAATAATCTTGGTGATAATTCACCATAGTAATTATTGTCAAATATAAAATTAGCTGTATTATAAAATTTAGACAACAATACAATCAATGGCAGCTAGTGATTGGAGAGATTTGGTGAAAACTAATTTGGGGCCCCCCATCTAAATGGTCGGAGCCCCTGGAAGTCAATAAAAAAATCACAAAAATAATCACACATGTATTACCCGATTTTAAGAAGGAGCTAACGAGGATATCTACTAATTGGCTTAGGGGTTTGGGTGTGCCATTGGTCTAGTAAGGGCTAGAATGCCATAATTAAGTAAATATTTATTTAAGTATTTATTTACTTATGTGCCAAAACCTACCAGATGATGGAAGGTTAGGGCGTTACCAAACTTTACCCCATTTGTTCGTGAGCCCATCCCATGTCAAGTGTAGGAAATGTTAATGTAGACAGGGAGTTGTTTAGGGGATGCTTGTGTCCTTCCAATGGATGTATCTGCCTTTTGGTACATGACTCTGTTTAGATACTGAATAATCCTTATAAATGTTGTTCAACTGAATGCAATAACTAATCGGGCTATGGAGCGGTTTTTGGCTCTAAAAGAAACAAAATCCCAGGACATCCTGGGCCATATTATATTAGATGCTCGCAAATGCCTCAACCTCGTAATTTTGGTTGCAGGTGTTACCTTTTTTATAAATGTTTAGATGTATGTTATTGACTCCATCTCGCAAATTCCAAACTCAAGGCTGTACTTCTAAACCCTGCCTTTTTAAGTCAGGTTTCAGGGGGCTTGATCATATGATCTGACAATATTTAAGCAAGCCCATAATTTACTTCTTAGACACAGCCAATAGTAAATGAGACAGTCATCATGACATCAGTAAAACATGGAAGTTACATGAATAAATTAGTGCCAATAAGTAATATTTGACAATAGAGCTCACAATCAAGCAATCTATAAAATGCATTAGATCATCTGTTTTAGTCAATGTGGGTTTCATGATATGTATTAACCCCCTTGAGTCCTGGGATCAATATTATTTAGAAACAACTTTCAAAAATAATATTTTTAATTGATATTTGTGGGTTTGAGACTGTTCTGCAATTAATTCTAATGTTTTTCAATGCCTCCCCATGCTTTTAACATACAGTAATTTGTGCTTAATTGCTGTTACATCTCTAGTAAGTGTTTGAAAAATGCCTTGCGAGTCCTATTAAGGACTTGCAATATTTTTGACAGAAATGTGATACTTTATTCAATTGCGGGCTAGATTTGTGATCTAGAGCTACGGGTCTATTAGAATATCGATTTTGTATAACTTTAATTTTTAGCGCTAGCAATATTCAAGCTGTGCTAAAACTAATGGAGTTCTAAGGCTGGGTTTGCGGGTTTGGCTGGCCCGTATTGATTGTGGTTGGGTAACTCGTGATTGCATTGCGAGTAGCTAATAGAATCTGTGGCAATATTAGGAACAGTTTTAAGTGTGTAGGCATTTACGAATTGGCCAATAGAATAGGGCCCATGTGGCTCATGAGCAATAGTTTCACTCAGCAGTGGTGAGTTTTTATTTCTTTGAAATAAACATATTCAAGACACTTGCTCCAAATAAGGTTGCTGTATTATTATCGTTTAATTGTAACGTGCCAACATATTCTGCATGTTCAAAGTAAAACATATTCCATAAATGACAACCTAGATTCTGTTAAGAATAATTAAAAACTTGCCACATACAGAATTATTTCTTTTTAGAACCCTTGTTCACACAAAATGTCATCCATCAGCTGATTTATGTTTGAATATTAACTCACTTTTGTAGACAGTTACACTCTCATAACCATTTATAACTATGATGATCATATGCAGAATCAATTAAACATGGAAGAGATTGCAGAGTAGTGAAATATGGATAAAACATTCAAAATTGCTTGCTGTATGATTTATATATAGTTCCACTTTAGCCATGTAGTTTTTACTTTCTCTTAGCTGTAGTGTATTTATTTTTACCATCCCTCCAGCTGCATGATTTCTTGGCTAGACATCTGGATTTTATCAACTTCTAAGATAATTTTTTGAGGGAGAACATATTGACTGTAGTATATTAAAAAAACCTTTCCACAAAAAAGCTAGACTTTTATGTCTCCTTACATAAACCAAAAGGAAAATTGTAACTTTAGTTAGTCTATTTATGAGTCTGATTGTTTACTAAACTCTGAAGGGAAATGCTCAGTCATAAGATAAAAGTCCTCTTGGTGCTTTTTCTCTCATGAAAGTCTCATAACTTGGAAACCAGTTTTGGAAAAGAATCAACAAAAAAAGCTTTTTTTCTTTTAGATGTTTAGATTGCTTATTAGAGTCATCACACATATAAGAAGCCTTGGCTAAATATTTTTTTTCTCATCCTAACTAAATGCAGTCGATATTAATATTTGTTACATTAATATGTATTGAAATATAAATTCCATCAGCATTGATTATGATGACAGTCGTCAGTGGCTACCACAATATATATATATATATATATATATATATATATATATATATATATATATATATTTCACCACAATAATCATTTATAATATGGTGGGCAAAAGAACGATAGAAGCCCTCCATCGTACAGTAGTACAGATAAGAAGTAGACCTGCGTTCACATTTGAACGTCTAAAGCAAGTTAAAAAACTCCAACTCAGAGTTCGAGAAACTGTTATTACACTGCATTCTGGGAAGTTGAGCTGGGACTGCATTAAAGCTGTGTAATACAGCATGCATAAGCTTAAAGGAAGCCATGTTTGATAATGGCTATGAATTGAAGAACGAGGCATTTGTGGGCACATTTGCATGTCACAGCTCAACTTCCCAGAATGCAGTGTAATAACTGTTTTCTCAGAACTCTTAGCTGGAAGCAGGTTCGTTAACTTGCTTTAGACATTCAAATGTGAACACAGATGTACTTTTTATTTACTATATATATATATATATATATATATATATATATATGTGTGTGTGTGTTCTCATGTTCTCTTGCTGTAGCCAGTTACCGCAATTATTTCCCACATCCCACTCATTATAAGATTTATTACCCTCACATTTTCTAGGGCTGTCTCATCCATAAAGTTTGGTTTGGCTGCTCCCTGCAAAGATATCTGTTGTGGCTACACATCAGGATTTACGAATCTGAGCTGAGTGCTGTAATGAGGGGGAGTGAATGATTTCAATTAGTGTAGAACATGAGTTTGCTGAGCTCCCTTCGTCAGTTTTTTTCTGCAGGTTTATCACCTCTTTCAGACCTAGCTGGTCCTGATTTTCCTGGCTATCACTAACTTTGTGCCTCTTGGTCCCAGATGTTCAAGCTCATTCTACAATTCCTCAATCACTTCTTGCAGTGTCTCCAGTTTCTCCTCCTGAGGCTCATTATCATAATTCACTTTACTATAAGACAGTGTTTTCCTCTTCCCAGTCTTCATCTCAATTTACTTCATAGACCAGCATGCTATTCTTAGACCATGGCTTTGTGGGAATAGATGACCTGACTTTTTTTCCAGGTGCCCAAATAGGGTGGCAAATAATTCTTACAGATCTTTTTCAACTTTATAAGCCCGAACAGCTTGCATTCTACATGATCCATCACGAACTTGGTGGACTATACATCTTTTTTCAACTTTAAATACTATGTAACTATCTAACTATATGTTCAGTGGCTTCAAGCTCAAACTCAACGTGACACAGAGGTGCCACATCCATGTTCTTTTAAATCTCAAATGGGACAAACTTCCCATTGAAGTTAGCAATTATCTTTTTTCTATTTTTCTTCTTGCGTTGCCTCTGGGGCTCACGGCATTTCCTCTTTCTTCTTTTCCTTCAGTCACAACATCTACTCCTTGGCTTGTTGCATAGCCAGTTCACTCTGTTTTCTTGGGTCTTTTGCTGCATGTTCAGCTGAAGAATGTTGTCTGTTTTGTTCATTAGGTCCTCCCTGAATAAATCCAACTGCTCAGACAAGCTGCCGCCTTCTCTTTGTCTTATATAACCTCCTGCTCAATGCTTTGCAAAACAACTATCTGCAGACATAGCTCTGCACTCAGTGCAGCCCATTGTGTAATCAAGTCCTGAAGTTTATTGACAGTCTTTTTTAGACAAGCAACCTTCAAAGCCAACTGGACCTCCAGATCAGAGAGATCCACCACCATCTGCTCTTGTAGAGTATGCAACAGCAGCTCCTTTGCTATCAGAACTGCTTACTTTCTGCTGGAGGGAATCTTTTATCTCTTGTAGCTTCGAGGAGGGGCTAGTAATCTCTGTTTATCTCTGTACTTGTCATGCCTTTCTCCTCTCCTTGGCCAGAGAGCACTGTAACATGACCGCCTGAGACAGAGCGCCATGGGGTGTATTTGCGGTTTTAATGAAACTCATGTCCATACTCTGCTTTGTGTGTCCTCTGAGGAAAAATGGTTCTTCTTCCACCAGCTCAATCTCCAGATCATCTGGAAGGATAGGATACCAGCTTCCTCATCAACATCCAAACATTATTCATTTGAAAGTATAGTGGCTGCAATCATCTCTTTGATCTCCCATTTCTCTGGGTCAGAGACCTTTGTCAGGGATTTCCTTTCTAGAGTATTATCTTCCACCTCTGGAGTTTTTACTATGGACAAGTGACTGAGTATGTCTGGCTTTCTCATAGAGGCTTCTTCATTTCTCTTACCCATAAGGTTACTGTGCCGGTTTGGGTTCAAATCTTCCCAGGTGTATTGATCAATATTCTTCATTATGATGCGGATTTGCCCCCAGTGAATGACAGCACCTTGACCTTTACTTTCTGACCTTTGCTCACAGTATCAGCCACTTTTGCAATTCGTCCTTCTGCATCAGGTTCCTTCATGAACCCCTCGACATGGGAGCTGTGCCCTGAGCTTAGGTAGAGAGAAGCATGCTGCTTCTCAGGATCTCATATTTATCTAGAAGACAGGAAGGTCATTCTCTAGAATGTGGAAGCTCCTTTATGTCCGACAACCCTTCCTTGGAATAACAATGTATGGTCTTACTGTCCAAAAACTTCCATGAATGAAATATCTATTCTCTGATAACTCTGGCAAGGATCTCTGCTTTCTATCAGCATAATTCAATGTCTGTTCTGCATTCATGATAAATTAGGCTTTCTGAGTTTACCACATACGTAAGGGGCCATAATACTGGCACAGTGACTATAGGGCCAAGCTCCCCTACTCTTCCTTCTTTCAAAGGTCAGGCCGTATGCTTCCATATTATGTTCACTAGTCATTTTCTTTAGGAAGAGTTTAGCTCTAATCCTACCGATGATAATGTTTACAGGCATCAGGTGCTGCAGCTGGGCCAAAAGTAATTGCTTTGTTTCCAGCTGAAGTTTTTCTGTCTTCTGAAGCTTGCGCCTGTGGTGCTTTGCAAGCTTGTATCATATGGGTTCTGTCCTCTGCTGCTTGTCTCAGCTATTGCTGTGTAGTCTCTTGCTGGCATGCAGTGGCTTGTACCAGGGGTTTAAAAAATCTCTAACTTAAATCCACTTCAAACATTAAGGGTAAACACAATACAAGAAACTAATACTTTTCCAAGTTTTACTAAAATGCTTACCAGTGATACAATAATAAACCAAAACCCAATCAAAGAAAATAATAGGCCTTACTTCAACTGGTGCACTACCTTAACTGATAAACCACTCTGCTCAAAATGATCATAAGCTACTGTCTCTCTGTTTGTGAATTCTATAGATTCAGACAAACTGAATACATTTCTCTAACTCAAATCAACTTCACAGACTTCTCTATATGTGTCAATCCCCAACTCAGACCAATTGCATACAATCTCCAAACACGCAGTCCATCATACTCCAGGAGCACTCTTGAATTAGATCTGCTCAGTTGCAGCTGATCAATTGAGCAGTATAGTTAACTTTTAGTCCTGTTTAGGTATATATATTGTCATACTCAACTGCCCAAAGCTGTTAAAATGTTATGGGCCCCGGGCTGGCAATGGTTAATACTGTGTAATGTTTTATAATACAGTTTAGTTTTTTCCCATTATAAAGTATATGGACGTTGGGACTGTTTCAGCCAAGATGTCATGGATGATGTTAAATCTTTTCAGTGTTTTATATTGCTATATTGTGACTGCCTGTAATATCAGGAAAGCTGAGATGAAAACACATAAACCAGGAGCTGGAATGGACATTTGTTTGTGGTATATGGGTCCCCTCAGATTATGTATATACTAAATCTTCTGACATAACCAGCACACAAGGGGTTAAACTGACAGTTGGGTTTGAGATTTGCAAACAGTAACTGTCACGTGAAGTTTCTTTTGATAAAGCAGTTTTTACCTGTGTATTATGTACCGTTTCGCCACCATAGTCTGGTTGAATGTTACTGAAGTTAGGACTTGATAAACACAGATATTTTGTGTCTATGAATTTAGCTTTTATAAAGAATATTAAACTCGTTTGAAAACATCTTTTATTATTTATTTATATTAGCTGCTAAATTTCAGTCTCCTTCCTGCTTTACCAGACAGACACACAAAATCAATTCTCTGCATTAGAATGTGCAGAGAAAGGCGTTATGATTTAATACACAATTATTTATATATTCTCAGTGTTCAAGGTCACTTTCTTACTTGATCAGAAAGATTAGGGTCATGGATAGAGCTAACTCTGATAAGAAAAACAACCAGCCTGCCAGTTATTTTATAATTGAGACATGAAATCATTATGTTGCTGAGAATAAAATGTTAAAAAATATATTAAAAACAGAATTGTCACAAAATATGCTGACAAATAAATTTGCAACTTTACAACAACTTCTGGTGTACATGTTTGAACCGCCTGAGTTTTAGCAAGTTTTATAGTTACAGCTGGTAACTTCTACAGTTTCAATGTTCCTGTATCCTGATGTCTGAGGTTTCTGAGTTAAATAAGCGGGATTGGTGCTGATATATCTAAAGCCATCACAAGGGGTTTCCAGTAAGCTAAAAGCAGGAGGTTTTGTTTGGGGTGCACATGGTCCCATCACCCCTAGGTTGTCTGTATATATATATATATATATATATATATATATATATATATATATATATATAAGTGTGCTACTCTAAGTTCAAAATATATGGTAATACTATAAGATTGATTGTTTTTGGCTTTTATTTCCCTTGAGAAGATTGCATTTCAGAGAAGAAAAGACACAGAATGCCAAATATAGTGTAGTAGCATCTTAATAATTCAGTCCAGTCATGAGAATATTTATAACGTGTTCAATCTCTCAGTGACAGTGCTAGTAGCAATTGAGAGTATTTAAAAACGATAATCACTTGTAGCGAACATTTTAGAGCATTTAAAAATTAGAAGCACCACCACTGATATTCTATTTGGACTCCAATTCTGTTTTCAATCTATCAATTATGCATTACCTGAGCAATACAATATAACATAAAATGTATAACAGGAACAGTGGTAAGAAGAAGGCTTGTATAGACACTACTTTTGGTTGTGTGGGATGCTGTCCATCTCTACAGGTTGCATATATAGATCATTTGTTGCTGTGGTCTGTTTATTTGTGAGCATTCCTACCACTTTTTATACATTATAACATATATTGTACATAAACATTATATACATTATAATTAATTGAAGTATTACTTGAAGAATTAAAATTAAGCATTACTACATTATTTAGACTTATGTACTATTCCCATCTTTTTCAGTTTTACCTTGATTGGATACATTTCGAAATTGGTACTTTTTGGGTAAAAGGAAACATTGGCACATAATATACTTTGGTTTGCAAAATATTTATTTCATTAGTTTGGCACTATTTTATTTTATACACATTATTATATTTGTATTCTCAGTTTAAAATAAGGGCACAAAAGAGCTAAAGGAGGTTGCTCTCTGAGTAGGTAACCAGACCTATAAGACAAACCTACTTCAGGTATTGTCCGTTCTCAGATTGAGCACCTCTAATTTGTTTGCTGTGTATGCAAATAACCCTTAAGGGTTTTTCTCACCCTAAGGGTGATCAGGGGAACCAGACTAGGACTCCTTGCTCACTGTGCCTTGGGGAGTAAAGCTGCATTTCACTGACGAGGTCCACAGAGGCCGAAACGCGTCTGGTGTTTGCTTTTTCTCCTGTTCAGGGAAGAATTGCCTGGTATTTTGAGACCAGACTGATATACTTCAGGATATTTATCCATGTGAAGGGCACAAGTGAGCTAAAAGAGGTTGCTCGCTGAGTAGGTAACCAGACCTATAGGACAAACCTACTTCAGGTATTGTCTGTTCTCAGATTGAGCACCTCTAATTTTGTTGTGTTTCAAATAAGAGGACTGTTTTGATAAATTATATCTGGCTTACAATTAGGAAGAAAATGCAAAATAGAGAAACTTATTTGATGAAGTGAGGTTGCAGAGTTTACAATGCCAAAGCTGAACATTTCACTACACATTAAAAAATGCTTATATACTCAGAAATAAAAAAAACAATGAGAACAGTTATGCATGTTCAATTGCTTCTAGCAAGCTGCAAACCCAGATCAGTATAACGTTTGGAAAGGTCTGTGTATTCTCTTATCTGAAACAGATTATGTCTAATTAATTATGAATATAATTTTATGTATATGCCAGAAGTTCTTGCTAGAAAGCACGTGAACATACCTATATCTATCTCTGTATAATATTTCTTCTCAATCCTTACAGCTAGAAATTACATTCTTTAAGTAATGCATTTTTTTTTGGTAAATTGCCTGCCTCGTGAATTTTATCAAAAGATAACTGTAGTCCTATATTTAGCATATTCTCTTTTGAATACATACGCTTGATAAACAAGGGTAATTAAAAACACAGCCTTTAATTTATATTCGATTTTAAGCAATTATGCTTCAGTGGAAGTTATAATTTTACTAGTACGAAGAGACATTTATTACAATAGTACTTTCTTCTGCAATGGAAATGTGGAAACCAAAATGCCAGTAGGGCTAATGGAAATCACATTAGTTTACATGCATCCATTCTGCTGAGAAAGCAGCTGAAGCATGCAGCTAAACAAAACCTGCAAAAGTAACCCTCAGTAAAAAATAATTGCATAAAAAAATAAAGATATTTAAATAAAAGGATGAAGTGTTAACAATACAGCATGTCTTCTATGTACTTACTTTTAAGTGAGACCAGACTGATATACTACATGATATTTCTCCCTGTGAAGGGCACAAGTGAGCTAAATGAGGTTGCTCTGAGAGTAGGTAACCAGACCTATAGAACAAACCTACTTCAGGTATTGTCTGTTCTCAGATTTTGTTGTTTAAACTACCTCCTACCAAAATCTACTACAGAAGCAAGGAACCGGTCCCACTCTGATGAGAGGCAGTAATCTTGAAACAGTTGCATTTGTGGAGGATTCCTAGCTTGTGTATAATCAATCCTGAGCTTTGATCAAAGCGGTGTAATACAGCAGACGTATGCTTAAAGGAAGCCATGTGTAAAATAGTAATGGATTACGAGAGTGAAGCCTTTGTGGGCACATTTGCATGTCCCTACCCAGGTTCCCAGAATGCAATGTAATAATTGTAGGCGCTCATTGCGAAGTGAGGCAAGCAGTTGAGGCACGCAGGACTTAGGCTGCAATGAGCGCCCGAAGCGCTCTCGCAGTTGAGGCACGTGGAACTTAGGCTGTAATGAGCACCAAAGGCGCTCCTTGCACTACTTACCGCGCAAAGCGAAGCGAGCAGTTGAAGCATGCAAGGCATGAAGTTGGTTCAAACATTTAACTCAAAAACAAACTAAAAAAAAATAAAAAATAAATTATAACACACACACACACACAACACAGGGGGAGAGCCAGGAAGCCTGGGAGTGAAGTTGCAAACTAATTAGAGACATATTTGGCGTTTTTGTCCCATGAAAATCGGCAAAGCGAGGAAAAAAATGGCAACTGAAAAAAACGTAAAAATTATAAAATTATAAAACAGGATGAAAATGAGGCTCAGCAACACCAGGCATGGTCAAAGACAGTAACACTTACATGAACAACGCCAGGCACGCAGGATTTTCAAAATAAAATCAATGGCAGTCAGCGCGCCATGCAAATGGTGCTCAGAGGAGCAAAAGCCTCACATTGTGTGGCAAACAGCTTTGCCAGCCTTACAATTGTATTCCCTAGTGTTATTATAAAGACCAGATTTTGGTTTCTTTGAAATGTGGCTTGAAGAATTTGCAGCAAAATTGCTGATGAGATTTAAACATAGAGAAGGAAAAATTTGCAAGAAATTTTAAATGGAGCAAATCTGTTTTCTTTTTTAAATACTTTACATATGCATGTATATAGAATGACTCAATGTATTGTATGTATCTGATATAAGCAGCATGTGTTAGATTAGAAAAAGTCAAAAACACGGAAAATGAGATATACCTTTTAATAGGATGCTGTTCAACTGATTCATATTCCTACTTGGCATCTTCCTCTGGACATCAAGGGATGGTCAGATATGGAACACAATCTTACTTTAGAAAACATCCTCTCATTTTATATCTGGTATCAGATTAATCTCCCATACACACTAGCAGCCCTATTAAATTCCCCCAACGTTAAAACCAGTAGCCCGTAATAGAGCACGCTAGACTTATGGCTATTACATTGGCCTCTTTAAGCTATCCACAAATGATCTGATGCTTACAGGTGGAAAAACCCTATTGGCTGTCGAAATCAGAACTCTGTTGCCACAAAGCATTTGATCTGTCAAGCCCGTAAATGTTACATTCACAAATCGCTATTAAATTGCTACGAATCCACTGGCGTTCAAACCCGTAAACCGAAAATGGAGCCAAATAGCCTACAGGGACTAGAGAGGACCCGCAAGGGGGATAAAGTCCTATACATAGCACTGTAAGTGCAAATATTAACACACTACGGTATTTTAAATTAAAGGGAAAGTTATGTTAGGTATTAAAATGAATAGCACAACATTCTCAAGCTCACAAATAAAATATATATTTTTTCTGTTTAATTTCCGTGTTATATTGATCCCGGCAATCAATGTGTTAATACATATAATGGAACTCGCATGGACTTGAATATCATATTTATTGATTTATTAATATTGTATTTTTTCTCGAATGCGGGTCCAATCATAACTCATACTTCTAACACGTAAGATATTGAAATCTAACCTCTATTTTTCAGTGGCGTAATCTCTTTTACTATTGGCTCCGTAACTATGGGTTTGACTAATTGGTCATGTTCACGGCCACACATGCAACATGCACAAGAATAGTAAGGGCATGAATGTCGGCCATGTCTGTTGCGGGCTTGGTTAATTTTAGCGCTCTGTAACTCTGCCAAATTTCAAGCCCGCAGGCTTTGTGGGTGTACCGGTGCAGCTACGGGCTTGGAATTGAATATGGCCCTAGGTGCCCCACAGTCTAGAACACGATTACATTATGGGACACTCACTTGGCTTTAGGTAAAAAAATAGTTTCAAACCTTCTTCCTTTACTGTAATATTGCTTCACAAATATTTGGTTGGGCATCCGTGGGTGGACCTTTGATGCAGATTAGATTTAAATTGCTGCTATAGTACGTTTACACTAGTTTGTGCTAATGTTTCTAGCATAACTAAATTTAAACCACTCTCAATATTCTCTCCCAGGTAACAAATCACGTTAAAAGAAAAAGCAGTAGCTACCCCAACTGCAACATAATTGCATATAATATTTAATAAACTATTTTTTTAAATGAATACCAGTTAGATAAGTCATTTAACAACTGATGTATTAAATGATGGGGTAATGAGATTTGCTCCTTATGTTTGATAGCAATAAGTTTCATTTTGCATCCTATTTTACTATGATGACAGTGATTAATAGCTTGATATTGATATTATCTGAAAGTATCATTCTATTCAATACATTGTGTGTCAGCTGTCACATCACAGCTGACACATTTTATGGATTAAATGTTTCTGTCAGTTACTGTTTAACATTTATTAGATTAGTATACTGTTAGTATCATATGGTATCACATATCATAATTGTCAAACTATGATTTGTTGTCATGCTTGTGAGCCTTGCAAAGCAAGGCGAGCCATTGAGGCATTGAAGCCTTAAGAGCTTGCAGGACTCGCATGTGGGACAGGCTGAAATGAGCGCCATAGGTGCTCCTGCGAGCCTCGCGAAGCAAGGCGAGCAGTTGAGGCATGCAGGACTTAGGCTGCAAGCAGTTGAGGAACTCAGGACTTACTTAGGCTGGAACGCGGGACTAAAAAATTAATTAAAACACACTCACACACAGCACAGCGGGAGAGCCAGGATGCCTGGGAGTGAGGTGCTATAGCTTTTGAGCCTTATTTGCCGTGTTTTGTCACTACAAAATCAGCTAAGCAAGAAAAAAAATGGCGGATGAAAAATGTAAAAAATTCTGAAACTGGATGAAAACGAGGCTGAGCAAAGCCAGGCATGCGGGACTTAGAAAATACATGATGGCAAAGACACTAACACTTACACTGGCAAAACACCAGGCACACAGGACTTCAGTCAGCTCATGCCACACAAATATTTAGCAGACACATAGTGGAGAAACGCACAGGGAAGGGACAGGGGGGAGATGCTGGAAAGAGACACATGGCATTCCAGTCTTGTAGATTGCTTTGGAAACAAGCACTTTCTGCTAAGATTCTAAGCTCAAAACAGGGCCCTTCAACCGGAATTTGTTCAGCGCTACAGAATATGTTGGCGTGATACAAATAAAAGATAATAATAATAATAATTGTAAAATATACTATACAGTAAAACAAGTTGTAACACCTATATTGGGGAACCAATAAGAAAATGATCTGTCTAACAGCACCAATTCATTTACATATCTCAAATAATTATCTATTAACCCTTCACAAAACAAATTCAAGTCTCGATGGTGTTTTAGAGTAGTTAATGACCTGATGCTTTCTCTGTTTAAGTTCTTCCTATTTTGTATGATTGTTAGAATGGGCGCTTGATCAATTATTTGTACCCTGAAATTCTGCATCTGAAAGTTATGTGTTTCCAAACTTGCAAAGCAAGGGAGTGCACTGTTTATCTTTCATTTGCCAGCATTTTCATAACTTCAAATTTAATGTGCTTATTGTTTTCTTTACATAGTTTTATCATACTTAACATGTAATTAATTAAGCAATACATATACATAAATGCCTATCCCTGATTTGAAATTCAACACAAGCAGTTGAGAATTACATTGAGTGCAAGACTGTTCTAATCCTATGTGAAGATAAATACTGACAACATATCAGGTGCAGGAGAATGGTCTTGTATTTGTGCGCATACACCATTATATCAATTATTGATGATTTCACTTGTGAAGTCGATAAAACATAATAGTTAAGGATTGATTTATTTGTGAATTTATATACTTATGTAATGTGTAATTATGCCGTCTGTTGGGGAATTGTTTGCTATTTATATATGGATATGAAATATTTTTGTATACTTTTGTATATTGTGACCTCAATATTAATATTTGCATACAGAACACAGAGATTGATAAGCCATATTTATGTTGTTATGGTACTATCCAGAAAGTTCACCTGATCTGCAGAGAAAGACGTTTTAATTTTAATAGATGGGTTAAATTAATTGAATACATTGTGAAATTATTTGAGGCCACCTGTGTAATAATAATATATCTAAGGTTTGTTGATGTTTAGGAAGTCTGCGGGGTCTTTAACATAACTGGGTTGGCATTTGTTACTATTAGCCAAAGGATGTTTTCTTCAAGGGCAGATGTCTCTTCGTGCCTGGGTTTTATTTATTTATACACAAAGAAATAGCTATGTGTGGAAGGTGATAGTTAGTACGGCTAATTATTTATAATTACTCTCCTAATCACATCATTATCTCCTCTTTCTCCCTTAATTCCCTCCATGTTCCCACTTGATCCCTTCTCTTCCCCCCTCCCCCATGTTCTCCAAATCCAAATGTGCTCCTCCCAAACACCCCTCTGTGACAATTACAAACTTTCAACCAAAATGATAGGGCTGTAGTTTTCTTAGGACCAAGATGTTTTCAGGCACTCCTTCTCAATAACTGCATAGCTGATCTCTTGGGGCTACAGCTTGTGGCTCAGGTATGCAATGGGGTGCTCCTCACCCTGGGCATCCAACTGGCTCAAAACCGCCCACGACGGCATAAGTGGAGGCATCCATCTGGACCAAGAAGGAGCGAGAGTAATGCTGGGCAACTAGAATGGGATGTTAGAGCAGAGGTTCTGGATGGCTTACAAACATTTTCTGGTCCACAGTACCAGCTAGGACTTCTTCCTTCTGGTGAGGTTTGTTGATGGCCAGGGAACTGTAATGGGGAATAAACCCACAGCAATATCCTGATGTACCCAGTAATGCCAAAACCTTCCTTTGCCTCACTGGGGTTGGTGACTGATCTATTGAGGCTACCTTGGTTGGCTCTACCTACCTTAAACATTCTCCTACCAATCTGGCACATGTAAGGGCAAATGCTCAACCCTGCTTGCTAGGCTCAACCCTGGACCATGGCTTGGATGTCCAAATGTTTCGGCAAAGTATGACTGAATACAGCAATATCATTAAGGTATGCATGGACATACTCCTGGCACCCATACAATAGGTTGTCAACTAGCCTTGGAATTTGGACGGGCGTTTTTCACCCTAACGGGCATAATCGTAAACTGGTATAGCCCAAATGGGGTGGTGAATGGCAGAGTGATCATGTAGGCTGTCTGCCCTAACCTGCCTAACAGTTTATCTACCCTAGGCATAGGGTATGCGTCAGTAGTCATCTTGTCATTTTAGCCATGTATAATTCACACAAAACCTGTCAGGGAATACTTTCCCACTAGGTGGTATTTGCTTGTCAATTAAATTCTTCATTAAAAGATACATTTTATCATCACATATATAGTTGTGAGCATGCGGGTTGTTGCTAATGCTTTGGGCTCGCGTATTGAGCCTGCGGCCCTCGCAAAGCGAGGGCCTCAGTTGCTGGCATGGGGCGCCTAAGGCGCTCCTTGCCAGAAACTCCGGACCTCGCAAAATTTACGGACTTACGAGAAAAAAAAAAACATTACGACCTCGCAAAAATACGACCTTACCGTCCGAAACACGCGCACATGAAAACATTAAAAACACAATAAATACACACAAGAAACACATAATAAGTTTACCCACAGCAAGGGGGGAGGGGGCACCCAGGACCTCAGAAACTGAAGTTACACCTCAATTAAAGTCGAAATACAAGAGTTTAGACACCCGAAAATCCCCTAAGCAAGAGAAAAAATGTTAGCCGAAAAAACCCGAAAATGAGGCTACAGGACCCTAAAGATGCAAAACACCACCAAACACATACGTTTTTTCCGAAAAACACGGACGTGATCAAAGAACAAGGACGCCAAGTCAGCCACAGCTGCGTACCACACATTAGGCGCCATTTTACAGCTACCCTAACGGATTTGCCTCGCGCACGCACACTATTAAACTACACACTGCACACATTCATGATGCTTACACAGCAGCTCCACAGCACTGATGCTGCAGCAACATGAAAACAGATTGCCAGCTCTTCAACACAATGCTTGCTGTATATATTACTTCAAAATAGGTATATTAATTTATTTCATTAATTATTTCATTGGCATACAAAAAAAAAAACACAACGATGCTCATAGCGCACAAAGAACCAACAGCCTCGCAATGAGCGCCTCTTGGGACAACAACAAAATTAATGTCGCAAACAAACAACATTACCTGCCTTACAATCTTATTGCCATCATTTTTTGATGGACAAGTCGCTAGTTACAAATAAAAGGATGAACCTGTTCAGTAATAGACATGACATATTGACATTTTATGTTATACTAAGAAAAGCCAATCAAAATAAATGCCCCTAGGTTATTGTCATGTTTAACCATAAGCAGCACTAGATTGGTTTGCCATTTTACAACCCATTTGAACTGAAAAACATTTTGCAGCTTGACTTAACCTTGTACTAGAGCAGACGTCAACAACGTATGGCTCTAGACTCAAATATGTACAGATTAACATATCAAGCCCAAATTCATCCGCATGAGTACAAATCATTGTTTGCTGTGTTTCTTTTCTTCAGTAATGCATAAAAGACAAAATTGGAAAGATCCATTCATTTATGACCATATGTCAGCATACTATGTCATATTATACAGTAGCATCTAAGTTATGCATATAATCTTTTACAGCAACTTGTTTCTTTCTTTGCTGTAAGATTTCACATAGATTGGCTCATTAGTTATAAAATATTGCACTAGCGTATGCTTGGACAATATGGGCCAGAGTAAGAGGATTTATTAACATGTTAAAAAGAGATGGAATTCTAATACAGCAAATTAAATGTCACTATGTTCGATATCACTTAGTAAGTGGTATTATCTTGGTATCAATTGTTAAGAAAAGCAATTGTTAAGAAAAAAAAATTAACCTATCTTAGTAACTAACAACAGAAACTATTACAATGGTTATCATGCTGTGTTATCACCAACCATAGCATCTGCTATGTCATCCCCTTAATAAGAATGTACTTAAACATACTATGCCAGTTTTATTGCTTGGTGACTGAGTACCTATTAAAGTTTGTGCAGTCATAAAATGTGAGCAATTTTACTTGTTAATACACTGTTGGATACATTTAGGAATTTCACTCTTTTTGGCACGTTGACACGTAAAATCTGCAATTTGTGATTAATGGAATTGTTCAGGTACAAATTTAAAAGATGATGTAGTCAAGCATTTAATATATACTTTTTTGAAGAACCAAGCTTGAAAATAGAGAAAAATTTTGTAACACATAACAAATATAATATAGACTATAATTTAATACAGTTAATATATCCAATTATGCTCCAGTAGAATGCACTATGCTAACTTCTGCCGATTATCTGGTTCCTGCTGATCATCTTTGGAGGAGTAATGTAAAGCTTGTTAGGACAAACCAGAGATAAATAGTTGAGAAAATAAAATGTAATGTGAGGATGATTGGCTTCAGGAAAGGATCATCTTTATAGGAGTATCTGTATACCAGAGCTGACGAGAGGTCTGGGGCATTGCTTGATATAGCAGGATCTAAAAAAAAACAATGTATTAATTAACCTGTTAATTTTTTATAGGTTTAATGATTTTTTTATTGTTACTGTAATTGTTTTTATTTTTTTGCATTTTTTTATTATTTCCATCTGTTAAGGGTTTTACAAAGTATGGTAAATTAATTTCTTGTGTTTTACTTTTCTAAGCAGATACTGTAATACATTTATTTTCTTTAACTTATTTTTAACATTTAACTTTAGTTTTAAAAAGGTAAATACAGCGGTACCTTAGTTCAAGTTCTTAATCCATTCTGGATGGCAGGATGTGAACCAAACAAGCAGTTCCCAGGAAATAATCCATTCCAGACCCCAGATTTTTCACATTTTAGTTTGAACAGTTGGTCTTATTTTTGTATACAAAACCATAAAACTAAATAGGCATCAATAAAAAAAAACATAATTACATCAAATAGCATAGAATTTAACGTCACTTTAACTTACTGAGATCAAATAACAGAGAATTTAACTTCACTTTAACTGTACAGTACTGAGAGAACATGAGGGTCCAATGTCATTCCAATTGCTTGGAATGGGAGTCCTCTTCCACTGCAACATCAGGCACTTGCAAACTCAACCAAGGTACCACTGTATTAAAAAAGGAGCAGCTAGCTCATCAAGCCTTTTGCTTTGAGCACTATCTACTAACTTCTAACTCTG
The DNA here is from genome assembly GCA_027410445.1 of Discoglossus pictus. Taxonomy (NCBI): domain Eukaryota; kingdom Metazoa; phylum Chordata; class Amphibia; order Anura; family Alytidae; genus Discoglossus; species Discoglossus pictus. Next base: position 41,765,667 of record CM050173.1, read on the forward strand.
TGCATGAACGGTGCTACCCAATTACTTTCTTTCACATCTGCACCACGGCACAGTTCCACTATGGGTAAGCTCAGGTCATTCAGCTCCAATAAATAGTGGACAGAGCCAACAACCTCATAGACTGTCAGCTCTACTTACTACTACTCTTTTATATATTTATTTATTTTTATTGAATAGTAAAATACAGTGCCTTGCAAAAGTATTCACCCCCCTTAACTTTTTACCTATTTTGTTACAGCGTTAAGTTCAATGTTTTGTTAATCTGGATTTTATGTGATGGATCAGAACACAATAGCCTAAGTTAGTGAAGTGAAATGAGAAAAATATATACATAAACTATTTTTTAGAAATAGAAAACAGAAAATTGGCATGTGCATATATATATATTTACCCCCTTTATTTGTACTTAACCCTACGTGCTGCAAATTTTAAAAAGTCACAACGCTATTAAATTAGCCCTGCTACGAGCACGGCCGTCTGTGTCAACACAGATAAAATGTACATGAGCAGTGACAGCCTGCGAGATGATCTCACAGACTCCCCCCACCTCATCAATTGCCGCAGGGGTCCTGAACAGGACCTCCGCGGCATTCCTTCATATAAGCCCTGCCATTGGGGGTACTCCAACTACGCCCGGCACCTAAATTAAACCCCCTCTATGCAGGGGGTCCCCATCGGGAGCCCATAAGTGACCCCATATTAACCACTTGCTGCAGGGGTACATAGGGACCCCCACAGCCCCCACATTACCCCTTACAGCAAGGGGTCCCTGATCATCAATCAGGCCCCCGCTGCAGTTAAAAGATTCAAATTCCCAGCCGTGGCTCCTTAATGAGCCTGCAGCACACTATTAGCCAAACCCTGGCCGCGGCACCTAAAATTAACCCCCCTCTATGCTGGGGGTCCCCATCAGGGCTCCCAAAGTGTCCCCACACTAACCCCTTGCTGCAGGGGTTAGTGTGGGGACACTTTGCATAGGGACCTCCGCAGCCCACCCACATTAACCCCTTGCAGCGGGGGTTTCCCGATCAGCACTGATAGTGGCCATGCTGCATTTACAAATTCAAATTTCCCGCCTCGTGGGTCCTGAAACGACCGTAAAGGTCCTGGAAGGACCCGTGCTAAAAAATATTAACCCCTGCCGAGGGGGGTACTATAAGTACCCCCAGGCAACTAAAATTAACTCCATTACCCATGGGGCTCTAAACAGAGACCCATGAGCACTTAAATTAACCTTATGTCTTATGGGGCTCTATACAGAGCTCCATGAGCCCTAAATAAACCCTGACACTCATGGGGGTCAATACAGACCCCCATAAGCTTTTAATTAATCATGTCACTCATGGGGTCAATACAGACCCCCATAAGCCCTTAATTAACCCTATAACACATGGGGCTCTATACAGAGCCCCATGAGCACCTAATTAACTCTATAACTCATCGGGCTCTATAGAGAGCCCTATTTGATTATAATTACCCCCTCAGTCCAATAGTGGTCTATATAGACCCCTATAGGACACTATTAAACCATAGTGTCATGAGGGGCCTCCAGGACCCTCATGACAACGTCTAAGGACTACACTACCCTATTAACCCTAACTATACCCAATTAACCCATACTAAACCATATCTAACCCTAACTGAGCCTATTTAAACCTATCTGGACCTCATAACCCTAATTGGGCCTATTTAACACTCATCTAGTCCCCCCATAAGCCTCTAGTTAACCCAATCAGTCCCATAAGGGTCTATGAAGACCCTCATAAGAAAATTAGAAGCCTTTATATTAACCCCATAAGTGCCATGAGGGTCCTCCAGGTACACAAAACAAAAAAGGACATTACAACCCCCCACTCACTACAAAAGATAAAAAAAAAAAATCACAAACCCCCGTGACACTACATAAAATGTAAAAAAATATTACACACCTGCAAAGGAAAAGGCATACACAAATATCAATAACATTGCAGTAATAAATACATTATAAATATACACCTAACTACAATACATTTCCCCCTATCTAGACATCACCCCCTATCTATACCTAACCCCCTATCTAGACATTACCCCCTATCTATACCTAACCCCCGATCTAAACACTATCCCCTACGTATACAATACCCCCTAAATCTAAGCTAAAATAGAATAAATAAAACCACTTACTTTTGCAGATGTCCCTTCTGATCGCACCCCTAGGAAAAAAAGAAACATCAGATTATTAAAAAATTAAACATTACATAGAATAAACAAATTGTACAAATACAGCATTAAACTCACCTTTCCAGCATGTCCCCGTCCATCTTCTTCTGTTCTCCAACTCGGCCCCTGGAAAAAAGATACATAACATTAGTATAACACATACATCAAACTCAACAAATAAATAAAATATAAACATTATAGATTGAAAATGTACCTGTCCCGATGTCCCCGGCCTTCTCTTCTGCCCCTGCTGGGCCCTTGATAAATCCGTGCTCTAAAATTTGTTTTTTAAAAAGCTAACAGAGTTTCACACTCTTATGAGGTTTCCGGAGCCTATTCTGGTATGAAATTGGCAATGGCATCTTCCGATTGGCTGAAAAGGCTGTCAATGACATTTCAGCCAATCAGGAGGCTCCAAGGTGGGAGCCAATCAAGATGGGATACACCCCTATATCCCATTCGGATTGGCTGAAGGAACTGTGAATATTTTTTAAACCAATCAAAAGGCAATATTGCTTTGAGCCAATCACAATGGGATACACCCCCATGGGGAGATTAGCTGAAGGCATCTGCGCCTTTTGATTTGCTGCAGTCTGATGTCCTTTTTTGTTTTGTGTACCTTAGTTTTTTTTAATTTTATGTACCTTATATTTTTTATTTTGTGTAATTAGTAGGGTGGGGGTTTATTAGGGGGTTAGGTAGGTAGTGTTAGGTAGGTAGGGGTTAATAGGTTAGCGTAGAGGTTGTTAGTTTAGATTTAGTGGTTTATTGGGGGGGAATAGTGTAGTGTAGTGTTTGTGCTTAGTGTCATGAGGGTCCTGGAGGACCCTCATTGCACTTATGCTGTTAATAATAGGTTTCTAATTGTCATATGAGGGTCTTCATAGACCCTTATGGGACTGATTGGGTTAACTAGAGGCTTATGGGGGTTTGTATAGACCCACATGAGTTATAAGGTTAATTAAGGGCTTATTGGGGTCTGAATTGACCCCCATGAGTGACAGTGTAAATTAAGGGTTAATTAAGCATTAATTATTGTTTCACAATAAAAAAAAACATCTTCAAAGTTATGGGCATGTTCTGTAAATTAAATGATGCAAATACTCAAACAATCCATGTTAATTCCAGGTTCTGAGGCAACAAAACATGAAAAATGCCAAGGGGGTGAATACTTTTGCATTGCACTGTATATTTTCAATCTGTAATAAAAACATGTATGATTCTGTACCTAAACGGAAATTGTAAGATAATGACATTTTATAACTGAAAAACTTGAATATGGATTGCATATTTGAGCACTACTGCTTTCAATAGTGATTTTGGAAATATATTAATTTTCTTGCTGTCTCAGAATTTAATCAAGGGCATTAATTCCCAGCCGTAAAAGTAGAATTGTATGTTCTGAAAACTTTGGGCCCAATTCAATTGCAAGCCCGCAATTCGATCGTTGTAGGCTGTATGTCTGCTGGTGTGTTGCGGGCTCCCGTTCATCTCCGAATATGAATACTCAGTTGCTCAAGGTCGCAAGTTACTGGCAAAAAGTTGTCTCCGTAAACCATGTAATGGTTCGTAGCAGTTCAGGGTGGGAACATGATCAATTAAGCAAGACTGTAACCTCCCATTTCGAATCAGACAATATAAAAGGAGACTGTCATTATTACGGCAGTAAAACATGGAGGTTACATGTCAATCAATTAGGTTTGGGGGTCCCATATGTGATCAGACTCGCAAAATAAAGAATTATGAAAATGAATGCCAACACTGTTCTAGTGGGTGGCCTGATATGTATTAACTCATTGATACCCGAGATCGATTTAGCTCCGAAATTAAACATAAAAATAAATCTTATATACTGCAATTAATTCTAATGGCTTTCATCACTTTCCCCATCATCTACAGTGCAGTATCGATTTTTTATTTGCATTTACAGTGCTATGAATAGGTGTTTAACCCCTTCTTTTGTCATTTACAGATGTGAAAACATTTGCGGGCTTGGGGAAATTGAGCAGTTGAATAGCAATTTGCGATGTTAGCTATCCTACCTCTTGCGAAAGTGAAAGATCAAAGGCTTTGGGAGGTTGTAAGTTACCGGTTTAACCATTGCATTTCTTTCTAGGCTATAACTTGTAACCCGTTTGGAGCCTCCAAAAAGATGCCAATTGAATAGTAAATTAACTTGCGACCTCACTTACGAGCTACAGTAACATGTGACTGCTCAATTGAATCTGGCTCTATGTGCCTGCAAGGAAATATGGTTACTCTAATTATAGAGAGACTCATTATATGGGAATGCTCCAGACATTTTCATTTATAAACTGTTGTACAAATGATAGGTCACCATTTTCAGTCCGAACTTTTATAAATATATTTTATAAGGCAAAGAACTATCAAGCTATATCACTGTGGTGTCCAACCCAACTATTGTACTTTTTAATGATACATTTTTTGCTTTTGATCTTGGGGTTGAACATTTTAGTTAGTGAAAAAGTTTCAAGAGATAAACCTCTCTTTATCAAGTCTGAAGCAATACTAGTTAAGATGTAACATAAGCATTAAAATATGCTTTTCCCACTGATACACTGGTACTGGCATATACACTGCATTTATATAACAATGATCAGATTTTATTACTATTATTATTATTATAATATTATTATTCTTTATTTGTAACATGCCAACATAGGTCCCAAATTCCCTAAAATTCAATTATGAATGTAGTTAATCGTATGTTAAGCCCCCATCCCTAAAACGTTGTGAGAAAACTGCTACAGGCTACTGCTACAAGTGAACTTCACTACAAAGCTGAAAACAAGGCATTCATTTCCACTGAATATTTGCACTGATAATAAATTACAAATTACTCCCTGACATTTTGACACCCAAATTCTATGCAAATAAGAATTAACAGTTCACTCACACATAAGGGCATTGTTGTAACTGCAAAAAATAGAAGAAAGATTTTCGGGTAACAAAGACCACTTGCAAGTGGTTTTCAAACCCTTACCGACTCCCTCAGAATCATTTAAAGTGACACTCTAGTGCAAAAAGCACTACAAAATTATGACATCTCATCATTTGATGCATAACAGTCCAATATCAACAATTAAAAAATATGATATGTTGGGATTAAGCCCATTTTATGATATAAAATCCAGGGTAAAACACAACCCAGTACTCAGGGGGGTTAATACTTGACCCAAAACCATGTTGCCTACGAACAAATGCTCTGATACATTGCCCATAAATATATTATAATTTAACACAAAATAAACACTATTTTACTGATTGACTCTATAAATACAATTGACACATCTTTTTAATATAAAAGTATATTTTTAATTAAAAACCAATGACTTTCTATATATATATATATATATATATATATATATATATATATATATATATATATATATATATATATATATATATATATATATATATATATATATATAATGTTTTCTTGGAGCTGCAGTTATGGCACAGTACTTCCCACTCACACCGTGAATGATTTCTTGCAGTTCCTCAAATACTGAATTTCTCATGTAGTTTGTACAAAAATAGGATGCCCTATTTTCCCATGTTGTACGTTTGCATGTATAGCTCAACTAGTATAGGGTGTGAATAGCTTTTTTGCAATCTATGGGCCTCATTCAATTGTGATTTGGCCAATTGAATAGGGCTCTAAATAAGCACATAGCATATTTTTTTTAAATAAGTTTTTAGTTAGTGAAAACCTTGCTTTTGGTTAGATTTAGAGCCCTATTCAATTGGCCAAATTGCAATTGAATGAGGGCCATACTCCCGGGTTTTTTTTTTCTTTCTGAGTTTGTAGATACATTTCTCAAAATTCTTTGGCCCTTAAAACATCATTGTCAGGTTTATTTCCATTTATGACTGGGCCACAGCTTACCCATTAATGATTATACCTATGTTGCATACACCCAATTACGATACCATAGGGGAACTCAGAAAATAGTCACTTTTCTTACAGTTCATTGTAGCTCACAAACACGCCTCAATTACAAATGTAACCGTGTATCACCACAAAAACACAGCAAGGCTTTCAGTACCAAATCTCCTTAAATATTATAAAGAAGTTGAAATAACACATGCAATCCTTTGGTCCACAACTTCAAACATACCAGAGATTTAGGGATAGAAAATCCTCTAAGTATCCTATTATGGCAGCCCAAAAAAATGTTCTCACCTATTCCAGTTAAAAATAATTTCAACCAGGTCTAGTTAAATCAGATGACCAACATTTTATAAATTTAGACATTACAATAGTGGCCAAATTTCTAAAAAAAAAGAGTACCCATTACTATGTTGCAGATAAATTGTACCATTCTGAACATGGAAATATTCTGATAAAACCAAATGAAACATTTATACTTTGGTTAGACAGCTGGACCTTCTCAGAAAATAATTGTTTAATACATATAGTAAATGAATTGTACATTTGTTTTCACATTTGAACATCTAAAAATAAGTAAAACTGTAAAAAAAAATACTTCCTTTTCAGAATTCCAAGAAATGCAGTTATTGCACTGCACTCAGGGAATATGGGCAGCAATATGTAAATGAGTCCACAATGCATTTTCACTCTTTAGTCCAATACCATTTAAACATGGCTCCTATAGCATATGTTTGCTGTTTTACACAGCTTTGAAGCATAACATAGAATCTATCAATAGAGAGTCACTGTTTTCATCTTAAATGGATCTGATCAGTGTGAGTCTGGTAATTAACTTGTACTATAGATTATATGTGATAATGAAAGTCACAATTGTACTCCATATTCAATATTCATATAGTAATACAATATTTTAAGTCATTAGATCAATATCAGAATTTCTAAATGGCAATGCTGCATTTCATAGGCCTTTAAAATGATGCCCAATGGCTTTAAGGGTCGTTGGGAAAAAATATATATGTTTGAAAACTCAGACTAAGAGCATAAAAGTCAGTAAAAAGTTATAATAGAAATACAAAAAATAGCTAAATGTTAATGTCTCTGCTGGACCGTGAAGTTATCCCTGCATCTGAGCCTGAAAAGAGTGTGGTATCAATTCAATTTTATCCAACTATAAAACAAAAAGACTAATCACCTCTCTCTGTTCCCTCAACCCCCACCCTCCCTCTACTGAAACATACACACACCCTCATGATCTTACTCTGAATATGATTTTAGTTTATTATTTAGTTGACAAACAAGTGCTTTTTTCTTGAACTACAGTGGCCCTGAGATTTGCCTATTTGATCTTACACTTCTAATGGCAAATTGATTTTGATCTACTTGTAATGTAGGTATTTTATTCTATAACTAAAAATGACAAACAGTCTTCTTTATTTTTTCCTGCTTCTCCGAAAGAATCTCTAAGAATGTGCTATAGATCCACTTTAAGAATGGGATCCTCTTTGAGACTGTAGGACGTCTTAAAGTCATATTCAAGTTTCCTGGATTATGAATGCATCTGATAGAGGAGAATGAATTGGGGTGTGAAAACATTTTTGTCATGAAAAAATGCCAAATTAAACACTTACCTTGAAGTTAGCAAAATGTCTTGTAATTTCTGACAGTTGAAAATTCGGGTAAAAACCCTTTCAAACCCAGGTGAAATTAGCATAAAATTCATAATTCGTTTTGGCCAATCAGTAGAAAGTAAGGGTTGGCTGAAGCATTCTATTGAATTCTGGGGTTCATGTTTGTACTGCAAAGCGGCCTTGGATATGTAGTCATATCCATGTTATCCATATTAGAAGGTACTATGCATTTTCATAAAAGAGACTCTCTGAGCAGCACATTTACACTTGACTACCACCCTGCTGATTGTCAATTCCATACATCAACTACTGCTGCTGGTGTTTATCTCTTTCTCTCCCTGTTTGGCAGAGTGAAGCAGCAGCTGTACCTACTTGTGTCATTACCACACTTGGTGATGCCTATTACCTGCATCATCAACTACTGCTGCATGTTTTTCTCTCTCACTATATCTGGTGACAGCTGCAGCTCTGTCTATGCTGATTTCTGGTTTGGGTGGGGCATCAGCACAGCACACAGCAGACACTGCAGCAGGAAGCAGCCAGGCGGGGTCACATCCCATCAGTGGCTTATGGGCTCTTCTATTTGCTGAGGAAGACACAGCAAGTGAGTAATGGGTTAAAATAGGTCCCCTAGTGCTGCATGCTCATTGTGTGGGGATTATTAGGGGCATGTATACACACTCCTTAGAGGGATTTTTAGATATTAATAAAAAACTTTTTTTAATGAAATGTGCTGCATGTATGAAGGATGCTTTTTGCCTAAACTTGGATATGCTTTAATGAAGTTAGGGATAAGAGATGCATAAATACATTGTTTCACTATCAAGTTGCTTTGGTGTGGATACTTGTTAGCAAAAGCAGTTAAGGAAGTTAGTAACTAAAAAGACATTTTTTTATGTAAAACTAGAAACCAGTGCAAGGCAGAGCCCTTCAATGAGGAATCCATATTTTATTGTGCAGCCAAGTGTATTCTCAAGTTAGCACTACATGAAGGCAATTTCTTCCAAATACTCTCCGGTCAACTGAACTCCTTGTGAGCTGATACCACTCCACAGACCTAAATTATTTTTCCTTTGCTGCAAAGGGCTTTTTGTTGGGAAGATAACCTTGTCAGAAACTTTTTAATTTACAGAACTGAACTATATGAGAACCAAGAAATTAAAATTCAAACTATGTCACAGAGTGAATATTTTCCAAGAGACTGGGGATGGATGAGCATTTCCTTCCAGTACACATCTTCATTCAGAGAAAGTGGCTGTAATGGCTATCAAACTCATATAAAAGTAATTTATTTTTAATCATAATTTTGTTAAAAGGAATAAAACACACTAAATGCGCCATGAGGCTTGAGCTTATCTTCCACTCCATTCTAAATTTCACATTCACATTTCACAAGAGTAGATATAACAATATTGAAAAGGTAGCATAGCGGAGTCTGAATGTACAGTAGATGAAAGATTGTGACTTTTCAATGTTCTGTAATTTCCAGCCTTCTTGACTTAAATTGTATTTGCAACCATCTGCACTTCATCATGATTTCTCCTTTTTTACATACTGTAGAAGACTCTGGTCTGATGATTTAGATCTATGTTTCAACAAGAGTAATATGAGGAAATGTGCATTAGAAATATGAGGAAAGGCAATTCAAATTGTATTATGTTTCTCTTATAAAATGGTGCTTGCAAGAAAATATATTCTATTCTAAATTTGATAAGATGTTAATGGACAAGAGATATCCCAACCGCTCGCTTGCATTGTGCTATGTGTCATTGCAGAGTGGCTGCTGATGTCAACTGTGTGCTATAAGAGCATCAGTCAATAGCAACTTTGCTTGATGAAGGACTTACAGTATGTACAATGGTTGTATTCTTGATACTTTTCATATGGATTTCCCACCAATGAGCTTGACAATGACCTTTGACTGCTTCCTGTCTGAACTGTCTGCTTTCTCTCTAACTTATTCTGTTTAGTTTATCCTGATGCCAGCACTTACCTCCAGGAAGTGACCACAACCCAGGTAATCGTCTCTAAACCCTAAGGGCCTCATTCAATTGCAATTTGGCCAATTGAATAGGGCTCTAAATAAGCACATAACATATTTTTTTCAAATAAGTTTTTAGTTAGTTAAAACCTTGCTTTTGGATAGATTTTTACTAACTAAAAACTTTAAAAAAAAAAAATGTTATGTGCTTATTTAGACCTTTATTCAATTGGGCAAATTGCAATTGAATGAGGGCCTAACAATGGAACGGAATGGGACTGCTCCTCTGGTAATCATATCAAGGCCCTGGTGTCACAGGCTTGGTCTACTATCTGTAAATCTGTCCAGTGGTGACATCCCATTAAACAACCACCAGCATTACAATTAGGTGGACAATTAGCTAACAATGACATATATGGTTAAAACACTTAACTGTGAAATATAATTATATAATTTGTAGATAAATCAATTAATTTCACATGATATCTGATTGTTCTCCAGGATTAACAGAATAAAAAGTCAAATTGAAATAAGTAAGAATTTAATTGATTAGCTTATTATTCTTTTTTGAATTCTATTTTCTATGTAACAATGCAAATGTTAAGTTGAAGAAAGAAAAAAAAAAATCTGTTATTTCTTCATTATACGAGATTCAGCCTGGGTTTATTGTCTGATTTACTCAGACAAGTAAAGTGTGTTTATTTCCTGTGTGCAGTGATCGGGTACAGGTGAGAAGGAAATGTGTGACTGTTTGCAGGAAGGAGTTAAAAGAAAAGGGTCAAGTTGTAGTATTTTTTGTAATTTGTAATTATAAGTCAGTTCAGTGGAATCTCACTCAGTGTACATCCTGCCACATGTATGAACTACTGGAACAGATGATCCAGGGTCCATACCTCTGTGAGAGGTGTGAGCATGTTGCCTCTCTGGATGCTCAAATTTGAGAATTGGAGAGGAGAATTGCAGCACTTAGTGATATTGCTCCTCTGAAAGTGGGGTTAGTGCTCACTGAGCACAGTTTAGATGGTCCTAGCATGGAGGGTGGAGCTGGGGCTAGTGAGGATGTTCAGGGAGATAGCTGGGTTACAGTTACAAGGGGAAGTAGGGGGATCAGGAGGAGGCAAGCCAATTTGAGTTGTCAAGCACAACCAGCTTTTCCAGATTGAGTAAAACTGTTGGGGATGTCCATTCAGGAATGGAAATGCCAGATAGAGCTGTTCCTTCTAACAGCCAGGAGAACAGTTCTACTGGAGGAGTGGGAGGGCAGAATAGGCAGAGAAACAGATAGGTTTTGGTATTAGGGCACTCTATTATTAGGAAGGTAGGAAGGGTGATTTGTCACCCAAATCCTAGCAATCAAACAGTTTGCTGTCTCTGGGGTGCTTGGGTTTGGCATGTTGTGGATCTGGTAGATACAATATTGGGAGGGGCTGGAAATGAACTGGCAGTCTTAGGACATATTGGTACCAATGGCAAAGTAAGTGGAAGATGGAGTGTCCTAAAGAATAATTTTAAAGAACTAGTGAATAAGCTTAAAGTAAGAACCTCCAAGGGAGTATTTTCTGAGATACTACCAGTGCCACATGCTAGCCCAGGGAGACAGAAGGAGCTTAGGGAGGTTAATGCATGGCTAAAAAAGTGGTGCACAAAGGAGGGGTTTGGGTTTTTAGAGCACTGGGTTAACTTCTCACTTGGGTACAATCTCTATTGCAGGAATGGATTGCACCTTAATGATGAGGGAGCTGCTGTGCTAGGGGAAAGGATAGTAGAAAGGCTGGATGAGTTTTAAAACTAATAGGTGGGGGGAGGGACTAGATAGAAGTAATGGATAGTAAGTGTAGAGGGGATAAGGAATTAATTAACTAGTCATGTAGGAGGAGATGGGGGATTAGTATAGTCAATAGGGAGGTACTGCTAAGTAACTCAACTATAGTGGCAGGCACTCTAGAAGTACAGACTCATAACATGAGGTGTATGCTTGCTAATGCCAGGAGCTTGACAGAAAAAATGGGATAGTTAGAACTATTAGCAGTTAATGAGAAATGGGATTCAATTGGCATTACTGAAACATGGTGGGATGAATCTCATGACTGGACTGTTAATCTGGATGGTTATAAACTATTTAGGAAAAATAGGGGCAATGGTAAAAGGGGAGTAGGGATTTGTTAAGCCTGAATTAAAACCTATAGTCAGAGAAGATATTTATACTGGAACTACTGATAAGATAGAATGTTTGTGGGTAGAGTTAAACAGCAGAGCAGCATATTCCAAAAGAATATTAGTATGAGTATGCTATAAACGCCCAAATATAACTGAAAATGAGTAAATTGCAGATTAGAAATGCAGCTATGCATGGGCAAGTTCTAATAATGGGAGATTTTAACTACCCTGAAATAAACTGGATGAGTGAAACAGTACTGGTAAAAGAAGCAGGTTCTTGAATACACTCAGGGATCATTATCTGGCCCAGGTTATACAAGAGCCTACTAGGCTATCTTGGATTTAATAATAATAATATTGATATAGTATCAAATGTTGAAATAAGGCAACCTTTGGGAAACAGTGATCACAAAACAGGCCATCTGACAATTAGTGACCAAGAAAAGGCAGATGAGCTAAATAGGTTATTTTCTTCTGTATACACAAGGGGGGTACTAGTGGTTGGGACACTGCAACATAATGGGGCTACACTACCTTCACCTAATAATTGGTTAACACCGGAAGAAATCCAAAAGAGGTTTGAAAAAAAAAATATTAATACAGCTCCAGGTCCTGATGGAATACATCCAAGGGTACTGAGAGAACTGGGTTCTGTAATAGCCAAACCATTATATCTAATTTTTCAAGATTCATTCAATACTGTGGTCACTACCAGATGACGGGAGAAAAGTAGAGGTGATACCTATATTTAAAAAGGGAGCAAGAGCAAATTCGGGGAATTGTATACCTGTAAGCCTCACTTCTGTAGTGGGAAAGCTTTCAGAAGGGTTAATAAGGGGTAATATACAAGAATATGTCTATGCAAACAGGATTATAAGTAGAAGCCAACATGGATTTATGAGGGATAGGTCATGTGAAACAAATCTAATTAGTTTCTATGAGGAGGTTAGTAGGAACTTGGATCAAGGCAACTCAGTGGATGTAGTCTTTTTAGATTTTGCAATAGCTTCTGATACAGTGACACATGGGAGACCATTGTGCAAACTAAGAGATACAGGAATTACAGTAAATATATGCACATGGATTGAGAGCTGAAAATACAGGAAGAAAAGGGTTGTTGTAAATGGAACATATTCAGATTGGACTATGGACTAATGCGGTAAGTGGGGTTCCTCAGGGCTTAGTATTAGGTCCTCTCCTTTTTCACATATCTAATAATGACCTAGAAGTAGGACTGGAAAGTATTGCCTCCATTTTGCTGATGACACAAAATTGTGCAAGGTAATTAAATCAGATAATGATGTGCTTCCCCTCCAAAGGGATTTACATAAAATTGAGGAATGGGCATCTAAATGGCAGATGAGATTTAACATGAATACATGTAAAGTTTTGCATCTGGGAAGGAAAAATAGCCATGCAATATATAAACTTAAATTAGCAAATCTAGGGGTACCAGATATTGAAAGGGATTATGGAGTGCTTGTGGACAACCACCTACATAACAGTTCTCAATGCCAAGAGTCAGCTGCAAAGGCAAATAAACTATTAGCATGTATTAAGAAGGGCATAGAAGCAAGGGAGACAGATATAATTCTACCTGTATACAAATTCATAGTACACCCTCATTTGGAATATGGAGTACAGTTTTGGGCACCAATTCATAAAAAGGACATTTAAGAACTGAAAAAAGTAGAGAGAAGGGATACAAAACTAATAAGGGGAATGGAGGGGCTAAGTTATGAAGAAAGACTAACCAAATTAAACTTATTTTCTCTAGAAAGAAGGCATCTAAGAGGAGATATACGGTAATTACCCTATATAAATACATCCAGGGTCAATATAAAGATCTGTCAAGGGAGCTTTTTGTGCCAAGAGGTTTTAAACTGACAAGAGGACATCCCTTGAGGTTAGAAGTAAAAAGATTCCACCTCAAAGAAAGAAAAGGGTTCTTCACAGTAAGGGTGGTTAATCTGTGGAATTCTCTACCAGAGGAGGTGGTGACAGCGGATTCGATAGATAACTTTAAAAAGGGGGTTGGATATATTTTTAAATAAAAAGGGCATTCAGGGTTATCCTGCTTCATTAGAGAGTGAGTATTGTTCCAGGGAGGAATCCAATCACCAGTATTTGTGGTCAGGAAGGAATATATTTGTTTTCCCTTTTGAGACAATTGGCAAAGTTAACCTTGGGTTTTTTCTGTTTGTCTTCCTCTGGATTAATTAACAATGAATCCCCAAATTGCAGATCAGAGGAGATTTTAAAACGTTTAACTGGATGGGCTAAAAGTCTTTTTTCAACCTCAATTACTATCAGCCTTATTAACTTGTGATTCAGTCAATTTAAAAAGGCTCAATTTAGCACACAGCATATTTTATTTACAGAAGTTTTTAGTTAGTGAAGACCTTGCTTTTGGATAGAAGTTCACTAACTAAAAACTTCTGTAAAAAAAAATATACCGTATTGGTCCGAAAATAAGCCGCACCTTTTTTCCGATTTTTGAGCTTGCGAGTTACGGTGCAGCTTCTATTCGCGACCGTCAAAAAATCATTGCCGATTTGTAAACTTTGCTTGTAACGCGTGCGACTTCTATTCGCGAATGCAAAATTACTGCCTATTTGCGCGATTGCGAGTTAAGGGTTCCGATTTTCGTGCTTTACACTGCGGTATTGAATAGCGATTTACGGTTTTAGTGATTCTAACATCCTGTAAAGCCTGTAACCTGCAAAAAAAGCAACAGTACTAATTAGAAAGCCTATTTCTTGCAATGGCTGATCACTTTGAGAGTCTTTTTCTCTCCAATTTTACGAGTGCGGCTTATATTTGAGCACTATCTTTTTTCTATTTTTTCCCCTTGAACTTTACGTCTTATATGCGGGTGCGGCTTATATTCGGACCAATACGTTATGCTGTGTGCTTATATAGAGCCCTTTTGAATTTACTGAATTGCAATTTAATAAGGCTGTATGTCCCCAATGTGTTGTCAAAGCTTCCAACCTATTTTTGATAGTTTGTAAACCATTCAGCCTGAATACATTTCTCATGCATTAAACTAAAACAAAGTAGTTATGAATAAGAAAATATTTAAGGTTGTGGTCCCTCCTCTGTGAATCAGAGACGCCAAAACCATATCACGAACTAGCTCAAATAGATTACCGTACATTATATCATTATGAAGATGACATCATCTCAATCAACTATTTCATCAAGTGAAGGTTTCTACATTGTGCCCTCTACTTTATAAGGGCTATGAGTTGCTATGGTTCCTAATTAGCTTGATTGTTACCATAGTTACTGAAATAGCCACACAGAGCTGAATGACATTAGAGAAAAAAAGCGTACACTGGTTTCTATAGCTACCACTAAGTCCAAATTGTAGATTTAACAAAGGACCATATATGAATAGTGATAATGTCAAATATTCACTTTAATCACCTGGTTTTACATTTTTAAGTATATCGGATATCTGACTTTAATAGTAGCTTTTCTGGATGACCACTTCTCTGTTTTTACCAAATACATCCCATTGGATACCACTATTTTATGAAGACTTTTCATGGTTTTCCAAATTACATTTATAAAGACATAAAATCAAGCATACAGAGAAAACTCAAAAGAGTCTGTTATTAAACATAAATAAGACCGTAACATATCATATATTATCAACGTTAGTAAGGGTTAGCTTCATCATTAGCATTCATTTGTGTTACCTGCTAATGTAAAACACTCTCTACATGGTTAACTTTAGCATGTGTCTCAAACATAATTCCTTAAAAGATAATTTCTCTTAACATAATGCTCATTTTTTGCTTTCTACATCACTTGCTCTGAGTTGGACCACAAGGGTGTGTTTAGGCTATTAGTGAAAGGAACAATGTAAAGTAAGGGGACAGAGACCCTTAATTAAGATAATTACATAATAATTAAATTGACACCACACCTCTTCCACTCATTGGTCCAGAACAAGGAAGATGCATCAATAAATGCAATCACAGCTCTCTAGAAATGTAAATGCCCTACTGATGCATTCAACATTATATATATATATATATATATATATATATATATATATATATATATATATATATATATATATATATATATATATATATATATATATATATCATGGATTTCTCCAGAGTCAAGCAAAGGCATCAAAACCAGCTTAATCACGTCTTTCTTTTTTCTTTAAGTAGTTCAATTATTTTATGCAAATTAATTAATTCATTTGTTAGTGGTCCTTTAATTCTTTTCTATCCACCAAAGCCCCCACTCAATGTCGCACTATACTTGCTACCGATCCATATTCCCATACTTTTCCAAACTGTTGGAATGGCTGGATCATTCTTGCCAAATTGATTTTTTAAACTTTAATTCACTTTATTCCCCACTTCAATCTAGCATCCATTTTACTAAATCTACATGTTTCTCTGTACAGAATCATCTTGCAAATAAATATTATTCTGGTCTCTCCTCCATCCTCACCATCCTTGATCTATCAGCTGCCTTTAATAAAGTGAATCACCCAATCCTTATTTCCACCTTTGCCTGCACACCACTTGCCTGGTTCAAGTTCAAAACTCAACTTCATCTCCCTCCCCAATTTATTTCATTACCCCACAAGGATCAGTTCTAGGACTTTGCTCTTTTTCCTCTAAACATCATCTCTTTTCCTTCTTTAACATATTGTGCAATTTAATATCCAGACCTTATCTTTTCCTACATTCACCCTCAATTTATCTTCTCACATCTAGTCTTGCCTCACTGAATGGCATATCACTTTCTCCTCATAAATAGTTAAAAAGGAAATATCAAGCAACTTCAGATCAGTAAATTTGACAACAGTAGTATGCAAAATAATGGAAACAGTTTTGAAAGAAATAATTATTCAATGCCTTAATATATAATAATTTACAAGATCATATGCAGCATGGGTCTACTGCTGAAACGTAATGTCAAAATGACCACTTTGACTTTTTGATTGTTCTACCAAAACGATTAAATAGGGTGGTGCAGTAGATGTATCTTACCTTGGATTCAGTAAAGCATTTGACATCACCCCACACTATAAACCAGTTGGCAAACTGGAACTAGATTCAAGCATAGTGCAGTGGATAGGACACTGGCTGAATATAAGCATCATAGTTAATTGAATATAGTCAGAGGAAGGGAAGGTTGGCTGTGAAGTAACAAAGGTCTTTGTAATGATATAGGAATCACAAAGTTGTGGAGACCAGTAGCCAAGGTCAGCAATAATCCGGTTCAGCAACTTGTAGGTTAAACAGGAACAAGCTTTTATTGAAGGGATCAGGAACCAACAATAATCTGGCAAGGATACAGAGACAGGAAGTGCCTTATATAGGCCAAGAACCAGACACCTGACCAGACACAGCTGAAGAGACTTAGGTACTGATAAAATTGCTAGCAGAGTCAAGCCTATAAGGTCTCAATGGAATTCACAAAAGGCAGGCTGGTGCAGTGGTAGGGAAGAGGTATAGCAGCCTGGTGACCAGGGTTCAAAACCCAGCAGAGTTAATTCTTCACAGTCTTAGTGCTTGGGGCCTGATTTATTTAATGTATGTATCAGTGATATTACTAGTGAGCTTAAATGGAAAGTTTGTCTCTTTGCAGATGACACACAAATATGTAACAGGGTAGACTTTCCAGGATGTGTAAATCAAATGTATAATTTAATAAAAGTGGAGTAATGGTCAAGTCTGTGAGCTGTAATATTCCACACTGACAACTACAAAGTATGCCCTAAATATTTATTAATGGTAATTTAATAATGACAGCTAAAGAGGAAATGGACCTGGGAGTCATTTTATCTCATGATCTAAAAGTAGGCAAACAATGCAACAAAGTAGCAGAAATAGTAAGTGGAATGTTTGGTTGTATCGATTACAATGCTATTCAATTGCTCAAGCCCGCTAGTTACTGTCCCAAAGCCGAAACCGTAAACTATGCACTGGTATGTAGCAGTTCAGGGTCAATTAAGCAAGCCCGTAACCGGGCATTTCGAATCAGCCAATAGCAAATAAAACTGTCATTATTACGGCAGTAAAACACGGAGGTTACATGTCAATCAATTAGGTTTGGGGGTCCGATATGCGATCAGACTCGCAAACCAGCAAAATAAAGAATTATAAAAATTAATGCCAATACAGTTCTAGTCCATATGGGTGGCATGATATATATTAGCTTATTGATACCGGAAATGAAAGATAAAAATAAATTGAATTTCCTGCCGATTTGCGAGCTTGAGCAATTCATTCTATTGTCTATCATAGCTTTCCCCGTTATTTACAGTGTAGTATTGACTTTTTATTTGCATTTACAGTGCTACGAATAGGTATTTGACCCACTTGCGGGTCCTCTCTAGCTCTAGCTCTCCTTCTTTTGCCGTTTACAGGTGTGAAAATATTTGAGGGCCTGGAGCAATTGAATAGTGATTTGCAATTTTAGCCATCTTAACTCTTGCGAAAGTTAAAGATCAAAGGCTGTAAGTTACGGGTTGAATCATCTAAATTTTTTCAAGGCTGTATCTCGTAACCCATTTGGAGCCCGCAAAAAGATGCCAATTGAATAACTTGCGACCGCGCTTACAGGCTACAGTAACTTACGAAAGCTCAATTGAATTGGATTCTGTATCTTCAAAAGGCTATTAACAAACTAGTATCAATTCAAAGAATTGTGACTAAAAGGGTGCATGGTATAAACGATTTATAACATTTTAAGTAAATAAATAGTACATTTGTGTTCACATTTGAATTTCTAAAATAGGTTAAAAAAACATATTTCCTGCTCAGAATTCCAAGAAATGCAGTTATTTCACTGCATTCTGAGAGTCTGGGCAGGGTCATGAACTGTACCCACAAAGGCTTTGCTCTTGTAATCCAATACCATTTTAAACATAGCTTCCTTCAAGCATATGTCTGCTGTATTACACAGCTTTTAGCAAAGCCCAGGGTGGATTATGCACAAGCGAGGAAACCTACTTACAACAGTTGTTTTGAGGTTACTGCCTCTCATCAGCGATAAAAGCCCCCCGCTGTACAGTAGTAAAGTAAATAAATAGTATAGTATAGTAAATAATGTCTAAAATAAGTAAAAAAAATATTTTCTGCTCAGAATTCCAAGAAATACAACTATTCCATGGCATTCTGGGGACCTGGGCGGGGACATGCAAATGTGCCTGTCAAGGACCCCTTTTCCAGTTCCTGGGTCTGAACCCATTAAAGGACAGACAACTTAGCTCCAGCCACTTTAGATTGTAAGTCTGCGGGTTTCATTCCTGCAGGGTGCTTTGGGGAAAGCACCATGGACACTGGATTAGAGGCTCAAAGATAGGGCCCCTTGCTTTGCTATGTTTAATTTGTTTTTATCTTTGTCTTTAACTTATCTTATGTACAGCGCTACAGAATATGTTGGCGTGTTAATAATAAACAATAATAATGATAATAATAATAATGTACGTAAACACCTCCATTGTATGTCTGTTTTGTCCCATTGTTTGCCAGATAAAGTTAATCACATCTGATATGTGTCAGAGACGGCAGAATGTGTATTGGATGTTAAGCTTATTGTTCTCAGAAAGCTACTGCTAGACCCCATGTGGGGTCATCTCCTGTAATTGTCTGCCACACCTTCTCGTTGTTACATTGTGCACACCCCGTCTGTATCTAACTGCTATAAATATTGTTGACTTTTCAAAAATAAAACGGTTCACTTCTTGAGGCATATAGAAATTGTATGTCTCTTATTTTGCTCCTGGTGGCTACAATACTGAAAGTATCTCCACCCTGCAGGTAACCTGTCCTGATCACTACCACAGGAAGGTTTCTGAGACTCCTGAAAGCTCTGATTCCTGATTGAGAGACTCTGACTTATGCAGAAGCCAGATGTCGGGGTGCTGGTGCCAGGATTTCCAAGAACCCAAACAGTCCTTGTCGGTAGTTAACATGTAGTCTATAGCAGGGCTTGTATAGCTCCTACCTCTGATCATCACAATGCCCACAACGGCTTCAATGCTGTAATCAAATACCATTTTAAACATGGCTTCCTTTAAGCATATTTATAAAATAATAAGGAAAGACCTCATGACTTTAATATGTATAGCTTTGAGGACAAAAGGGAGAGGGGTCATAAAACAGAAACCTTCTAATATATCAAATGATTTATTAAAGTTCAGGAAGGAAGTGTCTTCCTGAGAAAAATGTATGCAAGAACAAGAGGTCACAATTTGAAGTTGGCAGGTGGAATATTTAGGGCTAATGTGAGCATGTATGACTTTAAGAAAGAGTTGCAGATAAGGAGAAGAGCTTTACACTGGAAGTGGCGTAGTCAAACATAGTTAAGGCATTTAAGCCTATCTGGGATAAGCATAACGCTATGCTGAGGCTTAATTAAGCCAAACATTTAGGTAGACCACATTGACCTTTTTGTTTTTTATCTGCCATCAAATATATGTTTCTATGTGTGCATTATTTCAGCAACTAATGAAAACCTCATCACATGCTGTACTTATTATGTTCAGCTAAATGTTACTCTCTATATAAGACACTGGGCCTCATTTAATTGCAATTTGACCAACTGAATAGGGCTCTATATAAGCACATGTTTTTTTTTACATAAGTTTTTAGTTAGTGAGCTTCTATCCAAAATCAAGGTCTTCACTAACTAAAAACTTCAGTAAAAAATATGCTCTGTGCTTATATAGAGCCCTATTCAATTGGCCAGATCACAATTGAATTAGGCCCACTATATTCAAAGTCACTAAAGAAATAAATGAAGTGACAAGACTGCTAAGAGGTTCTACCTGTACCCATCCTCTTCTATCTGCCAACGACCTTCTTCTCTCCTCCTTTCTTATCACCTTCTCTCACTCCTGCTTTCAAGACTTTTATCATGCTGCCCATATTCTCTGGAACTCCTTGCCTCGCTCCACTAGACTAAATTCATGGTTCAAAACCTTCAAAATCTCACTAAAAATACATCTTTTTAAAGAAGCCTATCAACTGCCACATTAACATTCACATTGTAAGATTGCGATTTTCAGCGAAAGCTCCACGCACACTTGATTCTAAACTCAAACACAGGGCTCTCCATTCTTTGCTATGTGTCAATTTTTGTTTTGCCTCAAACTTAACCCTTGTTCTGTGCTAAGAAATATGATAAAGAATATGATAAAGATAATAATAATAATAAAATAATAATAATGAAAAGGTGATGTAAAAGCAAAACAAAAAGGTAGAATGAAGGGTGGGTTTGATGACAGAAAATGTGCTGAGGTCTGTTGGGATGTGTCCTTTTTACCCTTGAACCATCCCACATGTACAGTCGTTAATATTTTAGTCAGGGCCATATGTAATAAGCCTCATGATGTAATATAGAAATGTGATATAGTAATGACAGGGATAATGAGGCTTTTATTCCCTTAGCCCCCTACCCTTAGCACTTTTGTAGCCTACCACCAGATCATACAGTCACAAATAGAGCATGGAAACCCCAGCATCAGTAAACAAACAGAGTTCTACCACTTATGTCTTAGCCAGATCTTTATTAATCAGGGTAAAGCATATTTAAATAGAAGATACAATGATAACAAAACACATTAACAAAAAGTAATTAAACAATGGTGCTATTCAATACTATTACTTGGTAACATAATTAAGATCACTAGATCAGAAGCCTAAGTTAACCTAATTATGGTTGCAAAATATATGGCTTGTTAGTAATCTGGAGTCCTATTCTTTTCGAGCCAAGTAAACTATTAACAAGTGTAAATTCTGCTGTGGCATTTTGCTACAATTTTCTAGCCCGATTCTATTCAAGCAATGGAATTAGCGTTGCTCAAAATAATCTGCTGCAGGAGCTGCTTCCCCTTCCTTAGACAGCTAGACAAAGCTCCACATCAGTAATCTTACTGAGCACAGCGATATATCGTAAACCCAAGCCTTGTAGGAAGTTACAAGGCTCATGTTTTGTTTGAAAGGCCTGTAAGCTACTGAGCCCAAACAAAAACCTAAACTAATAATAATCCCTGCAAATTCCATCCATTAATGCATGTGATGGAGGGAATCCCTAGGGATCCCTTTCCCCACTAAAACCCTATCCCGATTTAAACCCTATCCCCCTATCCAATCACCCCATTTACTTAACCATAGGGGTCCATTGAAACCCCATGGCAACTAAATTGTTAACCCCTTAAAGGACCTATAAGTTAACCCTTGAAGCAGAGGTCCCAATCCGACAGCAAAATTGAAATAATTATCCCCCTCCTGCCTCCTGCAGCGCGGGTCCTTAAAAGACATGCAGCATCTAAAAGATTATCACCTGCCGTGGGAGCGCTATAAGTACCCTTGCGGCACCTAACCAATTATCCTCACACCATGGGGGGCTAGTTTCACCCCTATCTAAGTCAGCAGTCCCTACAGCCCTCTATATTTAACTAAATTAACACATGACCTGTCATATGAGTCCACCAGGAGCCCCATGACATTCTAAGTAAACCACTACACTACACTTTTAAGAGGAACCCCCCAAACAAACTAATAAATACAGATACATTAAAAATACAAATGTAAAAAACCCATAAATTACAGAAAATAAAAATCCCTAAAGTACAAAAAATATAAAAAAAACTGAACTTACAAAAGAGTAATAAAATTAAAAAAGACTTGCAATTTAAAAGAAAAAAATATAATCAACGCCCTGCTACTCAATCTTCTGCCCTGGATCAGGTTGGCTATCCAAGTTGATTGAAGAGGTTTTGGTTCTGGTTTTGGTCCTCATCTTCTGGACCAGGAAAGGGCCCTCCATAAAAATACCCTACAAACAAACAAAAAAAAGAACTAATCCAATAGAGCTAGGAGGAGCTCCCCCACCACAAATAGAGGTTGCTGCAGTTTCTGGGCCTAAATAGGGTTTTTGAGCATTCTGATTGGCTGAAATAGATATCAATCATATTTCAGCTAATCAGAATGGTTTTACAGTTGTCACCCAGTTGTTAATATGATTTTTGAATTATTTGGACCAATCAGATTACTCAGATATTGGGTCCCTCAATGTGAGCAATCTGTTTGGACCTCCGTGGCAGCGGTTAACTGTTTAGATACCGCAGGGGGGAACTTTAGACCTAGAAAAGTTCACATTTTATTTGGTTACTTATGAATTAAATTATGTAGAAAGGATAAACAAACTAAGTTTATTTTCCCAAGAAACAGCACCTACAAGTTGATATGATTATCTTATATAAATACATCTGGGATCAATATATTGTTTAATCAGGTGAAATTTTCATGCAAAGAAGCTTATAACTGACAATAAGTAAGCCCATCAGATTAGTGTAAACTTGTTGATATCTTAAAGAAAAAAATGGATGATATTAAGCCAGAAAATAATGTAATTGTGAGTTTCTGAGATCAGGAAGGATTTCCCGGTCAAGTGAAACAATTATCGACTTTTTAATGTGACTTTTGTTTGCCTTCCTCTGGGTCAATTCCTAATATGACAGTTCTAAATGGTTAGACTTGTGGACCTCAATAAATATAATTTTTTTTTAGATTTATTTATTTTAATGTATTTTAATTAAATATACTTTTTAATTCTCACCCCCCCCCCCCTCAGGGGAGAAGAGGTGGTTTAATTTTTTATATGCTCGACAATGGCAAATGGTTGAGTTAAGTGCTGCGGCATAAACATTTTTAGGCAATGTGAAGCAATGTGGCAAGTAGGAAGAATGACAATGGCATTTATTTGGAACACTTGGGGGTTCCCTGTGGGGATCTATAACCCACAGTTTTTATATATGTTTAATGTATTCTGCATATTATCTACTGTTCTAGATTTGCACAAATCACATTAAGTCACATTTCTTTCAGTTTGCAAACAAAACCATAAACATCTTAGCTTTCCTATTTGTCATATGATGGCACCATTCTATTCTATGTGTGTTTCCTATACTGTAGGCACATTTCCCATAATCATTTCTGTCTCTGCTTGACTCCAAGCGATTACAAATTTACGCATGTGCAATTTTCTAACCCATTTGAAGACTTTCCTTTAACTGAACAAATCATATAGTTGTAATTTACCAATGAAATGTAACTATTTATTAATGATGCTGAAAATCTTACTGATTATTCTTTTCTTAGATATTTAAATACCTTTGTAAGGTAGTATGATTAAGCTTAGAAGCTGGATTCATAAAGTGTAAAACAGCTCAGATTCATTATACACATTGACATTAATTATCACAGGGCAACCATTCTTGCCAAATCAAAATGCTGCAGAATGTAAGCCATTTATCACATAAGTGTGCACCTGCTTGCAATTAATTACTAAGTTGTGTGGGTTGATGCAAGGGAGACCTCTGCAAGCTATTCAAACTGTTTCGTAAAAAAAAAAAAAGTATTCATGACATGCATCGTTAGAAAACCTATATTTATCAAGTTTCAAAGATTAATTGCGTGCATCTCAGGCTTTTGGTTGACATTTGCAGTTATAAGAAATTTACTATCTCTCACTGTTCGTCTTGGATCTCTCTCTGAAATAGAAATGTAAATCCATGTAGAGCCATAAAATCCATGGCTGCAAATAGTGGAGTAAAAAGTTCAGTATAGTTAGTTAACTAAAAGAACTGAGAATGACAATCGTGCTAATGACTGCACCAATGGGTTGAGGGGAGTAAACTGTAGATCATTATTAATTGTGTCAGGGAACTTCCAATACTTGAGAAATCTCCAAGTCTAAGATTATTTTCACCATTTTCTATAAAGGGTTCACATTGCATTAATCTATTTTGCCATTGTCCTTACTTTTTTGCTAAGAATCCTGGATACCACATCAATTTATAAAGCTTACTTAAATATATATTTCATGTCAGCTGTCAACAAGTAGAAGTGATTGCATAAAATGGTTCCTTAAATTCAACTTAAAGGATAATGGAGTTTACATATTTACAATATATTGATTTAAACAACTACATTTGATTGTTTTTATAACTTAAAAGAATGAACTTTCTGATTAAAGCTATGCTGGATGGCTGAATGATCAGCAAGCTCCTGGGCAGATCACAACCAATCAATAATGACGTAAACACCACCACTGACATTAAACTGGACTTTTTCACCATTTTTCCCACCATGCTCCAATAGGAATTGAGGCCTAACGTACCTGGTGCATACCTCCACAGCATCTCTAGGCTAGTCCAGTTAAAAAAAAAAAAAAAAAAACATTCCCTTTTTCCTGACTCTGATGCCATAAAGACTTAGGCCCTCATTCAATTGCAATGTGGCCAATTGAATAGGGCTCTATATAAGCACAGAGTATATTGTTTTACAGAGGTTTATAGTTAGTGAACTTCTTCCTTGCTTTTGGATAGAAGTTCACTAACTAAAAACTTCTGTAAAAAAATATGCTCTGTGCTTATATAGAACCCTATTCAATTGGCCAAACCGCAATTGAATGAGGCCCTTGAAATATATTATTATTATTATTGTTTATTTATAATGCACTGACATATTCCGTAGCGCTGTACATAAGATAAGTTCCAGGCAAAGGTGAATACAAATCAAACATAGCAAAGCAAGGAGGGCCCTGTCTTTAAGCCTCGAATGCAGTGTCCATAGTGCTTTCCCCAAAGCACCCTGCAGGATTGAAACTTGCAGACTTACAACCTAAAGGTATTGTGTGTGGTAAAGGAGGGAGAGAGAGGTGATAAGCGTGTTAGGGTGGAAAGTGATATGCTTCTTTAAAGAGATGCATTTTTAGAGAGGTTTTGAATGTTTTGAGCCAGGAGGACAATCTGGTGGAGCAAGGCAAGGAGTTCCAGAGAATAGGGGCAGCACAAGAAAAGTCCTGAATGCAAGAGGGAGAGGAGGTGACAAGAGTTGTAGAAAGAAAAAGGTCATTAGCAGAACGAAGAGAGCGCTTGAGGGAATATTTGGAGATGAGAGCAGAGATGTACGGGGGTGCGCTATTGTTGAGGGCTTTGTAAGTTAGGGTCATGGTTTTAAATTTTATTCTGGAGGCTAAGGGAAGCCAGTGGAGTGATTGACAAAGAGGTGATGCTGACACTGAACGTTGTGTACGGAAGATGAGTCTAGCAGAGGCGTTCATTATGGATTGAAGTGGGGATAGTCGGGTGGTAGGTAGGTCAACAAGAAGTGAGTTGCAGTAGTCAAGTCAAGTGATTATGAGAGAGTGTATTAGGATTTTAGTTGTGTCTTGTGTAAGATAGTGACGAATACTGGAGATGTTTTTTAGATGGAGAAGGCAAGATTTTGTTAGTGACTGTATGTGAGGGATGAAAGACAGGGCGGGGTCCAGAAGAACCTGAAGGCAACAGGCTTGGGAGGTGGGAGTGATGATGTCATTGTTGACAGTGAGAGAGATGTGAGGAATTGATGCTGATGTATGGGCTCAACCAGATCAAATATCCACAAGCCACTTACTGATACCCTAGTCTCCAACACTGCCATCAATATTTTTACTTGCAAATTCCTCCTGTAGCAGCTGTCGGCATAATTTTTTTTTAAAATTATGATAGTTTATAAGTTGTTTTTTCGTGTTTTGCCACCATCTTCAGGCTGAAGCTTCCACAGACTTTTCCATAGGATTCTGAAATGTCATGAAAAAGACAGGATATGCTTCGGTGTGAAGTATTTTTTCTACAATTTACCATCAAAACTGTCCAGCAGTGACCACCATGAGTAAAGGTTCAAAGAGTCACTTTCTTTCTGAAAAAGAAAGAGGGACAGGACTAGGCTGAAATAGAGGGATATGCCACACTCAACAAAGAATGTCCAATGCTTTTGCATTTAAAAGATGTGATGGACAACTCTTCTTATCATCCAGGCTTTTGCATAACATCATCAGAATTCTTCTCAAAATTATTTACTATTTTTTTAATTATTATTATTATTATTATTACTACTATAATATCAATTTATAATTGTGATGCATTGACCTATACAAACTTACATTAAAAAGATGTCTGTCCAGTGCAACATCTTACATTTTCCAGTTGCTTTCATTAGTTTGTAGAAGTGTTTCAAAATTGTGTTCCTTGGACATAGCTTTCATTTCTGTATGACCATTGTAACGGAGCAGGAACACGCAGTCCAAAATCTCCGCTGGTATACGATAAAATACCCACGAGGCACTACAGTTTCACCATCCCCGACCTCCCATATTGGACGACACACAATTTGGGAGTCAAATGAATACTGACTTTATTTTGTTATTGCAGAAATATTTATACATCTCTTCCCACAGGCAATCCACATCCCCCATATTTGGCTGCACAATACCCATAAAGAGAACAATAGGTGGGTCACACCTCCCTGGCAACTTTGATACAATCAGACATTGATTCAATTACACTTCTTTGTTCTTATCTGAGAAAACCACTGTATACAATAGACTTCCTTTATCTTATGCGGAGTCGCTGTAAGGAGATTATCTCCCATGCCAAGTAGCTGTAAATGTTTGGGACAATATTCTGCAGAGCATCAACCAACATACATATATTAGGATCATATTTTAACCATAATAATCATAAAACAGGGTAAAACAGTGATGGGTTCCGTTACACACCATAATACCTCAAATGAATAGTCATTGTTTAAAGCTTTCTTGTGTCCTTAAAATAGTCTTGGAATGGTCCAAAGATGGTTAAGATTTTCAGAACCTATTTTTTTTGTTGTAAATAGGTAAATAAATGTTTTGTGTTCATTTCTACATTCACTGTACTACATTGTGAATACATTTTTAGAGAATCTTCTTGATATTTCTCCAGCAGCTTCTCCTTATCTATCAAGTTCTAATATTTTAGGGATATATATATATATATATATATATATATATATATATATATATATATATATAAAGAGCAAATGGACTGAATACAGTAAATACTTTAGAAATAAAAATCAGACATAAAAATGTTGATATAGAAGCATTTGAAGTCCCTGGTCCTGAGAGTTTATACCAGCATACCTCCTGAGCAGCAGCCAAACACCTTGAACTCACCTGTTCCTTTGGCCTCTCACAACTAACAGACTCTTCAACTCATCATGCTGGACATTCTCTTCACCTTATGTTTACCAATATCAGCACAACCTCCTACCCAGTTATCCATCCACTCCCTATATCTGCCTATCACTTCCTTACCTTCAACCTCACCACCCTTCTTCAACCCCTGACACCATCACCCAAAGAAACCTGCTAGCACTTGAGCCCGCTCAGCTCTCCAGTATTATCCAACCCCTTCTCAGTCCCATCACCAACCTCAACTGCCCTGACACTGCCACCTCACTCTACAACTCTACTCTCTCTTCCACCCTTGACAATCTTGCCCCCATACCCATACGGAGACGCCCTCGCTCTCATTCACAACTATGGCACACTACACAAACATGATACATCCAGAGGTGCTCCCGCACTGCTGAACGACTTTGGAGGAAATCCCGCACTTCAGCACATTTCCTCCACTACAAATGTACAGTATGTTACTCTCCTATTCCTCCACCCTCAACCTTGCTTAACAAAACTACTTCACCTCACTAATATCAACTCTGTCCTCTAACCCCAAGTGTCTGCTCGCCACTTTCAATACTCTTCTCCACCCACCATCTCCTCCAATCCATTTCTCTCTCACAGCTGAAGACTTTGTCAACCATTTTATGCATAAAATTCAAAACATTCGCAATGAACTCTCTTCTCACACTCCACCCTCTCAGCTAACCAACAACACACAGTCTTCTCCCTTCCCCATTCCCACAGCCACCATGGACTGCTTTGACCCGGTTACAGAGGACAAAGTCTCCAGCCTGCTACCATCCACTCGCCTCACTACCTGTCCTCTAGATCCTATTCTATCTCAGCTTATCCCTCCCCTCTCAACCACACTAATCCCAGCTCTCACACACCTCTTCAACCTTTCCCTAAATACTGGCATGTTTCCATCTCCTCTAAAACATGCCATAATTACACCCATCCTACAAAAAACCCTCATCTGACTCTGACGTCGCATGTAACTACCACCCTATCTCTCTACTTCCCCTGGCTTCCACACTGCTGGAGCAGCTTGTCTATATCCGCCTTACCAACTTTATTTCCTCTAACTCCCTTTTTGACACCTTCTAATCTGCCTTCTGGCCCCAACATTCTACTGAGACAGCTCTCAGTAAAGTCACTAATGACCTGCTTACCACCAAGTCAAAAGGTCACTTTTCCATTCTACTTCTACTAGATCTCTCTGCTGCCTATGACACAGTCGACCACCCACTTTTACTCCATATCCTCTTCTCCCTCAGTATTCAAGACACTGTTCTTTTGTGGATCTCATCATACCTACAAAATCAATCATTCAGTGTCTCTTTCTCTGACAGCTCTTCTTCTACCTATCCCCTGTCTGTTGGCATACCCCAAGGTTCAGTTCTAGGCCCCCTCCTCTTCTCCATCTACACATCCTCACTTGGTACCCTAACAAACTCTTTTGGGCTTCAGTATCATCTCTATGCAGATGACACTCAAATTGACCTCTCATCACCAGATCTATCCCCCTCTCTTCTGCCTTTCTAGTTTTTCCTCTTGGATGTCCACCAACGATCTCAAACTCAACATGTCTAAGGCTGAACTCCTAATCTTCCCTCCCTCTACCACAGCATCAATTCCTCACATCTCTCTCACTGTCAACAATTAAATCATCACTCCCATCTCCCAAGCCCATTACCTTACGGTTCTACTGGACCCCACCCTGTCTTTCATCCCTCACATACAGTCACTAACAAAATCTTGCCTTCTCCATCTAAAAAACATCTCCAGAATTTGGCCCTATCTTACACAAGACACAACTAAAATCCTAATATACTCTCTCATCGTCTCTCGACTTGACTACTGTAACTCGCTTCTTGCTGGCCTACCCACCACCCGACTATCCCCACTTCAATCCATAATGAACGCCTCTGCTAGACTCATCTTCCATACACAATGTTCAGTGTCGGCATCACCTCTCTGTCAATCACTCCACTGGCTTCCCTTAGCCTCCAGAATAACATTTTAAATCATGACCCTAACTTACAAAGCCCTCAACAATAGTACACCCCCGTACATCTCTGCTCTCATCTCCACATATTCCCCCCACTGCCCTCATCGTTCGGCTAATGACCTTTTTCTTTCTACAACTCTTGTCACCTCCTCTCACTCTCGCCTTCAGGACATTTCTCGTGCTGCCCTTATTACCTGGAACTCCTTGCCATGCTCCACCAGATTGTCCTCCTGCCTCAAAACATTCAAAACCTCATTAAAAATGCATATCACCTTCCACCCTAAAACGCTCATCACCTCTCTCTCTCTCCTTTACCACACATAATATCTTTATGTTGTAAGTCTGCGAGTTTCAATCCTGCAGGGTGCTTTGGGGAAATGGACACTGGATTCGAGCCTCAAAGACAGTGCCCTCCTTGCTTTGCTATGTTTTGATTTGTATTTACCTTTGCCTGGAACTTATCTTATGTACAGCGCTATGTCGACGCGTTATAAATAAACAATAATAATAATTATACAGAAAAAGACTTGGTACTGCAACAAAAAGGAGAGGTAGGGATAGATTTCTGATATTTGTCAATGAAATGGACTTGAGACATGACTGTGTTTCATGGTATAATCAGAGCCAGTGAGGCACATATTTTATTTGGGTTGTAACATTAGTTTTATGAATGATCGTCCTCTTTGAAAAAAAAGTGGGGTGGGGAAATCTAGAAACCAACAAGCAGCACAATTCTACAAGGAAAGTGTGAAGTGATATTTATAGATAAGGATATATTTAGGCCTTGTGCAGAGAGAATGAAATAATTCAGGGTATATGTGAGGACAAAGGCAGAGCACATACAGTATATTGGTGCAAAGTGAAGCATTGAAGGAAGAGTTTGAACTGAATGAGTCTTACAGAATTATTCACAATGGATTGAAGTTGGGATAACAGATTCATGATTAAACAGCTGCAGAATTTGTTACAGTTGTCAAGATGGACACTTAGTAATAGAGTTGAGACTGAGAACATATAATACTATTGCTTTGGTTACCTTTTTGTCCAAATATTAATCAGTAAAGTATGTTAGTATTTTCTCGGATCCAACTTTATGTATTTAAAAATGACCGGTTTCAAATAATAATACCTTTTTTCTACATTTACACCAGAGATAAAACAGTTACATAGTTACATAGTAATTGAGGTTGAAAAAAGACCTTCAGTCCATCAAGTTCAACCTTTTAAGATCTCTGATCTGCAATATGCAGATCAGTTTTTTATTCTATTAATTCAGTTCTATGTAAAAAGACAAAACAAACAGTACATTTATTAACTGGGATTATTTTTCGTACTATATATTGAAAAGGATATAAAAGCTATAATACTCTAAAACTTTTTTTTTATATATAATTTTTTGTAAGGTGACGGCCCAGGGAGGATGGACGGTGGTGAGTTCACCCTTACCCAGATCGATACTTAAGACAGGAGACTTATATTTCCTTTTTTGTTTTATTTTTTTCCCTTTTTCATATTATCCTTTTTTTTCCCCCACACTCCTCCAAGTCTTTTTCTTTTTTTTCACCATTTTTAAGTTGTTTTGTTGTTTTAATTTAATGCTTATTTCCAGATACATGTATAAAAAAAACTGTTAGATTTTGGCAGAATCAGCAAAATTAATATCACTTCCAGGGAATGCTCAAAAATTACAGTTCAATTAGTTTGTCACTAGCTACCTGTAAACAAGTCCTTGGTGTGTGTAAATACCATCTAAAGTTGTTACTCCAATCTATAATTGTTACTCTAATTGTATCATATGCTCTAATTTGCTGGAACCTATCAATAAATCTTACTGAAACATAATGTACCATTTCTATATAGGGAGTGCTATCATATATCATTAAAAAAATAATAATAACAGGTGGCAACCAATATAATTTTTTATGCAAATTCCTCCTGATATGTACTGTAGCATCTGTCAGCTTAAACAAAAATGTTTACATTTATCATAGTTAAAAAGTAGATTTTTCTTGTTTTGCAACCATCTTCTGGATGAAGTTCCTGTAGTGTTTTCCATATGATTCTGGGATGCCTTGACTTTTTACCTATTTTGTTACATTACAGCCTTAAGTTCAATGTTTGTTAATCTGAATTTTATGTGATGGACCAGAACACAATAGTCTAAGTTGGTGAAGTGAAATGAGAAAAATCTATACATAAAACATTTTTTTTAGAAATAGAAAGCAGAAAATTGGCATGTGCGTATGTATTCACCCCTTCTGTTATGAAGCCCATAAAAAGCTCTGGTGCAAGCAATTACCTTCAGAAGTCACATAATTAGTGAAATGATGTCCACCTGTGTGTAATCTAAGTGTCACATGATCTGTCATTATATATACACACCTTTTTTGAAAGGCCTCAGAGGCTGCAAAACCTAAGCAAGAGGTACCACAAAGCGAACACTGCCATGTAGACAAAGGAACTCTCCAAACAAGTAAGGTACAATGTTGTTGAGAAGTACAAGTCAGGGTTAGGTTATAAAAAAAAATCCAAATATTTGATGATCCCCAGGAGCACCATCAAATCTATCATAACCATATGGAAAGAACATGACACAACAGCAAACTTGCCAAGAGATGGCGCCCACCAAAACTCATGGACCAGGCAAGGAGGGCATTAATCAGAGAGACAGCACAAAGACCTAAGGTAACCCTGGAGGAGCTGCAGAGTTTCACAGCAGAGACTGGAGCATCTGTACATAGGACAACAATAAGCCGGACTCTCCATAGAGTGGGGCTTTATGGCAGAGTGGCCAGAAGAAAGCCATTACTTTCAGCAAAAAAACAAAATGGCATGTTTTGAGTTTGCGGAAAGGCATGTGGGAGACTCCCAAAATGTATGGAGGAAGGTGCTCTGGTCTGATGAGACTAAAATTGAACTTTTGGGGCATCAAAGTAAACGCTATGTCTGGTGCAAACCCAACACATCACATGACCCAAAGAACACCATCCCCACAGTGAAACATGGTGGTGACAGCACCATGCTGTGGAAATTTATTTCAGAAGCCGGGACTGGGAAACTGGTCAGAGTTGAGGGAAAGATGGATGGTGCTAAATACAGGGATATTCCTGAGCAAAACCTGTACCATCCTGTGCGTGATTTGAGGCTAGGACAGAGGTTCACCTTCCAGCAGGACAATGACCCCAAACACACTGCTAAAGCAACACTTGAGTGGTTTAAGGGGAAGCGTGTAAATGTGTTTGTATGGCCTAGTCAAAGCCCAGACATCAATCCAATATAAAATCTGTGGTCAGACTTAAAGATTGCTGTTCAAAAGCGCAAACCATCCAAGTTGAAGGAGCTGGAGCAGTTTTGCAAGAAGGAATAGGCAAAAATCCCAGTGGTAAAATGTGGCAAGCTTATTGAGACTTATCCAAAGCGGGTTGGAGCTGTGATTGTCGCAAAAGGTGACTCTACAAATTATTGACTTTAGTTATGCACATTGGCTTTTTCTGTTATTTTGTCCTATTTGTTGTCTGATTCACAATAAAAAAAAAACATCTTCAAAGTTGTGAGCCTGTTCTGTAAATTAAATGATGCAAATCCTCAAACAATTCATGTTAATTCCAGGTAGTGAGGCAACAAAACATGAAAAATGCGAAGGGGGTGAATACTTTTGCAAGGCACTGTATGTTATTTTTCTACAATTTATTATCAAAACTATCGCAAGGCTCGCAGGCGTCCCTCGCTGCACGAGGGATGTAAGTGCATTACCAACATTGCAAACATCCCCAACACTGACAACTATATATGTAATCAGTATTGCACAATGAGCTCAAATTTAAAGAGTCACTTTCATGGTCCAGCTTTAATAATTTTAAGTAGAAAAGATCAATAGAAACATCTTTTTAATTTTTTTGTCTTGTGCGAGAACTTATACTGAAAATAGTTGTTTTCTGTAATATGCTTCGACTGTACATTTCCGGGCAGCTGCATCATTGGTGCACAGCTTGCATGGCCGAGTATCATATATATAGTTGTCGTAATTGCGTGTTTGTGTGTAACGCTCGCAAAGTTACAAACTTGAGTATGCACGGAGCTCTTTGCAAGGCCCGCGATGAACGCCAAAAGCACTCATCACCATGCCCGTAACAGCAGAGCGAATGTGCAAACCTGTAACTTTCCAAGCTGCAGTTACGGGCCTGTCGACGAGCGCCTTTAGCTCCCATCGCCAGGCCCACAATAGGCCCACAAGATAGAGGGGGGGTAGAGGCCCGCAATGAGCGCCGAAGGCGCTCATTGCGAGGCCCATAATGACCTCGGGAGAGACCCGCAAAGGTCTTCCGGACTTAATTAATCAATTTCCCCATGCCTGCAAATGTTCTTACACCCATAAATGGCAAAAGGAGACACAGGGGAGGGAGTGAGGGGAAAGAGACATGGGTGAGAGAGGGGGAGAAAGAGACACAGAGGAGAGAGAGC
Organism: Discoglossus pictus; assembly: GCA_027410445.1. Taxonomy (NCBI): domain Eukaryota; kingdom Metazoa; phylum Chordata; class Amphibia; order Anura; family Alytidae; genus Discoglossus; species Discoglossus pictus. The sequence continues at coordinate 41,800,061 of CM050173.1, forward strand.
AGGGCAAAGAGACACAGGTGAGAGAGTAGGGGGCGAGACATGAGAGGGAGAAGGGGAAAGAGACATGGGAGGGAGAGGGGGAAACAGACACAGGGGAGGGGGAAGAGACACAAGGGGGGAGGGGGGAAGAGATACAGGGGTGAGAAATAGGGGGGAAAGAGACACATGGGAGGGAGAGCGGGGCAAAGAGACACAGGGGAGGGAGTGGCGGGAAGAGACCCAGGAGAGTGGGCAAAGAGATGAATGGGAGGGAAAGGGGGCAAAGAGACACAGGGGAGGGATGAGGAGAGACACGGGGCAGGAGAGGGATGGAAAAGACACAGGGGAGGGAGAGGGAGGAAAGAGACACAGGGGAAGGAGATAAGGAAAGAGACACAGGGTTGGGAAATTGGGAGGGGGAAAGAGACACAGGAAGGAGTAGGGAGAAAGAGTCATGGGCTGAGAGAGGGACGGAAAGAGACACAGGGGAGAGAGAGGGGGCAAAGAGACAGAAGGGAGGGAGAGAGGAGGAAAAGAGACACATGGGAGGGAGAGGGGGGAAAGAGACAAACAACCGATAATACATAAACAGACAGAAAATTAAATCTATAATACTATATCATGCCCTCATTTTTGACGGACCAGTCGCTAGTAGATATATATTCTTCATATTCTGCCACACTTTGTAAAAGATGGGTGGTGTTCCTTCCTTAATATATGTCAGAACACTTTGACTGCGTTATAGCTGGTGTGAGCATATACAAATCTATACTGATAATATATGTTGCATGCATTGCTCTAAAAATACTTACCTCTAACTGGAAGCAAGTTGTTAAATGACTTTACTGCTACCTTAGAATTGCTCCCATGCGCAGTTGAAGTACAGGTCCAAATTTATCAAGGATCATTTATAACAGAACATTAGCACTGCCATTAATAGGCATTATATGAATGCCATTTAAGCAGATTTGGACATTAAAATAATCAACATAATATGCTTGAGTAGTTGCACTAACTAGCCTCACTAAAAAACATCTGCGGCTAGAAAATTTCACTTTAGTAGACTATGGAATATAGGTTGGTGGTAAAGTGCAGAAATGTCATGCATAATGTTTTAAATGAATAATATTGTCCAGTATGGAAATATAACTGGAACATAATGAAGAGATAAATAAGAACAGGAGTACAATGAAAGCAAAAATGTAAAAATCAGCCTTTAAAACTGCCATTCCCATTTGCACTCATCCGCATTGCTTTTGGAAGTGATAATAGACCAGCAGGTCAATGTCTTGCTATATTATTTGTACATACTGTCTCAACATATAGGTTATTGATGTTTGAAGCTGTATGACCATTGCTTTGTTATAGTGATAGCAGCTGAGTACTTTATGAGAGCACTGAGCAGCACAGCATTGTAATCTGAAAATAACCTTCATCTGTGCTGTGAAATTTGCACTGCATTGTTGTTATGGAAATGTGTTGTTCTCAAGCAGGCTATTTCCGCTTTCCACATAAACTGATGTTTCATTTCAAATATTTACTGATCACATACCATAATTAACATTTTCATGGAATTTGTCAGGCCCCATGTGAGAGTCTGGCGGGTATGTATTTGTACGTGAAAAGTAAAATCGAAATCAAAACAATTGGCTAGATTCATTAAGTTTGCAGTGGACGTGAATTAGCCAATTTCCCTGTTTTTTTTTTTTTTAGTTTTGATTGTCTTTTTACTAGTTAAATTGTTTTTAAATATTTTAGGGTTTTTGTTTTTCAGAACATTCAGAGGCAAGCAAGGTCTGTACAGCTGTGAGGGAAAGGAGCTATAGGGATTTATGTTATAGTAAAATGCTTAAAAATAGTGAAATATTATTTAATAATTCACACTCCCATCGATTTGTTAACCTATATTAAATAGGTATAACCATAGAAAAGTTTCAAGGCCGTAACCTGTAAGCTATTCGGAGCCCGCAAAAAAACTCCAATTGAATTGAAATCACATGGTATATGTGTGCATTTTTCCTGGTTAATGCCTGATGGCTGAATGAATGTTTTTTTTTAATTTTAAGTTTTATTGTATGCTGTATTATTTCATTTGAAATGGTGTGATTGATTTGGGGACCTCATTATGCAAGCACCTTTAATAGTTTTGACATTACTGGAGTGTCCTCCTAGAGCTACTTGTTTATGTATTCCATACACACTATGTGATTTACAATAGAAACTAAGAGGTAGAAATATTCACCGCTTTCACATAGTATGTATATATTTAACTGAGTTGTATGTATTTGCAAGTAATTTGTACATGGCAAATATACTAAGAATGAAAAGTACTGTTCTCTGCACCTGGATATTTGCAATTGCACTTTATTGCAGTTTACCCCTCATTTCCATTTGTAAACACTTCAGTGGAAAACTAAGAGTGTGGATGGAGAATTATAGAAGACTCTACAGACCTCTACAGAAGGCAGTAAAAGTAAATAGGCAAGTTTTTTTATTATGGGCTGCAAACTCTTATGCTACAACAAAATATGTCTTTAGAAATACAGATATTTTAATATATAATTAAATTTTGTGGTATAATTCAGGGCAATTTCACAAATCTGTCATTATGTCTATATTTTAATTTCATGGTAAAGATAGAAACTTCTAAAAGTAGATATTAATCCTGTATTTTGAACTCTTCGAACTGTAGTTTCAATACTAGTTCTGCTTACTTTTTCTCTATATTATAACAAATATTTGTTGTATAGGTGCAGTGCGTTAAAATCTTAGAAATGCAATGATCAAGCAAAAAGTGAATAAAATGTTGTTAAAACTATATATATACTAGCGAATTGCCCGTCAAAAAATGACGGCAATGAAATTGTAAGGTAGCTAATGCTGTTTAGTGTGTAATAATGAAATATATAATACATTAATAAATGAATATACTTGACCTATTTTAAAGCATTGTGTGGAAGAGCTGTGAATGTGTTTTGATGTTGCTGCAGCATTAGTGGTGTGGATCTGCTGTGTAAGCGTGCTGAATGTGTGCAGTGTAACACTGTGCGTGCGCGAGACCAAACCGTTAGCGTAGTCGTGTACTTCCGCATTGGCGAGAAATGGCGAGTAATGTGTGGTATACATTTGTATCGGAATATCCGTAGGTGTTTTGTGGTGTTTTGCGAGTTTCTTGTGGTGTTTTGCGAGTTTAGAGTGCTGTAGCCTCGTTTTCGTTTTGTTCGGCGGCCATTTTTTCTCTCGCTTCGTTTTTTTTTTTGTGTCTAAACTGTTTTATTTGAAGTAAAATCGAGGTGTAAGTTGTATTTTTGAGGTGCTGGGTGCTCCCTCTTGGTGTAGGTAAGTTTTTTATGTATGTGGTGTGTGTATGTATTGTGTTTGACATTTTCTAATGTTCGCGAGTTGCGTCCGAGTGTTGCGAGTCCGTAATGTGTGTGAACGTGTGTCGTATGTTGTTTGCGAGTGTCGTAATGTGTGTGTCGTACTGTTTGGGTTGCGACGTGAAGTTTGCGTGGGTCGCTGTTGCTGGCAAGGAGCGCCTTCGGCGCTCCATGCCAGCAACTGCGGCCCTCGCTTTGCGAGGTCCTCAGGTGCTGGCATGGAGCGCCTACGGCGCTCCATGCCAGCAACTGAGGCCCTCGCTTTGCGAGGGTCCTCAGTTGCTGGCATGGAGCGCCTTCGGCGCTCCATGCCAGCAACTGAGACCCTCGGGCAGTGCCCTCGCTTCGCGAGGGCACTGCCCGAGGGTCTCAGTTGCTGGCAAGGAGCGCCTTCGGCGCTCCTTGCAGCAACTGAGACCCTCGGGCAGTGCCCTCGCTTCGCGAGGGCCTCGGCTCGCTGCGCGAGCCGCGGCCCTCGCTACGCGAGGGCCGCGGCTCGCTACGCGAGTCGCGGCCCTCGCTTCGCGAGGGCCGCGACTCGCGTAGCGAGCCCGCGGCCCTCGCTTCGCGAGGGCCGCGGGCTCGCTACGCGAGCCCGCAGCGTTAGCAACAACTCGTACGCTCACAACTATATATGTGATATATATATATATATATATATATATATATATATATATATATATATATATTAGATGCCCTATTGTTTTAGTTTTAACCAGTTTTCATTAATTTATTTGCTTCATCATTTCATTTCTTAGATATGTATGCATTTTGCATAGATAAATAGATACATTTCAGTTAACCTCTCTTTCTTTCAATACATATAGCACTTATGATTACATTGCCTCACATGCTTACACTAAACTTCTATGATATACAATTTCCATACACATCTTAATAGATCTGTTTTGATATGACTGGATTTGTTCAGATTTTAGTGCCTCTGCACATCTTTGCCATTTTATGATTCTGAAGATTGAAGACCAGGGCGTCGCTGTAGGTAGACTTTTTATTTTAAGACCTATTCTATCTGAGACAAGTAAAATACTGACAAATGTAAGCCTTGAAGTAAAGTTACAAGGCTACTAACCACAGAGGACTCCCATGGTAAACTGTTACTGGCCCCTTTCCAGGACCTGGATCCTGGTACATTGAACCACCATAGAGGACATACTGCCCCATTGAAAAATGGGTAGGGGAATGATATTGCCACAATGGAAAATGTGGGCAGGTGGGTGGTGGGGTGAATAGCCCCAAAACATAGGGCCATAGTTTACCATCATACTTCATATGGTCTTATGGCATATATTTCCGTCTTACCCTGTATACTATATGTAATTCCCCCATGTAATATTACTGTGTTCTGTGTAATGTTTAAACTTTAACAAAATGGTCATGAAACAGTTAAACAAAAAAGGTCTACAATGTAGACAGACAGAAACCACTGATTGTGTTGTAATCTGTTTGTCCCATTGGTTGCCAGTTAAGCTAATTACATCTCTGATGTGCTAGACAGCAAGAGACAACATATGTATTGGAGGTTGGCCTATTGCTCACAGGTGCCAGACAGAATGCTAATATTGAACCCCATGTGGAGTCAATCTCCTGTGTTTGTCTACCACTCCCTGTCATTGTTTTATTGTATACACCCCCCTCTGTATCTAACTGCTATAAATATTGCTGACTTTTCAAAAATAAATCAGTTGACTGCTGAGAAATATATCATGCTCTCTTATTAGATCCTGGTGGCAGCTATACTGATCTTATCTCCAACCTGCAAGTAACTTGTCCTGGTCACTACCACAGGAAGTTTACTGAGACTCCTGGAAGTGCTGATTCCTGATGGAGAGACCCTGACTGATGCAGAAGCCAGATATTAGGGTGCTGGTGCCAAGATTTCTAAGAACCCAACTGTACTTGTGGGTAGTTAACCTGTAGTCTATAGCAGGTGGCACTGGGCAGTAATAGCCCCTACTCCTGGATCATCACATAAACTAAACTTAACACATGAAGCGCCATGGGTGGTCAACATGCTAATCAGAATGTGTTTACAATTGTCAACATGCTCAATATGCCAATGAGAATGGGTTTTGAGTTGTCACTCCATTCAATATGTTTGAAATAGTTTGACCAATCACATTGCTCAGATTGAGGAATTTAAAATCTGAGAAACCTGACTGGTCAAAAATTGTTAAAAATCATATTGAGAAGGATGACAACTAAAGCCACATTCTAAATTGGCTGAAATATGATTAACATCTGTATCAGCTAATCACAATGCTCATAAATTGTGTTTAAGCCTCAGAAAGTGTGGCTACATTATATTTAGGACAACCAGATTACTCAGATTGAGGAACCTAAAATCTGAGAAACCTCATTGGTCAAAATATTTCAAAAATAATATTAAATAAGGTGACAACTCAAAATCCATTCTGATTGGTTGAAATATGACTGACATCTATATCAGCCAATCAGAATTCTCACAATATGTTTTTAAGTTTCAGAAAGTGCGGTAACAGCCATTAGTACAGTTCCTTTTGTTTTATGGGTGGCTGTTTTTTTGGGGGGGAGGGCCCTTTCCTTGCCTAGAAGGGAGGATCATGGTCTTCAATCAGTAATGAAGAGGACCTGAGCCTCTTCAATCAACATGGATAGCCTGCCTGGTCCAGGGCAGTAGATTGAGGACCAGGGTGTCGCTCATCATCCCTGGATGATTATTTGGGCTAGGTAAGTATCACTCATTTTATTTTAAAGTGTTTAATTGTTTTTTTTATTTTAATGTAAGTTTTTTTTATTTTATATGTAATTTTTTGTATTTTGTTTGTAATATTTATTTTTATTCTATTCTATTGTTTTGGTACTTTTAGTTTTTTACACATCTTTATACATTAGTGGTTTGTTATTTTTAGTAATTTATTGGAGGTTGTGTGTAGTGCAGATAGAGGATCCTTGTGAACACTTCCTGCGTACATTTTAGTTTACCATGGGGGTCTATCTAGACACCCATGGTAGGTAGGAGGTTAATTAAGTTACCACGGGGGTCTGTATAACCCTCATAGTATGGGGTTAATCTATTAGGTGCCAAGGAAGTCCTTTAAGGATCCCAGCAGCAAGGGTTAAGTAATTAGAGCCCCATGGTGTGGGGTTAATATTTAGATGCCATGGAGGTCCTTGATGGACCCCCAAGGCAGGTGTAAATATTTAGATGCCACAGGGGACCTTCAAGGATAGATTTTTTTGAGGATAGATTTTTGGAGCTCAAGCAACTTCTAATATTCTTGATGTTGGAAAATCAGTGGTGAAGCCGGTGTAGAATCAGGCGTGGGTGTTTCTCGCAGGCATTTCAGGTAGCTTCCTCATAAATTATGCTGAGGGAATAGAATAGCTAGGGAAAGTTACTTGGCACTTTTTGACAGTGTAACTATCCGATATAAGGAATAAAATAGGTTCCCTTTGTCAGTATCTAATACATTCCTTGGCTTAAATATCAATGTTTATGAAAAACAGTAATTTGGAGCAGTTTTCTAAATCTGTTTTTAAACATAAAACCATTCATATTTGACCTTCAGGGTAATTATAATTGAACATTTTTTATTTGGTACTAATTGTTTAACAATTTAATTTTTATAGTGCATTTCCTCCTCTATTTGTATATACTTCAATGCAAAGCTTATTCGCTAAATCTTCCAAACCGGTAAAGTCAATGGAAATTGCAGTAATACTGGCTTCCTTGTTAACTCAACAGCTATTTAGTCTAGTTACATTTGCAACAAGTTTGTAGATGGAAGGCTAGAAAACCTTTTTTTAGAGCTTCCCCACATATTCAATGCTGTTTGTTTTCATTGTATATTTAAGTTAGAATCTGTTTATTCAAAGGAAACATCACTACCACATTGTTTGATAATACATCCCATCTGTCTGTACCTCTGTCTCTTCCTTGCTATTCACTACTATCCCTTCAATTTCCTTATTCTTCAAAAAACTTAAAGAAAGGAGAACAGGAGGTGATTAAAACCAATGTATAGGTTTTAAGAACAAAATAAAGGTCAGAAACCATTTTTGATGACTTGTTATCTGATTTATCGTTAAAGGGGACCAAACAGAGAAGATAAAAACTTTTTTTGTTAAGAATATTAGATAAAGAAGTAAAAACGACCACAAAAATGTATTTTTTCAGTAATTGAAAGTTGTTTATTGCATACACTAAAGCAAAAAATATAATTCTGCAACAATAATGTCCTAACAGAAAGTATTAATGTAAGTAGTTAGCAGTTCAATATAGTTTAGTTTAATGGTTCTATAAGATTTTTCTTTAATGTTTAAAGAGATTGTTATACTTTAATTAGATTTGTGACAGTCTCATCTGTCGATGAGTAGTAGTGTTGCTTATAAAGTACAAAATATATAATGCTTATTATATCTCCATATGGTTAAAAAGTACAGTATAGCCAAGATAAATGCTAGTATCAGACAATCTACAATGAAGGCAGCCAATGTTAAATTCAAGTAAATACATATCATACCATGAAGTAATTTGCAGTAATAATATGTGCAAAGAAGACCATTGGAAGATATAGAGTGGAATAGAGAACATTAGCAAAATGTCTTTTAATTTCTGACAGTTGGAAATTAGAGTTAACACCCTCTTGAAACCCAGGCTAAGTTAGCATAAAATTCATAATTTGTTTTGGCCAATCAGAGTGGAGGCTCAGGCAGATGACACATTTGTCTCAAGCTCTGGGGTTCCCGGCTGTGCATTAAATTCTCTCTACCAAAAAGGTCAAACATATCTGGCTGTCTCTCCTCTGTGTACTTGGTTATGTAAGCTGTAACCTGTGAGTGCGCAAAGCTGGATTTTAGTTTCCTGCAAATAACATTGTAAGTACACTGAACTTTTCTATGTAACACATATTTTTCTGATAATCACTGCCTGTTTCTTACCAAACATGGGAAATGCAGGACATTTATCTATACCTTTAAAATACTGAAATATGTTTTGACATATTACTTATTTATAACTAATATCAGGAAATCTATAATTAACTAGTTTATTATTAAATGTAAAAAAAATAACATTGTTTAAGCTAAATTATATCCATGCATCCATAATTCAGTTTTAATCCATATATTATATCATTTGTCACAGTGGATATTGCGCAACATAAGGCAAATGTATAGGAAAACTATGATATCATAGATTTCTAAGCAATAATCTAACAGCAACACAAATAAGTATAAAGGTAGACCATTTAGAAAAATGCAAATGTAACGAAGATGAAACAACAAATATATCTTTAATTTAATAAAATAAAGTGAAGAAAAACACTACAGTGAAAAAAAAAATTATAAAATTTATAACACTTCAAGTAAATACATATCATACTCTGAAGTAATTTGCAGTAATAATATGTGCAAAGAAGACCATTGGAAGATGTAGAGTGGAATAGAGAAAAGTGAACAGAATGGTGAGTATTCATGACCATGCAGATGTATGTTTCATCTTCCTTTGCCACAGCAATGAGTATATAGCATATGTAAAGACATATCAAAGTTTATAAAATATATAAAATATATAAAACACTTCTAATAGCATGCAGTAACAATTTTTTGGAGCTTATCCAAACAAGTTTGCTAAACTCTCTAAGAAAATAGTTTAGCTTGAAATCATTTGCATGGGGTCACATATAATGAGACTTCAGATTTGCATTTGTTTTTCAAGTTACAGGAGCACTGTAGTCCCATATTTAAAATATACACTTTTGAAAAATTACAAAGGACCCCTCTGTCCATAAGTTTAAAATAACTACTTTTAAAGTGCTAACACAAAAATAGTCAACATGTTTTTATAATGAAAAAAAAATGCGTTTATGCTGGTGTGGAATATACAATTTCATTTTTTAGTGATCTACTTTGGATGGGAGGAGACTGTAGGTATACAACTGGAATGTGGCATTCAAGAAGTGCCAGTGAATCCTTTAGGTCATATGGAACCCTCATTCCATTGGAAAACTGTATTGGAAAATAATTGCAAAAGTAAATAAATGCAACCTTTAATCTACTATATTAATGATTTTGAACTTGGAAACACAATTGTTATCTCTGTATACCTGCTTCCACAAGTTAGAAATGACTGATTGACATTTTGCTGCTTTAAAAGAAATGAAATCCTAATGGAAATATCATCTGTGATTTTGTTAAGAATGTAGCTTAGTTAAAGTCATCATATAAAGCAATGGGTGCCCACAGTAAATAATATTTGCACAAAAATAATAAAAAAACGTAATTCTGTATTCATTTATACTTTCTAAAAAAATGTCTTGCACATTATCCAGTCTAGTTGTACACGCTCCCTTGAGAAAGCCGTACTTATTAGCGATGAAACGCGTGTCCGGTGATGATTTCAATGTGCTTGATCATCCAATAACGGAGAGAAAACTGCTGACTGTGCTCAAGAAAGTGGTAGCTATGGTGCTATAATAATTACCAGAGTTTAAGTACTATATTAGCAACCCTACAAACATACAAACTAAAAGCACTAATGTACTGATAATAGATGTTGTATATATATATATGTCTTTCAAGTAATGTTGATTATCTAATTGAATTGTGATTGCACTGTTTGCTCCAATTAATTGCTGTACTCATTTGTGATTTTTAGCATAGCCTGCAGCTAATTTGAATCAACCATGGTATCTAGCTATAAAAGAGAAGTAAGCATAGACTAGGTACCAGCTTTACGGGCGCCCTTCACCGGGCCAAGCCAGAGGGATATATTCTTCATTGTAGGTTAGTGATATAGCCCTTTCTTTATGATCTATACACTTTTAGAACATGTGTACATTTGTGTTTTAATATATGGCCAATATACTTTGGTATTGAGTGTTTTTGCTTTATCATTCATTTATTATTTTGAGACCACCTTGCACAGTGCATTAACATCTCTCTGCATTTATTTTAATAATCAGGCATTTTTAAATGTTTAAATTCCCTATGTAAGGTTTTTTTTTACAGGACCTTGATAAAAGTTATGTATTATTAGGGTAGTAGTTCTCACATTCTCCACTAGTTATTAGAAAATAATCCTTTATTACTCCATACTATTTGGGTTGCATTCCCTTCTTTTTCTATATTCGATCATTTTCTTATTGTAATATTATTTCTGAGTAATATCGATCCCAGGACCTAAGGGGCTAATACACATCATGAAACCCACATGGACTGAAATAGATGAACTAATGAATTTTATAGACTGTTAGATTGATTGATTGTAAGCCCAATCTGCAAATATGACATATTGGCATTGATTAATTCATACCCTCTGATTTACTGACATCATGATGAAGGTCTAATTTACTATTGGCTGTGTCCAAGAAATAAATTACAGGCTTGCTTAAATATTGTCATTAGTGATGTCCCGAACAGTTCGCCGGATAACTATTCACAGCGATTTTCGCATGTTCGCGTTCACTGCGAACGGCGAACACATGCTCTTTTCGGTTCGCCCCCTATACTTTACATTGAGGAAACTTTGAACATAATTTATTTTATTTTATATATTTTTTTGTATAATCTATGCCTGCCTGCCTGCCAGCGTGTGTGTGTGACAGGCTAACACCTAACAGCTTATATTGTGCTTAATTTCACTACTCATACCTGGTGGTGCAACATACATTGAAAACAACCATTTTTTTCCTGTAATCTAATTTCAGTTGCCTGCCTGTGTCAGGCTCACAGCTTATCTTGTGCTCAGTGACATAAAACAACACGTTTTTGACTGTAATAGATTGAATAGCAATTGCCTGCCTACAGGCGTGTGTGTGAAGCCTATTGCATCTACTCTGCCAACTTTTGCCAGTGCACAGTGATACGTCATATCTGGTGCAACCGTAGTGTACAGTGACATAAAACAACACTTTTTTGACTGTAATAGATTGAATAGCAATTGCCTGCCTACAGGCATGTGTGTGAAGCCTATTGCATCTACTCTGCCAACTTTTGCCAGTGCACAGTGACACTCATATCTGGTGGCACCTTAGATTGCACGCGCAGTGCTCCAAATTTGAAGTGGGAGGACCGACCAAGCATCTTTTTCCATCTCCCTGTTCCAAAAATCAATGCCATATACACGTCCCCTAATAGTGGACGTAACAGGGATTAAACCGATAGGAATAGTACTACTTAACAGTACACACCTTATAATAACGCAGACAGAGGCAACGCATATAATCTTCCATGCTGTGCAGTGGAAGCCCCCAGACTCTGACCTGTGTATAATCTTCCATGCTGGGCAGTGGAAGCCCCCAGACTCTGACCTGTGTATAATCTTCCACGCTGGGCAGTGGAAGCCCCCAGACTCTGACTTGTGTATAATCTTCCATGCTGTGCAGTGGAAGCCCCCAGACTCTGACCTGTGTATAATCTTCCATGCTGGGCAGTGGAAGCCCCCAGACTCTGACCTGTGTATAATCTTCCATGCTGGGCAGTGGAAGCCCCCAGACTCTGGGAGTCTGAAGAATAGGAGTCAGAGGAGGAAGGTGGCTTTGAGGAGGTGGAAGACCAAACACAGCAGGCATCCCGGGGACCCTTGGTGGCTGGGGAGGAGGAAGAGACCTTCAATGACATCAGTGAGGACAAGGAACGGGACATGGCTAGCTTGGTATCCAACCTTGTGCAAATGGGGAGTTTGCGGTTGTGCAAAGGGACTGTTTGCGGTTGTTTGCAGTGCATTAAACGGGGAGATTGGTCTGTTACTGTGAAGCATTGAATCAAAGCTGATACATTCTAATGCACAAAATGACTCTTTATAATGGTTTACATAGCCCTTGGCAAGAATACTAAAGAATAATCAGCTAAATCCACACAATTAATTACTAACATCCAACTAATGCTAAATCACATCTGATTAAAACAGGATCCCAAGGGTTAATGCCTACTCACCTGCCTGTGAATTCCCTACTATTTAAAGGCTTATTTAATTTTCCTGGGTTATAAATGCATCCGATAGAGGAGAATCAGTTGAGTATGAAAAACATTTTTTGCATGAGAAAACTACCAACATAAACATTATTAAACTAAGTATTAAACATTATTACCCTAAAGTCTGCTAAATCTCTTGATTTTGCTAGCCTTTGATTTTGAGAGTTAACGCCCCTGAAAATCCCTGCTAACATTTGCATAGAGTTCATAATTTGTTTTGGCCAATCACAGGGGGCTATAATATTGTTTCAATGTGTGATGGCAGTTTGTGCAGCAAAGCATCATGGAATATGTAGACTTGTTTTTCTCCTGTACAAGGAAACAGTTCAGACATTGTTGTGTGCATCTCTGCATTGTATTGCGGCATGAAGGTTAGTACAGGGTTAAAATCCATACTCAAATGCAATGTTTCTATTGGTAGGCACACTGTGCCTATATAAGCAACTCTAAAATAAATCTGTGTGTGTAGAATGACTCAATGTATTGTGTGTTTCTGATATAGGCAGCATGTTGTAGATAAAAAAAAAAGAAAAACAGGGAAATTTAGATATACCTTTAATAACATGTAATAAGCTAGAAATTAACATATAATATGATGTGTTTGAACTGCAAAGTTTTTGTGCAGGAATAATAATCAATGGGTCAATGTTTGATTGTAAAACATGTACATATATAAACACGATGTTGCAATATTTACTGATGTTCTTTTACAGTGGTTACTATGGGAATTTTTGTGTTTCTGGGCTGTGACTCACAACTTCACATTCACATCTTTTTAGGTTACTTGTGAGGACCCTTGTGTTTCTAGTAAGCTGTTTTTCCTTATGTGACAAACCACCTGGCTACATATCAGTAAGTTCTTATGTGAAAAAAAATCTGAAGGAGCAATGTAATAGCTACCTAAACTGCCTCATAAAAACTGCAGTAGCTACGAGTCAGCTTTGGGTCAGTTTATAAGTTTGTTTAGAACAGTAATTTTCACACAAGATTTCAGGACACATAAATGTCCCAGTTAGGTTGTAAAGTAAATTATAGTGTTCTTCTGTCACCAGTGAGGGAGATATTAAACTGGCATGGAAGGTTTCTGGGTTATACTAGGTATGCAATATATCCATGGCCGGATTACCCATTAGGCCAACTAGGCAGCCGCACAGGAGCGCTTCCCTGGGAGGAGGTGTCACTTCTTTAAAAAAATGGTTCCTGGCTCAAAATAAATTAAAATGTTTCAGTTCATAGACTGGCTACTAGGGGGTTACCATCTAGAACAATAGAGTTACCACAGGGAAGGGAACATGTACAGAAAAGGCAAAAATGGGTCTGTGCATACCTTGTGTATTCACTCGCAGGGGCTCCTACACTTCACTGCCTAGGGGCTCCAAAAAGTTAGATATAACCCTATATATATATATATATATATATATATATATATATATATATATATATATATATATATATATATTTATATATTTACCATTATGTACTGCACTTTGTTTTTTTTAAGAAGCAAAGCCCTGTTACTGCCTAAAACCATAAAAAAAGAGTATCTAAATTGATCTTCTGTCTGCAGTGTATGCAAACACAGACTCTGTAGTGCTGGATGTACAGTATAGTATACTAGCCTATCAAGGGCCACATCTCAGAAAACAGGCTGTTGAGGTGTGGTCCCTAATAGGCTAGGACACTTCACTGCACACTCTGTGAAATATATGAACACATCTGTATGAATCATGCCATGGAAACAATTACCACTAATTAATGCATGACGTGTACACAGATAGACATTGTTTCGCAAGTTTGTGACTAGTAAATAGCGCTGTAATAAAAAAAATTATGTTATTTTAAATGCACAGCAGAAAAGATGAGAGTTCCATAAGGACAGAATCGGAAAACTTGAAATTATTCAAGTAAAATTAAGTGCATCATTACTTTATTAACAAGTATCTGACTATTTCATATCTTAGACATTTTTAAATGATTTCTTGTCTCCAGAAGACCAAATGACTATAATGTATAATTTCTCATGCTAAGTGATGTAGTAATTGCTACTCTGTAGTGCAGTTATTTAAAACATCCAGTATAACCAAAGCAGAACAAAAACAGCATACTCCGACAGAGCAAAGTTAGAATCATTAACACCAAAAAAACAATCTGCTTCTTTCATCTTAAAACATCTACAAATATAAAATATATTAAAATCCTAGTATGCAAATTATTCAAATAAATCAGCACTGCAACTGATATTCCCCATATGATTGTCCACAGATCTTACATCGGAAATAATTACATAGCAAGTACTTACATTCCTTGTAAGCGTAGTACCATTTTATCATTTGATTCCTTTTTGTGGAATCTTGACGAGGTGTATACTGAGACGTCAGATTCAGAATTTGTAGTTTCCATTGTATTTATCCTTAGGTTATAAAGTCACATTCCATATGAGTTCCACCAAGTAAAAGCATCCCTTAGACCATATAAGCAAACTTAAAAATGGAAAAAAAATACATTGGATATATGAAGCTTTTTTTAAATTGCTATTATGTTGGATATATAACCACTGTCTTGTCGTCGTCGTTAGCATTCCTATTTAAACTATTCTTCTGCCCTAAGAAGTAGCTCCGAAACAAGCCCCGTGGCACAAACACAACTGCCTGCTGTAAGCACTCGCTCTTCCCACATGCAGCTCATTTTTACTGTTGTGTTCATTGAAGCACAAAAGCGCTTTGCAATAGCCTAGGATTCATTGTCATCTAGAATAAAAGAGAATTACTTAAGCTCTCCACGAGAGACAGCTTTGTGGTAAGGGAATAAGAGATGGAAAAGAAAAAAAAAACACAAACCAACACTAGAAAATTTCTTCGGGATGAATTAATTGCTGCATATTTTGCATGTAATGAATTAATAGAGTTGAATGATTTATGTCTAGACAATAACAGCTCAAGAGGAATACATGTGTATCCAGTGGACAGGTTGTAGTTCAAGGAACATGTATCATCTAGTGCTGAAACCATTTCACGATGATTCAGCTTCTCCTAGCAACTCCACACAGTAGGTAAATGCCAGTTAAGCCAGTTATATCTGCAGCAGCTGCAAAATATGCATCCCCATAAAACTTTCCAGGGCATGTGGAGAGAAAAAGAGTAGCAAATGGTTCAAACTGTTTTTGTTAATAGAACCAGACCTACATTGAAATAATACACCAAGCAAGAAATACTTGAGAGATGTCAAGATATTATAGTTGCAAAACAAGATTACATGTCTGTTCTACAAAAAAGGGGGAAAATCCTTAAATCCAAGCGAAATATAACAATTATTGTTTTTTGATATAATGAAATGGTGAGATACATTAAAGTAGCATAACGAGAATTTATAATCTAGCTGTACCTTTGAAAAGCTTTACATGTTTGTGATGTATGTAACAAACTAACAACATCAGCAACTGTGTAGTATAATTATGAACATAAAAGCATAATGGGACATGGAACAATGTAACTAAAAGAATATGTTGTAAACATTATAAAAGTTGTTTTGTATTAAAGGCATATTAAAGTGAGCTGGATTATGAATGCATCTGACAGAGGTGGATTAGTAGTGTATGAAAACATGTGTTATATAGAAAAGTTCAGTTTACTTCCAAAGTTATTTGCACAAAAGTAAAATCCAGCTGTTCACACCCACAGGACACTTACATAAGCCGGGTACACACAGGAAATACAGCAGGGTACATATGTTGACCTTTCTGGTACAGAACACAGGAAGTAACTGTTGCAGTTCTTGTACTGAGCACATGCCAGAAGCCACTGAGGTGAAGAGTGATACAATGTATTAGCCTGATTCTGAATTTGAATGTTATGGTAATTCAGGTGGGATTTTCTAGGGGCGTACACAATCATATGCAAATTCCAAAAAACATGAGAAATTTTGCTAACTTTAAGGTAAGCTAATTAATGTTTATTTTGGGATATTTTCATGCACAAACATGTTTTCATATACTACTAATTCTACTCTATCGGATGCATTCATAATTCAGCTCACTTAAATATCCCTTTAAGTAACACCTTTTTTTAAACTTCATTGAAACTATGTTGAAATTCAAAGAGCATACTGTACATCTACAGCCTTATTAAATTGTGATTCAGTAAATTTAAAAGGGCTCTATATAAGCACATAGCATATTTTATTTACAGAAGTTTTTAGTTAGTGAAGACCTTGCTTCTGGATAGAAGTTCACTAACTAAAAACTTCTGTAAAAAAATATGCTATGTGCTTAAATAGAGCCCTTTTAAATTTACCGAATCGCAATTTAATAAGGCTGTTAATGTGTAGATCTTAATGGCAGACAGGACTCCTAAATCTATATTACTGATGAGCTGACAGGGGCAATACCCCCAACTACCGGCAGCATTCCATTTTCTTCTTCTTTGAGACATTCATTCCTTAATCCTACTGTAGCTTGCTCTTTTATTTAGTTCTATTGAAGTGGCAATTTACTGTGACAGTCATTCAACAGAACTGAAAAGAGATCTCATCCAAATCCAGACGTCTCACATTCATTCCAGGTATCTAATTCTGGAACAAAGATATAATGTCTGCTACCATTAAACAAAATATAACACAATAGTTATAAATTAAATTTTGCATTTATTTATTTTAAACTTGCTAAAAAACAAAACAAAAAGAAAACATTATAGGACATTAATAAATTAAGATCTTCCATGTCTTTCTTGTGTTTCATGAGAACTAATTTAAGAACCATTTTAAACTAGTGGTTTTCAAACCAGTCCTCTGTGAACTTCGCATAGGAGAGGTTCAAAGGATATTGCTATGTGAATGTAGGCAAAGCATTCAGAGATGCCAAAATCTGTTGCCTTAACCTTATTCACTTAGTGTTATCTCCAAATCCTGACCTGTTTCATGAAGACTGTTTTAGAAATAACTGCCTTACACAGAGGCAGAGCTACCGCCGGTGCAACTGGTGCAAGGCACCAAGGCTCCTGGTCTCTGAGGGGCCCCTGTGGACTTCCCGTGTCCCCTGCGGACCCCCACCGGGTCCCATTTGGCCCCCGCGGCCCCCCTATGGCACCCGCGACCCTCTAGTAGCCCCCACGGCCCCTGCAGGCCTCCTGTGTGTCTATGTATATATATATATATATATATATATATATATATATATATATATATATATATATATATGTGTGTAGATGTTTATGTAACGGTATATGGTTATTTATGTATACATATATATTGCCTCACAACCCAGAATTAACATGGATTGCTTGAGGATTTGCAAAGTTATTATAGAGAACATGCCCACAACTTTGAAGATGTTTTTTTTTTATTGTGTCGCATACAACAATTAGGACAAAATAACAGAAAACGTCAATGTGCATAACTATTCACCCCTCTAAAGTCAATACAGTATATGCACACATATATGTGATATATGTGAGTTGATGTTGGAGGAGGTTTGGGGAGTGCCAAAAAATTATGCCTGCCCCCTCCTGGATGGCGTGGGGACACACACATTTTTTCTATGCACCGGGCCCCCCCATGCACTAGCTCCGCCACTGGCCTTACTCCAGGAACATTATAGAAAATTAGTGCATTTTCATCAATGCTTTCATGAGCTCATACAACACAATGTATTGCTGTGAGAAAACATTTTGCACTGTGTAATTTTGTATCTTGCAAGAAGTCAAATATAGTACTGTAATAGCTTAGATTAGGCACTAAAGCTGGCAGCTACAGGGTTAGCTAATTGCTGAAGTTGCCAGGGGCTATTACATGGGTGGTTTTCTGTGCAGTCACTGTTTGAAGCTAATGACTATTGTAGCTCCACATCTGGTGCATTAAGGATGTTTAAAAATCTGATCCTTCAGTATGAATAGAGATAGTGCTAAGGGAAAGAGAACATTTCTGTCTTTAAAAGAAACACCGATGTATTAGTGAATTGTTTTGCTGCTGTAATGTCATTTCTCTTACTATCATAGGACACGGGAGATTCCCAACTTGACATGTGTGGCTCAATCTAACACCTTCAGTTTGAATTTCAGTGAACTGCATAGTCCTACAGTGAAACTACAACATTTCTGGATTATATTCATATAAAGAAGGGTTCCTTCAAGAATTTGCATACATTAAGATGGGTTTATTACACCTCTACATTTTTGTCTGATATTGGGTAGAAATGTTGATAGGTTTAAAGTACCACTGTCATGCATTTACAAGTAAGGCTCATATGTTTATTTACTGGTCATAGGCTATTAAAACCAGTATTCAATTTAAAATAAATAATGGTTAAAATGATTTCTTAGCTTTTAAATTGTCTGTTTTTTTCTCAAGCAGAGTTGTGTATCTCCAACTACTTATTTCTCAGGGGGCGATATCAGAACTGTGTGTGAGCTGGACAATCATGGGGCTTGGATCCCGGCTGGCCTGATGTCACTTGTCCGGCCCCATGACATAATTAGCTTCATCCCCACTGCCTACACAGAAGTAACAGCTCTATTATCGTGTGCTTACAACTACCCCATGGGCCCCACCCAATGCATGATCCATCATAGCCCCCCCCCCCCCTTTTACTGAGCAGATCCTGGACTAGTAAGACTTTATTTTTAGGCCAGCACACTGGAAGAGCTGGTCACACCACCCATAATTATTTTATTTTTTTTTAACACTTTATACTGATTTAAATAGTCTAGGCTGATCAAGCAAACACATGGGCTTTACTTGTAAATGCACTGCCGTGGTCCTTTAATAAATCCACATTTTGATGTAGATTCTCAACCAGAAGAGTAATCATACATATAGAAGTAAAGTACAATGTCTTTAGAAATCAAAAAGAGATAACATAATACTGGTATGCCTGACATTTACCACTCTGTAGAAACAAAAGGTATTATACATGATATTGATATAGATGACACTTACATCAACATAGAAACAATAGAGGAATAGCAAGTGATTTTACTGTTTATATTTTAGAAATGCCATGGGGGTCTTTTATGAACCCTATAGTGGTTCATTTTGGTGGCATCGGGGTTCATAGACACCCCTTTGGTTATACTTCAGATGGAGGATTCCTCGCTCATAGCAGATATTGGGACAAATAACAGGCACCCCCGGTCACATAGTAGATAGCGGTATTCCAGAGTAATCCCAGGATCCCCAGATTTATATTAGAGAGTGGGTATTGAGGGGAGAATCCAGGGATCTCCTGACTCATGGAGATGGTGGCATTAATGCCTTAGTACAGAGACAGAGAGTGCACACAGACAGTAGTGCCCACAGAGCGCAAATAAAGTGCCCACGCAGCGAGCACACAGAGATCGACACAGAGAGGGAGGGGTACAGAGAGAGAGCACACAGACAGCACATAAAGAGCGAGAGAGAGAGAGAGCACAGACATAGAGTGCACAGAGAGAGAGAGCATAGACAGAGAGTGTACACAGAGAGCAAGAGAGAGCACACAGAGAGAGAGTGCACAGATTGCAGAGACAGAGAAAGCACAGAGAGAGAGGGACACACAGAGAGTGCACAGATAGAGAGAGCTCACACACAGAGAGCGCACAGAAATCAACACCGAGAGGGAGGGGTACAGAGAGAGAGCACACACAGACAGCTCACACAGAGAGTGAGCACACAGACAGAGTGCACAGAAAGAGAGAGAGTGCACATAAAGAGAGTGCACAGAGAGAGAGTGCAATGACAGAGAGCAGAAAGTGCACAGACAGAGGGATCACACACAGGCAGCACACACACACACAGACAGCACACACAGAGGGCAAGAGAAAGAGCACAGACAGAAAGAGCGCACAGACAGAATGAGCGCACAGAGAGAGAGTGCACAGACAAAGAGCAGAGACAGAGAGTGCACAGAAAGAGAGAGCTACAGACACAGTGCACAGAGAGAGTGAGCTCGCACACAGAGAGCATACAGAGATCAACACAGAGAGGGAAGGGGACAAAGAGAGAGAGTGCACACAGACAGCGCCCACACAAACAGTGATAGAGCGCAAACACAGAGAGAAAGCGCAGACACAGAGAGAGAGCGCAGACAAAGAGAGAACGCAGAGAGAGAGAGCACACAGTGAGAGAGAGAGAGTACAGAAAGAGAGAACGCAGAGAGATCGACACAGAGAGAGGGGTACAGATTGAGAGCGCACACAGAGAGCGAGAGAGAGCACTCAGAGTGCACAGAGAGAGAGAGTTCCAGAGAGAGAAAGAGTGCACAGAGAGAGCGTACACACAGAAAGCACACAGACAGAAAGTGTACATAGAGAATGCAGAGAGCACAGAGAGAGAGAAAGAGAGTGCACAGAAAGAGCTCAAAGAGAAAGAGAGCGCACAGAGAAAGAAAGTGCAGATAGAGTGAGAGCATACAGATAGAGAGCGCACCAGGAGCGAGAGAGACAGATCAGAGAGAAAGAAATGAGAGCGAGACACAAGACAGAGAGAGAGGCAAAGCCCGTACGTGAGGGCCGCATGTGACGGCCTTGAGGGGAGGAGAGGATCAAAATGGCTTACTAGTTACAGGCTTCAAAAAAACTATCAATTTAACAGCCGCCATTTTTTCAAGCCCGTAACTCGGAAGCCATTGGGAGACCGCCAAAAGACGCCATTTAATTAAAAAAATAACTTACAACCTCACACTCTGCACAGGGGGGGGGGGGGGGGAGAGGCAGTGAGCCTGTAAGTGAGGTTGCAAGCTAATTTGATATTTAACTGGTTGAATTTCCCAAGCCCTTAAATGGTTTCACACCGTAAATGCAGACAGGAGCACAGAGGAGAGAGAGGGGGAGAAAGGGAGAGGGGGGAGAGGGTGGAAATAGAGACAGGGGAGGGAGTGGGGGGGGAAGAGACACAGGGGTGAGAGAGTGGGTAGAGGCTCTCAATGAGCACTGAAGGCGCTGTTGCGAGGCCCGTCAACACCTGCAATGAGGCGCTTGTCTATAATAATGCTTGGTAGACTTTATGAAATTTGTCATCATCTTTTTGTATAGAGTGTATGTAAGCTATAGATTGGATTTTTTTTAAAACATCAGACTAACATGACAGATGGTTTGTTGGCTTGACCATAAAATGTTTTAACAATATCAGATAAGAAATTTGAATTAGGAGTTTCTTTGTGTTGAGGTGCTAAGTTCATTTTTAGGATAAAATATGTATTTTCTTGCGCTTGATTTATTTTGGGACATAATGTGCTTACCATATTGTTAGGGGGTCATGTCTTCTGTGTCATACAGTAGAAATACAATATTCCAAGAGAACTTGGGTTTGAACACCAGAAACTTTAATCAATTATCCATTGATTCTTCACTGTCGTAAGTGTTTTGATTGACTAAAATTATTGAGGGTTATTTCAGTTATGGAATGGATAGACCATTCCATAATATATATTTAAAAGGTGTCTAGATTATGTAATAAGGGCCTAGATATGAAAAGTTAGTCCGTTCTGGAGTAAGAGCTGTAAACCTGTTGAAATATGAAATATTTGTCTGTAGGGTGAATTTTTGTTAAAGCAAATGTTCACACTTGCTTTTGTAGATGAGTATGTTGGAAACTTTTAAGAACAACTTTAAGAACCCTTTGGCTTTTCTGCTTATCTGTTAAATCTTCATTTCTAAGATGGCTTGTCTGTGGTCACAACTGTGGTAGTATAAGGAAGGTCAAAATGAGTTGGAGGTTGCTGAATATCTGCTGAGTTGAGCACTTCTGCTGTTTCTCTGGGGTTAAAACCATTGTCCAACCTGAAGCTGGATGTATTCAAGAATCATTTGGAGCTGATCATTTTGGCAACATGGCTTGTAGTTCCAGTCTGTTTAGAAAAGCTTCTCCTTCAATGATATCTTGCATAGACTCGATTTTTCAATCAGACAAAATGGGAATCCACATTTGGATCTTATGATATGAGTATGAAGTTGTTCAGTAATTGCTTTAAG
The DNA here is from genome assembly GCA_027410445.1 of Discoglossus pictus. Lineage (NCBI taxonomy): Eukaryota > Metazoa > Chordata > Amphibia > Anura > Alytidae > Discoglossus > Discoglossus pictus. The sequence goes on from CM050173.1 coordinate 41,822,334, forward strand.
ATTGCATCTCTTAGTTAAAGTCAACAGTGAGAGGTCTGCATAAATTTCAGGAGTAAAACCTTGTACTGCGTTTAGGTAGATTTTTGCTTCTTTTATGTTTTCTTCTGTGACATGAAAGTAATATAGTTTTATGATAACATCTTGGGGTGGTTCACTTGCTAGAGGCTTAGGCCTGAGGGCTTTGTGTGCTCTTTCAATTCTTATTTGAGCCACTTAGACATTACAGGGCAGAAGTTGAAATAGCTGGGTAAGGAAATCTTGTAAATATGTAATGTTTTCTGGAATGCCTCTCAAATGCAAATTTTCTCACCTTGTTCAGTTGTCCAAATTGTTTTAAATTTCCATAACGTCTGCATAGTTACCTTTGCGATCATGGACGATATCTGTTGAGCTTTGTGTCAGCAACAGATTAGCCTCTTGCATTTCAAGTGTGGGAATTATTTCTCCCAGAGAAGTAATGTAATTTTTATCTCTTTTAATGTGTTACTTAGTTCTTCTTGAATAGCCATGAATGGTTCTGTAGTAGAGATGTCCCGAATAGTTCGCCGGCGGCCTGTTCCCGGCGAACATAGCATGTTCGCGTTCGCGGCGAACTGCGAACATATGCGATATTCGACCCGCCCCCTATACTTTATCATTGAGCAAACTTTGACCCTGCATGTCACAGTCAGCAGACACATTCCAGCCAATCAGCAGCATACACTCCCTTCCAGAGCCTTCTAACTCATGGACAGCAGCCATTTTGGAATCATAACTAACTTGCAGTCTTACTGAGAGGAGGCTGAGTGTAGGTGATACTGCATCAATAGGGAAAACCATAGCTAGGCTATTGTACACAGTGTGCAATACAGTCCTGAAGGACTCTTTTGATCTCTGCTGCAAGGACACCCCTGTGTCTCTTCCCCCCTTATCATCATCCTCCCCTCACCTTAGCACCCAACCCTAACACCCCTCACACTTATCCATAACACCCAAAAACCTAACACCTAACCCTAAAACCTCTCACACTTATCCCTAACACCCCTCACCCTAACTCTAACACCCCTCCCACTTATCCATAACATCTAACCCTAACACCTAACCCTAACACCCCTTACACTTATCCCTAACACCCCTCACCCTAACCCTAACACCCCTCACACTTATCCATAACACCTAACCCTAACACCCCTCACCCTAACACCCGTCACACTTATCCATAACACCTAACCCTAACACCTAACCCTAACATCCCCTTACACTTATCCCTAACACCCCCTCACCCTAACCCTAACACCCCTCACACTTATCACTAACACCTAACCCTAACACCCCTCACACTTTTCCCTAACACCCCTCACCCTAACCCTAACACCCCTCACACTTATCCCTAACACGCCTCATTCTAACACCTAACCCTAACACCCCTTACACTTATCCATAACACCCCCTCACCCTAATCCTAACACCCCTCACACTTATCCCTAACACCCCTCACCCTAACCCTAACACCCCTCACACTTATCCCTAACACCCCTCACCCTAACCCTAACAGCCCTCACACTTATCCCTAAAACCCCTCACCCTAACTCTAACACCACTCCCACTTATCCCTAACATCTAACCCTAACACCTAACCCTAACACCCCTTACACTTATCCCTAACACCCCTCACCCTAACCCTAACACCCCTCACACTTATCCTTAACACCCCTCACCCTAACCCTTACACCCCTCACACTTATCCCTAACACCCCTCACCCTAACACCCCTCACACTTATCCCTAACACCTAACCCTAACACCTAACCCTAACTCCCCTTACACTTATTCCTAACACCCCTCACCCTAACCTTAACACCCCTCACACTTATCCCTAACACCCCTCACCCTAACCCTAACACCCCTCACACTTATCCCTAACCCTAACACCTAACCCTACCACCCCTTACACTTATCCCTAACACCCCTCACCCTAACCCTAACACCCCTCACACTTATCCCTAACACCCCTAACCCTAACCCTAACACCCCTCACACTTATCCCTAACACCTAACCCTAACACCTAACTCTAACACCTCTTACACTTATCCCTAACACCCCTCACCCTAACCCTAACACCCCTCACACTTATCCCTAACACCTGACCCTAACACCCCTCACACTTATCCCTAACACCTAACCCTAACACCCCTCACCCTAACCCTAACACCCCTCACCCTAACCCTAACACCCCTCACACATCCCTAACACCCCTCACCCTAACCCTAACACCCCTCACACTTGTCCCTAACACTTAACCCTAACACCGAACCCTAACACCCCTTACAATTATCCCTAACACCCCTCACCCTAACCCTAACACCCCTCACACTTATCCATAACACCTAACCCTAACACCTAACCCTAACACCCCTCACACTTGTCCCTAACACCCCTCATCCTAACCCTAACACCCCTGACACTTATCCCTAACACGCCTCACCCTAACACCTAACCCTAACACCCCTTACACTTATCCCTAACACCCCTCACCCTAATCCTAACACCCCTCACACTTATCCCTAACACCCCTCACACTTATCCCTAACACCCCTCACCATAACCCTAACACCCCTCACACTTATCCCTAACACCCCTCACCCTAACACTAACACCCCTCACACTTATCCCTAACACCTAACCCTAACACCTAACTCTAACACCCCTTACACTTATCCCTAACACCCCTCACACTTATCCCTAACACCCTCACCCTAACCCTAACACCCCTCACACTTATCCCTAACCCTAACACCTAACCCTAACACCCCTTACACTTATCCCTAACACACCTCACCCTAACCCTAACAACCCTCACACTTATCCCTAACACCCCTCACGCTAACCCTAACACCCCTCACACTTATCCCTAAACCTAACCCTAACACCTAACTCTAACACCCCTTACACTTATCCCTAACACCCCTCACCCTAACCCTAACACCCCTCACACTTATCCCTAACACCCCTCACCCTAACCCTAACACCCCTCACACTTATCCCTAACACCCCTCACCCTAACACCTATCCCTAACACCCCTCACCCTAACCCTAACACCCCTCACACTTATCCCTAACACCCCTCACCCTAACACCTAACCCCCTCACCCTTATCCCTAACACCCCTTACCCTAACGCCCCTCACACTTAGCCCTAACACCCCTCACCCTAACCCTAACACCCCTCACACTTATCCCTAACACCTAACCCTAACACCTAACTCTAACACCTCTTACACTTATCCCTAACACCCCTCACCCTAACCCTAACACCCCTCACACTTATCCCTAACACCTGACCCTAACACCCCTCACACTTATCCCTAACACCTAACCCTAACACCCCTCACCCTAACCCTAACACCCCTCACCCTAACCCTAACACCCCTCACACATCCCTAACACCCCTCACCCTAACCCTAACACCCCTCACACTTGTCCCTAACACTTAACCCTAACACCGAACCCTAACACCCCTTACACTTATCCCTAACACCCCTCACCCTAACCCTAACACCCCTCACACTTATCCATAACACCTAACCCTAACACCTAACCCTAACACCTAACCCTAACACCCCTCACACTTGTCCCTAACACCCCTCATCCTAACCCTAACACCCTTGACACTTATCCCTAACACGCCTCACCCTAACACCTAACCCTAACACCCCTTACACTTATCCCTAACACCCCTCACCCTAATCCTAACACCCCTCACACTTATCCCTAACACCTAACCCTAACACCTAACTCTAACACCTCTTACACTTATCCCTAACACCCCTCACCCTAACCCTAACACCCCTCACACTTATCCCTAACACCTGACCCTAACACCCCTCACACTTATCCCTAACACCTAACCCTAACACCCCTCACCCTAACCCTAACACCCCTCACCCTAACCCTAACACCCCTCACACATCCCTAACACCCCTCACCCTAACCCTAACACCCCTCACACTTGTCCCTAACACTTAACCCTAACACCGAACCCTAACACCCCTTACACTTATCCCTAACACCCCTCACCCTAACCCTAACACCCCTCACACTTATCCATAACACCTAACCCTAACACCTAACCCTAACACCTAACCCTAACACCCCTCACACTTGTCCCTAACACCCCTCATCCTAACCCTAACACCCCTGACACTTATCCCTAACACGCCTCACCCTAACACCTAACCCTAACACCCCTTACACTTATCCCTAACACCCCTCACCCTAATCCTAACACCCCTCACACTTATCCCTAACACCCCTCACACTTATCCCTAACACCCCTCACCATAACCCTAACACCCCTCACACTTATCCCTAACACCCCTCACCCTAACACTAACACCCCTCACACTTATCCCTAGCACCTAACCCTAACACCTAACTCTAACACCCCTTACACTTATCCCTAACACCCCTCACACTTATCCCTAACACCCCTCACACTTATCCCTAACACCCTCACCCTAACCCTAACACCCCTCACACTTATCCCTAACCCTAACACCTAACCCTAACACCCCTTACACTTATCCCTAACACACCTCACCCTAACCCTAACAACCCTCACACTTATCCCTAACACCCCTCACGCTAACCCTAACACCCCTCACACTTATCCCTAAACCTAACCCTAACACCTAACTCTAACACCCCTTACACTTATCCCTAACACCCCTCACCCTAACCCTAACACCCCTCACACTTATCCCTAACACCCCTCACCCTAACCCTAACACCCATGACACTTATCCCTAACACCCCTCACCCTAACACCTATCCCTAACACCCCTCACCCTAACCCTAACACCCCTCACACTTATCCCTAACACCCCTCACCCTAACACCTAACCCCCTCACCCTTATCCCTAACACCCCTTACCCTAACGCCCCTCACACTTATCCCTAACACCCCTCACCCTAACCCTAACACCCCTCACACTTATCCCTAACACCCCTCACCCTAACCCTAACACCCATCACACTTATCCCTAACACCTAACCCTAACACCCCTCACACTTATCCCTAACACCTAACCCTAACACCCCTCACACTTATCCCTAACACCTAACCCTAACACCTAACCCTAACACCTCTTACACTTATCCCTAACACCCCTCACCCTAACCCTAACACCCCTCACCCTAACCCTAACACCCCTCACACTTATCCCTAACACCTAACCCTAACACTTATCCCTAACACCCCTTACACTTATCCCTAACACCCCTCACCCTAACCCTAACACCCCTCACACTTATCCATAACACCTAACCATAACACCTAACCCTAACACCCCTCACACTTGTCCCTAACACCCCTCACCCTAACCCTAACACCCCTCACACTTATCCCTAACACGCCTCACCCTAACACCTAACCCTAACACCCCCTACACATATCCCTAACACCCCTCACCCTAATCCTAACACCCCTCACACTTATCCCTAACACCCCTCACCCTCACCCTAACCCTAACACAACTCACCCTAACCCTAACACCCCTCACACTTATCCCTAACACCCCTCACCCTAACCCTAACACCCCTCACACTTATCCCTAACACCCCCCACCCTAAATCTAACACCCCTCCCACTTATCCCTAACATCTAACCCTAGCACCTAACCCTAACACCCCTTACACTTATCCCTAACACCACTCAGCCTAACCCTAACACACCTCACACTTATCCCTAACACCTAACCCTAACACCTAACCCTAACACCCCTTACACTTATCCCTAACACCCCTCACCCTAAACCTCACACCCCTCACACTTATCCCTAACACCCCTCACCCTAACCCTAACACCCCTCACACTTATCCCTAACACCCCTCACCCTAACCCCCCTCATACTTATCCCTAACACCTAACCCTAACACCTAACCCTAACTCCCCTTACACTTATCCCTAACACCCCTCACCCTAACCCTAACACCCCTCACACTTATCCCTAACACCCCTCACTCTAACCCTAACTCCCCTCACACTTATCCCTAACCCTAACAACTAACCCTAACTCCCCTTACACTTATTCCTAACACCCCTCACCCTAACCCTAACACCCCTCACACTTATCCCTAACACCCCTCACCCTAACCCTAACACCCCTCACACTTATCCCTAACCCTAACACCTAACCTTAACACCCCTTACACTTATCCCTAACACCCCTCACCCTAACCCTAACACCCCTCACACTTATCCCTAACACCCCTAACCCTAACACCCCTCACACTTATCCCTAACACCTAACCCTAACACCTAACTCTAACACCTCTTACACTTATCCCTAACACCCCTCACCCTAACCCTAACACCCCTCACACTTATCCCTAACACCTGACCCTAACACCCCTCACACTTATCCCTAACACCTAACCCTAACACCCCTCACCCTAACCCTAACACACCTCACACTTATCCCTAACACCTAACCCTAACACCTAACTCTAACACCCCTTACACTTATCCCTAACACCGCTCACACTTATCCCTAACACCCCTCACCCTAACCCTAACACCCCTCACACTTATCCCTAACACCTAACCCTAACACCTAACTCTAACACCTCTTACACTTATCCCTAACACCCCTCACCCTAACCCTAACACCCCTCACACTTATCCCTAACACCTGACCCTAACACCCCTAACACTTATCCCTAACACTTATCCCTAACACCCCTCACACTTATCCCTAACACCCCTCACCCTAACCCTAACACCCCTTACACTTGTCCCTAACACCTAACCCTAACACCTAACCCTAACACCCCTTACACTTATCCCTAACACCCCTCACCCTACCCCTAACACCCCTCACACTTATCCATAACACCTAACCCTAAAACCTAACCCTAACACCCCTCACACTTGTTCCTAATACCCCTCACCCTAACCCTAACACCCCTCACACTTATCCCTAACACGCCTCACCCTAACACCTAACCCTAACACCCCTTACACTTATCCCTAACACCCCTCACACTTATCCCTAACACCTAACCCTAACACCTAACCCTAACACCCCTTACACTTATCCCTAACACCCCTCACCCTAACCCTAACATCCCTCACACTTATCCCTAACACCCCTCACCCTAACCCTAACACCCCTCACTCTTATCCCTAACCCTAACAACTAAACCTAACACCCCTTACACTTACCCCTAACACCCCTCACCCTAACCCTAACACCCCTCACACTTATCCCTAACACCCCTCACCCTAACCCTAACACCCCTCACACTTATCCCTAACACCTAACCCTAACACCTAACTCTAACACCCCTTACACTTATCCCTAACACCCCTCACCCTAACCCTAACACCCCTCACACTTATCTATAACACCTAACCCTAACACCTAACCCTAACACCCCTCACACTTATCCCTAACACCCCTCACCCTAACCCTAACACCCCTCACACTTATCCCTAACACCTAACCCTAACACCCCTTACACTTATCCCTAACACCCCTCACCCTAACCCTAACACCCCTCACACTTATCCCTAACACCCCTCACCCTAACCCTAAAACCCCTCACACTTATCCCTAACACCTAACCCTAACGCCTAACCCAAACACCCCTTACACTTATCCCTAAGACCCCTCACCCTAACCCTAACACCCCTCACACTTATCCCTAACACCTAACCCTAACACCTAACCCTAACACCCCTTACACTTATCCCTAACACCCCTCACCCTAACCCTTACACCCCTCACACTTATCCCTAACACCCCTCACCCTAACCCTAACACCCCTCACACTTATCCCTGTGTCTCTCCCCCCCCCCTTATCATCAAGGGAGGGGGGAGGATGATGAGGGAGGGGGGAAGAGACACAGGGGAGGATGATGAGGGAGGGGGGAAACAGACACAGGGGAGGATGATGAGGGAGGGGAGAAACAAACACAGGGGAGGATGATGAGGGAGGGGGTAAAGAGATACAGGGGAGGATGATGATGGAGGTGGGAGGATGATGAGGGAGGGGGGATGAGACACAGGGGAGGATGATGATGGAGGGGTGAAGAGACACAGGGGAGGATGATGAGGGAGGGGGTAAAGAGATACAGGGGAGGATGATGAGGGAGGGGTAAAGAGATACAGGGGAGGGTGATGAGGAAGGGGGGAAAGAGACACAGGGCAGGATCATGAGGGAGGGGGGGAAGAGACACAGGGAAGATGATGAGGAAGGGGGAAAGAGACACAGGGGAGGATGATGAGGGAGGGGGAGGATGATGAGGGAGGGGGGATGAGACACAGGGGAGGGTGATGAGGAAGGGGGCAAAGAGACACAGGGGAGGATGATGAGGGACGGGGTAAAGAGATACAGGCGAGGATGATGAGGGAGGTTGGAGGATGATGAGGGAGGGGGGATGAGACACAGGGGAGGATGATGATGGAGGGGGGAAGAGACACAGGGGAGGATGATGAGGGAGGGGGTAAAGAGATACAGGGGAGGATGATGAGGGAGGGGTAAAGAGATACAGGGGAGGGTGATGAGGAAGGGGGGAAAGAGACACAGGGGAGGATCATGAGGGAGGGGGGAAGAGACACAGGGGAAGATGATGAGGTAGGGGGAAAAGAGACACAGGGGAGGATGATGACAGAGGGGGGAATGAGATACAGGGGAGGATCATGAGGGAGGGGGGAGGATGATGAGGGAGGGGGGATGAGACACAGGGGAAGATGATGAGGGAGGGGGGAAAAAGACACAGGGGAGGGTGATGATGGAGGGGGGAAGAGACACAGGGGAGGATGATGAGGGAGGGGGTAAAGAGATACAGGGGAGGATGATGAGGGAGGGGTAAAGAGATACAGGGGAGGGTGATGAGGAAGGGGGGAAAGAGACACAGGGCAGGATGATGAGGGAGGGGGGGGGAAGAGACACAGGGGAAGATGATGAGGGAGGGGAAAAAGAGACACAGGGGAGGATGATGATGGAGGGGGGAAGAGACACAGGTGAGGATGATGAGGGAGGGGGTAAAGAGATACAGGGGAGGATGATGAGGGAGGTGGGAGGATGATGAGGGAGGGGGGATGAGACACAGGGGAGGGTGATGAGGAAGGGGTGAAAGAGACACAGGGGAGGATGATGATGGGGGGGGGGGATAAAGAGATACAGGGGAGAATGATGATGGAGGGGGATGTTAGGTTATTTATGCCCTTTATGGATTAAAACCAGACTCTGCATCAACTATGTAATTTTCCGTGGGAGTTTTGACATGGATCCCCCTCCGGCATGCCACAGTCCAGGTGTTAGTCCCCTTAAAACAACTTTTCCATCACTATTGTGGCCAGAAAGAGTCCCAGTGGGTTTTAAAATCCGCCTGCCCATTGAAGTCTATGGCGGTACGCCGGGTTCGCTGTTTCGCAAACATTTGCGGCGGTTCGCGTTCGCGGTTCGCGAACCGAAAATGTTATGTTCGCGACATCACTATTTTGTGGTTAAGGATCACATTCTCATCTGAGTATTCAGAGTTGAAATGTGCTGAGATTTGAGAGGGAGGAAGTGTAGATTTAAAGATATAATAGTCATTTTCAAGCCTTTTGCATTGTTCTTGTGTTTTAATGCAGATCTGTCTTACTCAGAAACCACATTTAGTTTGTTTTGTTATTTTTTAGACCTTATAATTTCAACATCATGCTCAAGTGCATACTACAACTGTGTGCTAGTGTCTGCTTTTATGTTCTCTAAATGCAATGTTTTTAGCAATACTTGAGATTGTTGACTACAGTACTCTGTTAATTTGATCAAGTCATTGATGGTAGCAGATTTATTTGTTTTCACACTGCTTTGTTAAAGTACATTGAGCTAATTAAGTTTAGTAGTTGTCCAGCTGGGTGAAGGGATAGATGTTATTTGCTGACTCTCAGGTGGTACTCTATATTTAGGTTTGTCCACTAGATGGCAGAGTTGTTTAAGGAATACTTCTTAGCTCTGTGAAGTAACTTATTGTTGCACTTTCCAAAGTCAACCACAAGATGGCATTGTTGCTTTTTCTCAATTTCACCATGTTGTTTACATCCACTTTTCACCCCATCTCTCTCCTTATGTGCCAATGATGGTGGGGGCAAAATTCCATTTCTTACCCTTGATGGGTGGATAAGGGTAGGGATTACTTTGTAACAAAAGAAACCCAGGGAAAAATTCTGTAGACATAAACAAGTACAAAATGTAAACATTTTTTTACACATTAACTGTTTTCATGTTGGCTAGTGACTTCCAACAAGGGGCCTGGTGCCAGCCTGTCTATGTCCCTGTCTGGCTGCCGATAAGTCTGTGGCTCCAAATGTTAGACACCTCCGGTCAATGTATGGGCAGAGCAGGGGAGTGCAGAGGTATTGTAAACGTTGGAGACAGAGTGTCTAGGCACCGAGTTGGAGTTTAACCTGAGAAGGAAACAAATATTCTGGTGAGGGGATTCTGTTTTCGAGGAAACCAAGGAGGATAGGGTGTTGGTTAGCAGTCTCATGGTGCCCTTAAGGTGGGGAAAAAAGGCGTGTCCCTCATGCCCAGTATTCATGGAGAGGACAGCATGCATGTCTACCCATTCCCTAGCCGACCTCCAACTTGGTAGAGATACCTTTATTTAGTCAGGGAAGATTCAGCTAGTTTATTCACTTTTTGTGACTAACCAGAACTTTCATTACATTTCTAACAATTTGAGCACCCCATTAGAATGTATGGGTCATTGTCTATTGAAACAAAGTGTTTCAATTGTTGTCTGACAAGTTAGTTAACTATATTTGATAGCTCAATCCGGTCTGTGGGTCTCTCCATAGAAGTCTATAGAGCCCTTTATGGCTTTGTGAGTGAGAATGAATTGGGTATCGCAGTTGTCTGGAATATTTGTATTGGCCCAATGTAATATACCCACATAAAAAAAGTAAAATTGACATAGAGCACCCTGAGCACGTGACCTGGTGGAATTAGTTCTTGGGAGTCCAGGGCATATAACCAGAGGCTTGGGGAATCATTAGGGCAAATATTCCTTTTAACATTTATTTCTGGGTCCTATACCAATAATGCAACTATATAGTCCTTTTATTTAAAATTACTTTTTGGCTATTACAAAAGCATTAGTCCATATGATGATCTGTGGCTAGGGTATGTAGAGATCTGGACACCAGATCCATAGGCCCAATAGTTTTGTGGTTATGACACCTACTCCCCCCTCCAACCGGTGAAGCCAAGGGGATGATACTTTTAGATGGTCCCCTAGCTTCACCTCTTAGTGGCTTCTGTCTTGAAAGTCCATTGGAATGTCGGATATTTTTGCTACCCAAGTGCCCAGCTAGAGAGACATCATCTGCATCATTTCTGAGGGACAACTAACTGCCCCTTCATTTTCCCAGGAACCCATACATACCCCCCGTCCCCCCTTCTCTTTCTGGATAGTTTTCTATCTTACCCCAGTAAATGTCTTGTTCTACACTACCTTGGTTCCTCCACACTAGCCCAGCGGAGCCCCAACAGGTAATGGACCCACCCGGTTTCCTCTAGGGTGGCTCCTTCCTCGTCCTCCAGGTCATGATACTGAGGTACTGACACTCCATGTATCCAAGATCGTTCCCCAGCAGGACATGCACTAGTAAGCCAGCTATCACTCCCACTTCTCTGTTGCCGCTTCCACTTCGCCAATCCATGTATACCAGGGCTACAGGGATGGTGAATAGCTGTCTACCACTACCATCACATTCAGTTCCTCAGTTAATACAGGAGAGTCATTCACTAAATCTGGGTGGATCTCCATAAACACAGCCTCAGTGTACCGGAACCCTTGAACTGATCATTCATCCACCACTGTGTTAATGGTGGAGTACAACATCCACTCCTCAGGGCAGTTATGGAACTGCTTCCCTTCCTCCTCCTGGTTAGGCCGAAACAAGACAAAGGTTAGCCTTGTACATGCTTGGGCCACCGTGGTTGGTTAGGGCAATCTCTCTGTGCATGGCCTTGCTGTTGGCACCCATTGCACTGAGGCTTGAAGTGAGGTTCTCAGTTACAGGGGCAAGAATCAGCAGGGACTGGGGTTGGGCTGGTATCTAGGCTCCAGCTCTGGTCATGATTTCCCAGTTAGGTGCAGGAGCAGTTGGCCGTGGGGGTGTGGGCATTCCCTGGTGGGGAGGGGATGGGGTGGTCTCCCCCAGGGTGCTGAGCTGCTTGGGTATGCTGTCCTTGGCTCTCCCTGGTTTTCCTTATACTGAACGGCCAGCTGGTGGTAGGCTTCTGGTCCAGGATCCACTCTTGTTTATTGTCTGGGCACACCGAGTAAAATTGCTCCAGCAGCACTACATGCTTTGCCTCATCTAAGGTGCGAATGTCCTGGCCCTTCCACCAGCTGTCACAGAAATGCCTTATGTGGCACATCAGCTCCACATAGGTGTCCCCTGATCACTTGGCCAGGGTGCAGAACAGCTTTTGGCATGTTTCTGGCGTGATGGCATACCAATTGAGCAGTAACAAATGTCGCACCCCCTCATAACCCGCTGCAAACTCCCAGGAAATAGCCTAGTATGCTATGTTGGCTCATCAACTAAGCCAGCTGACAAGGAGCTTTACCCACTCGGTCGGAGAATTCTGGTGTAGATCGCACTGTCATTCAAAGTCCTGCAGGAAACCATTGATGTTCTCCTGGTTCTCGTCAAAGTATTAAAGCTGCCGTAAGCAACTTTGAGCTGGACAGAGAGGGGTCCTCCTGAATCATCAGTTGAGTGGCAAGATGTGGCAGAAGTTGATCTCCTATCTCGTTTGCTGCATACCTCTTGACTGAGCCGTTCCATTATGGCTATCGTCTGATCTGCAGTCAGGCCCCGGTTACCGACCTGAAGACAGAGTGTCTGGGTGTTGGGCTGGAGTTTAACTCATGAACCCTGCATAGACTGGCTTACATTCTGGGAAGAGTGGTTTTAGTAAGGGATCTCAGGAGAGGATAGGTTGTTGGTTAGCTGTCTCAGGTTGCCCTATGATTGGGGAAAGGGGTGTCCCTCTTGCCCAGTGTTTGTAGTGAGGATAGGATGCATGTATACTCATTCCATAGTTGACCTCCTTTCAGGTAGAGATAACTTTATTCAATCAGAGAGGTGTCGGCTAGTTGAGTGAGTTAACTCTGCGTTGTATTCACATTTTGTCATGACCTGGAATTCCATACCGTTTCTAACAATTTGGGCTTCCAATTAGATTTTATGTAGGTCAGGAACAATACCTGGGGACAAGTATATAAAAGTTAGTGGTTAACCACAAGACAATGGATCAAAGGAATATCCCTTGCATAGCACTTGACACCACTTGCCCTTTATCTATTGAAACACAGTTATCACAACCACCTAGAACTGTTGGGCTTTGGATCTGGTGACTAGAACACTATGTACACTTGCCACATTGGCCAGATGGACTAAAGCTATTATAATGACCACAAAGATGTTTCATAGTTTGGTCCTATCACTTTGTTATGGGCATAGGACCAAACTACGATTACTAACCTTTTTATTTTCTCTAGTGTTTCCCCAAGCCCCTGGGTATGTGCCCTAGACCCCTAAAGGACCATTTCCACTGGGTTATCTGGGACAATTTCATTGTTTTTTTTGGTAAATATATATTGCAGAGGGCCAATAAAAATATTTTGAGAGTAATATCACTTTAAGGGTGATCAGTAGCCAACTGTGATCACCTGTTTGCTCCCAGTACCAGAGCCAGGGATTTGAACTTGCGGTAAGAGGTAGACAGGGCTCCATAGACTTCTATGGGAGATACACAGATCTGATTAAGTCATCAAGTATAGTTAACTAGGTTGTCAAACAATTGAAACACTTTGTTTCTATAGGTAATGGTCAAGTGATGTCAGGTGCTTTTGAAGTGATATCCATTTGATCCATTATCTTGAGACTAACTGCTAATTAGTAAATACTTGACCTTTGTCATTATTGCTGACACCCCATATAATCTAAAAGGGAGTCAGAATGTTTAGAAATATTATGAAAGTCCTTGTCAGCGACCAAAATTGAATACACCTAGTCGATTCCTCTCCAACTAGGTGATGATTATACCTACCACATTTCCTCCCCACAAGCACCGTAAAACGCTGGGAGCCAGCAAAAAGACTCCAATTGAATAGCAAACTAACTTATGGCCTCACTTACGGGCTCCAGTAACTTACAATTGCTTAATTGAATCGAGCTCCATGTTATTATTATTACTTTTTTTAAATACTAAAAACATGCTGCCTATTTTAAAGTGAAATACTTCAGAAGAATGACCACAATGGACTTTCAAGCATATCCAGAGTACTGTGAATCAGATTTTGAATCACAAAAAATGTGTAAAAAATAAAAATAGAAAATTGCCCTTTAAATGCCAGTACTTAGGCTGCAATTGAAGCCAGTGGTGCAGTACTTAGGCAAGCCTCGCAAAGTGAGGCTCACCAGCGTTGCAGCAGTTCAAGGACGTAGCTATAAAAACAAAACAAAATAAGGAAATCATATACAAAACATTATACCACACTCACACACAGCACAGGGGGAGAGACAGGAAGCCTGAGAGTGAGGTTGCAAACAAATCCATATTTGGCTTTTTTCGTCACTCGAAAATCAGCTAAGCAAGGAGAAAAATGGCGGACGAAAAACTTAAAATGTCTGAAACAGCATGAAAACGAGGCTCAGCATTTCACTGTAAGAAAGAATGACTTACTCATTACAGGGTAGATATAACCACTATGGCCTTTTTTTCCAATGCTCCCGTAGACATTTTTGGAAGGCTAACTCACAACTTCAGGAGTTTTGAGTGCCAGAACTATTCTATGGCTGTGCAAAAAAATAAGCCTGTTAACTGACTGACTCATACTCAGGAGGGTTTGCCAGGAGCTCTCTAGTTCGAACTTATGCTCGCAGCCTCTCATAGGAGACTACGAGTCTGAATTTCAGTAGTCTCACAGCAACGCTACAGAATGGTACCCATTACTTTGACCACACTAGACTAATCTTCCCTTAACCTAGTCCCTTATCCCTATTTATATTAACCCCTCATGGTTACATAATAATATAAACTAATGCTGGGAGTTTATGACCCCTCTGCCTGTGACCTCCTACCCCATACCAGCCATTGGATCCCTCTCAATACCCTCTATGCTCTGTGAGCTATGGATTTGAAACATCCAGGTTTTTTTAAGGCATTTTTTGTGCCTTTACGGGGGGTTGAAAGTAGTTTTTTTTTTTACAATTTTATGAGATTGTTATGGGAGGCATGTGATAGGAGTTTTGAAAATCTGATGGCATTTCTCAAGGGTTTAATTTAAGTGTGTGATGTGACAGCTCAGTGTTGATTTGTGAGTGCACTTCACAAGGCTCAATTCTTAAGGGAACCATGGTATGAGGCCTATGTTAAGTCTCCCTATTTAGACTCAAAATACAACTCCTTTTGAAGATCTCACAATTTGCTTCTTGAGACATTTCATGTTGGAATCCCTTTCTCTCACCCAAACCCTCCCCAAGTTAAGGTTACACAATTTAGAGAACTTTGACCGACATACAATACAGTTAGAAGTAGTAAAGACAGAGGAAAGCAAGAAAAAAATAATATTACTCTGCTCATTGCTTAGCTGAAATAGGAGGTGAAGGAAGATATGAGATAACTGCTATGTGCACTGTATATGTTCTTTTTTTCTTACATGCTCCATGAATACTTTTACATATTTAATGTTCATGGGGACAATGTTATGTCATGCCTCTATCTCTGTTCAATTAGATTGAAATTGCATACTTACTACAACTGTAACTTTTAAAATGCGACATGTAAATAAAATAAAATCTGAATGAAACTAAAAACATGAGCAAGTACCTTAAAATGTATACAGTATAGTTGGAGATAAGTGACTAAAAGACATTGCCCCTCTGAACTTCATCAAGATCTATCTATCTATCTATCTATCTATCTATCTATCTATCTATCTATCTATATATCTATCTATCTCTCAATCTATCTATCTTTAGTTATTCAGTCGTGTCTGACTCTCCATGACCCTATGGACTGCTGCACAACAGGCACATATGTCAGCCACTGCCCCTCTGCACTTCATCAAACTAATTTCTATACATATATACAGTGTCTTGCAAAAGTATTCACCCCCTTGGTATTTTTCGTGTTTTGTTGCCTGACAACCTGGAATTAACATGGATTGTTTGGGGATTTGCATCATTTAATTTACAGAACATGCCCACAACTTTGAAGATGTTTTTTTTTATTGTGAAACAAACAACAAATAGGACAAAATAACAGAAAAGGTCAATTTGCATAACTATTCACCCCCCTAAAGTCAATACTTCATAGAGCCACCTTTTGCAGCAATCACAGCTCGCTTTGGATAAGTCTCTATGAGCTTGCCACATCTAACCACTGGGATTTTTGCCTATTCCTTCTTGCAAAACTGCTCCAGCTCCTTCAAGTTGGATGGTTTGCGCTTGTGAACAGCAGTCTTTAAGTCTGACCACAAATTTTCTATTGGATTGAGGTCTGGGCTTTCACTAGGCAATTCCAAAACATTTACATGTTTTCCCTTAAACCACTTTAGCAGTGTGTTTGGGGTCATTGTCCTGCTTGCAGGTTAACCTCTGTCCTAGCCTAAAATCATGCACAGAGTGACACAAGAATATCCCTGTATTTAACACCATCCATCTTTTCCTCATCTCTGACCTGTTTCCCAGTCCCGGCTGCTGAAAAACATCCCCACAGCATGATGCTTCCACCACCATGTTTCACTGTGGGGATGGTGTTCTTTGGGTCATGTGATGTGTTGGGTTTGCGCCAGACATAGCGTTTTCTTTCATGGCCGTAAAGTTAAATTTTAGTCTCATCAGATCAGAGCACATTCCTCCATACATTTTGGGAGTCTCCCACATGCCTTTTCGCAAACTCAAAAGTTGCCATTTAGTTTTTTGTTGAAAGTAATGGCTTTCTTCTGGCCACTCTGCCATAAAGCCCAACTCTATGGAGCGCAAGGCTTATTGTCGTCCTATGTACAGATACTCCAGTCTCTGCTGTGGAACTCTGCAGCTCCTCCAGGGTTACCTTAGGTCTCTGTGCTGCCTCTCTGATTAATGCCCTCCTTGCCCGGTCCATGAGTTTTGGTGGGCGGCCATCTCTTGGCAGGTATGCTGTTGTGCCATGTTCTTTCCATTTGGTTATGATAGATTTGATGGTACTCTTGGGGATCATCAAAGATTTAGATATTTTTTTTACAACCTAACCCTGACTTGTACTTCTCAACAACACTGTCCCTTACTTGTTTGAGAGTTCCTTGGTCTTCATGGCAGTGTTTGGTTAGTGGTGCCTCTTGCTTAGGTGTTGCAGCCTCTGGGGTCTTTCAAAAAAGGTGTGTATTTATAATGACAGATCATGAGACACTTAGATTGCACACAGGTGGACATCATTTCACTAATTAAGTTACTTCTGAAGGTAATTGGTTACACCAGAGCTTTTTATGGGCTTCATAACAAAGGGGGTGAATACATACACACATGCCAATTTTCTGTTTTCTATTTTTAAAAAATAGTTTTATGTATATAATTTTTCTCATTTCACTTCACCAACTTAAACTATTGTGATCTGATCCATCACATACAATTCAGATTACCAAATCATTGAACTTAAGTCTGTAATGTAACACAATAGTTAAAAAGTCAAGGGGGGTGAATAATTTTGCAAGGCACTGTACTTTACTGAATCCAGCAAAAAAAAAATAATCAAATAAGTGTTCCAATACATTTGCTCATAATCAGAGCAACCACTTTTTATGATCTGACTGCAATAACATAATAGTATTGAATCATTGTATTCCCAATACAAAATTGTACAGAACAACTCCACCACCTACTGGCTGTATCAAGAATCTAAAGGACTGATAAAATAACTGCAATATCTAACAGACTTCCCCTCTCCCTACATCTGATACAAAAGAACAATTTATTCACTACAAATTCATGTTGATTTAAAAGGCTCTACTTTTCCTTTTTTTTTCTTCTACTTTTATAAAGACACAGGAAATCGCCAAAATGAAATAAACTTGTCATTGGCAAACTTTACAGCCTGCTCTACCACATCAGTATAACTGTAGAGACATAGCAGATCAATATTAAAAACAAGCTGTGCAAATCATGATGCTTAGAGTATAAAACTCACCACTATTAAATAGAAAATGACTTTAAAACTCACAAAAGTTACATGCAGGGGAGGCGCTAACACCAGTGCAGCCGATGCAAGGCACCGGGGCCAGAGCCTTTGAGGAGTCCACTGCTGACCTCGCTGTGGCCCTCCTTGCCCCCCCCCCCCCCCGCAGCTCCCATGGCTCTGCTCGGCCCTCACGGCCTATCAAGGCCCTCCGTGGCCCTCCTTGCTACCCTCTGCCTCCTGCAGCCCTTCTTGCCCCCTTGTGTCTCTGCTCGTATATGTATGTATGTATATGTATATATATATATATATATATACATATATATATATATAGTAATTTAGTAATTATTAATCTATATATATATATATGTAGATTAATAATGAGTATTGCAATATGATTTGATACCTTTTGTATTAGACAAATGTCTTGTTGATAATGACGAGCTTTCAAGAGGCTCAACCTCTCTTTATCAAGTCTGAAGCAATACTAACATGACATGGAACCTTTAGTTTGAATAATAACAGTGATGCAGATAGAGTGGAGACAGCATCTGACATCATCAGGTAAATACATATTTGGGTAACAAACACAACATAGTAAAGGAAACATATATATGCATACTATACACATATACATCAATATATGCATGAAAATACAGAGCACTGTAGTCCATAGTGATATCTTTCCTGTTGGACAAGCCTGTTATGGTGTAATAAGAAAAAATCACATGAAATTCTGATAATGTGTTAGAAAACCCAAGTCCATATTAAGTCCTGTAATTTTTGTGTTGAAGAATGTGATCATCTTTATTTCAAATGTGTTTCTCTCTTGGATGTTTTTAAATTTTCCTCTGAGTATTTTGACTTAAGTTTTGGATGGAGTGATCATTCTGGCTAAAATGGTGTCCTACTGGGGTACAATTCATTATGCTTTCTTATTGAATGCCTGTGTAAATTCATCCTTAAATGCATCTTTTGGACGGTTTCTCCAATGTAACAGCCTGTGTCACATATATTACATTGTATTATATAAACCACATTGAACAATGTACATGAACACGATCCTTTGATGTTATAGGTCTTGTACAAGGTTTATTTCCAATTTTTTATATTCAGTTGTTCATTGGCGAATTTTTTGCTGACAAGTTTTTGTTTCAGGTTTGGTTGTTGTTTAAATGCAAGGATCGGAGGGAATATATATTTGAATTCAGCATCTTCAATTAGTAATGGCTGTGTTTTTAAATTGTTATCACGGTCTCCAGTGTTTGAGCAAATCCGATGGTATCTAATAGCTTGACTATGGATGATGGCTTGTTTGGTGTGGGAGGGATGAAAACTGAAGCTGTGTACGTAACTACATCTGTCTGTGGGTTTTCTATATAAAGATGAGTGGAGACTGCCATTGTTGATGGATATAGTATTGTCTAGAAAGTTTACCTGTTCTGTAGAGAAATCCATTTTAAGTTTTATAGACGAATGGAAGGTGTTGAATGAACTATGAAAGTCTCTGAGTTTGCTTTCTCTTTCTGTCCATACAATGAACAGATCATCTATGTAACGGTAGTATTTGTATGGTTTGTAAATGGATACAGATAAGAATGTTTCTTCTAGATTGGCCATAAATAGATTTGCGTATTGTGGAGACATTTTGGTTCTCATGGCAGTCCCCATCATCTCTAGGTAGGTATCTTGTTTAAAAGTAAAATAGTTGTGGGTAGGGACATATTCTATTAGTTTAACAATAATATCAGGGCCATATATATTGTTTTGTATATTTGTTGAAAGAAACTTAAAGCATGCCTCAAAAATGATGGCATGATACAGTGTTATACATTGTGTTTTCTGTCTGTTTATGTACTATTTGTTGTTTTGTATCTTTCCCCCCTCTCCCACTCCTGTGTCTCTTTCCCCCTCTCTCCCTCCCCTGGGTCCCTTTGCCCCTCTCTCCCTCCCCTGGGTCTTTTTCCCCCTCCCTCTCTTGTGTCTCATTGCCCCGCTCTCCCTCCCCTGTGCTCCCCCCCCTCGCCCCTGTGTGTTTTTAATTCCACTCCCTCCCATGTCTCTTTCCCCCCCTCACCTCCATTTGTCCCCTCTGTGTCTCTTCTCTTCCCCCTCTCCCTCCCATGTGTATTTTTCCTCCATCTCCCTCCCCTGTGTAGATTACGTTTTTAACTGTCGCAATATTTTCAAGGCTATAAATTGGAAGCCCTTTGTGGTTCTCTCCCACAGCTATTACGGACCATACAAGGAGCACTTTCAGCACTCATTGTGGGCCTCCCCCCCCCCCCCCCCCACCTTGTGGGCCTATTTCGGGCCTAGCGATGAGCGCCTTCGGAGACATGGCTGTCAGTATCAGAGACACCTGTATCTGAAGAAATCAGAGCACTATTGACTGATCTTTTTACTAAACAAGTTTGTGAGAATGAATAAATCTCTCAAGAGGGAATTAGACAAAAGCACCAAAGAATAAATTCTTCAACTTCGCAAGAGAATGAATACAATAGAATAAGAAGTTAAAAGTGTTAACGAAATAGAGGATTCTCAGAATCTGGAACTGACCTCAAACACCGAATCAGTGAATTAGAAGATCAATGTTTCCCCAACATAAAAGTTTCTTATGCTTGGGACATAGGGACTATAGACCAGAATATATGGTTTGTGTTCATGGGTTACTAGTAACAGTGTGATTAATCCAACGTATTGCAACAATGTTTTAAAACCATATGACGGGTAAAGTGTTACTAGGAACTAACCAGAGTCATAGAGGAAGAACGATTTTCCTGCTTCTGCCATTATTGAGCCAGTTCTTGTTAGGTGACACCATCCTTAATTATTGTTGCTATAAAGTAACCCCATTTTTAATTACTGTTGCTATAAGGGACCCCCTCTCACTTAGACAATCCTTCTCCAGGAAAGTATAATTTGAACACTAATATTGTCAACCCCTGGGAGTTTCCTGACAGGAGGAAGACAGATAGTGAAACTAAGTACCCCTCCCAGGCCAAATAATGTCCAGCTGATCAGTACGGAACACAGACCTGACAACTGGTAGTTTGGTCTTAGTGATCATTTTAATAACACTGGAGTTGCAGCATAATGTATAACCCCTTTTTAATTTTCAAGATTTTTTATTGCCAAGTACAAACATTGTCGCAGACATTTTTATGATCATTTGAAATGTAACAATTTGTTAATAAAGTTTAGTCATTTTGTATAATGTGGTTCCTATTCATTATTGAACTATCACAATATTTCTTCAACTTTTCAGTTTTTGTAAAACAAAAAAAAACATAAGGGTTATATATCATTTAAATTATGAAATGAAAGAAAATTAAACCAAATAACTACTATAAATGGGCTGACACAATTAGCCCAGCCCAGTCGTCACTTTTAGGTTTTAGCGTGAGGTTGGCCAATTTCCAGCCAATCTGCCCACGCCAAGAGGTCCATTTCCAGCCTGCATTAATATCTACCAAATCTTAGAAGACGAGTTCTAAAAAATGCTTTCTTAATAAAATGTTCATTGTATGGAGTGAACTAAGCCATGAGTCCCAAGTCTCTAGAACTACTGAGTATGTGTTTGTTATTGTATGGTTAAGTCTGTTATGAATCATTATAACATTCAGTTAATTGATCACGTCTCTTAAATTAAATGATGGGGTCTTCCATTTACAGGCAATGTGTTTTTTAGTGGAAATTAGATACTGTAGCTATTTATTTTGTATTTTTGATAGTAATGGGGTATGGTTACTCAGAAGGCAAATATCTTTGGATAGAGTAGTGTTTTTTGAAGAATATTAGATTCTAGTTCTAAAGTTTTGGTCCAAATCTGTTGGGCAACCGGACATTCCCACCACGTGTGGATGAAAGTACCTATTGTTTGGCATTGCCTGAAGCAATTGGATGGAGTTTGGGGATTCATTTTGTGCATTATGTCAGGGGTGTAGTATGCTCTATGCAAAATTTTAAATGTCATTTCCAATAAGCTATAATTCAGTGAGCCTTTAATTAAGTTTCCCATTTAGGAGAGTCTTAATGTAAGCCCATGTCAGCCTCCCATTTTTCCCTAAATGGAGGTTTAAAGTTGTTGGAGGGTGCGTTTATGATTGCATAAAGGGAGCTCAAAACCCCCTTAGACAAAGGAGTTTTGTTGCTAATGAGAGACAGCCAACTAGTTTGGGGTTATTCCAATTTCTGATCAGATCAAATTCTGTTTTTAGATGCTCAAACAAAATTGTTTGGTCATTTAGTAACCAATTACCTAGCCTATCTAGTTTATGTCTTGTCCACCATATTTTTTAGTCCTCCCTGTATGACCCCTTTTTAATGTTCATGCAAGACTTTAAGTAATTATGGATCATGCATAATCTATATGGCTAGCAAGATGCAGAGAAGGGTTTTATGCATTGTATAGGTATCTTTTAATATCCTGGCTCGATTTAATGATTAAAATGGAATCATCCTGTACCCTCACGCTAGATGGCTTAGCAAGGGGACAAGGGGCTACTCCCCGGAATCCCAAAGGCTGGTACCATAGACAAGCATTTATCACTCAGGGACTGTATATGTTTATTAATTGTATTTTATGTCAATTATACCATTTAGTTATTTAACCCAAGTCCCTACAAGTTTAGATGGCCATTTAGCCAGTCCGGCTCGCTGTCTTTGCCCATGCTGTGACTAACCCCTACCGAGTTTATAGAGAGGAGGAAGGAAATTCCTCATATGGGCCGGGACTGACACTCGCCCTAAGTGTTCACCCCCCAGATATGTTAATGTTTTACCATGCCTATAAATATATTGTGTTTTACCAATAAAGGAGTTCCAATTTGTTCTTACATAATCTATGTGTGTGTCATTCTGGGGGAGATTAATAATTCTTGCTTGTGTTATTGTTGCTGGACCTGCCTGGGGAAATAGTTACTATCGGTAACTACTACAGTGCCTGTATTCCTGTGCTAACCTTGGTTCATATCCTGTTAGCAGGGATACAATGAAGCGCCAGCCTTCTCGGTAGACGTTACTGAAAGCATCACAGCCAGTTCCATTAAAACTACACAAATCTTTGAGATAGCGGGGCAATGACTTAGCACCAAATCACATTTTATTTATACTCTTCTACTGACACAGATATCACCTTACTTTGTTTTACTACTGAAATACTACTACTAATGCTCTAAGAATAAAAAGTAGTGAAAGAGGAGAGGGAAAAAAAATACACATTAATAAAGATTGAAAAGTGTCCAGCTGGACATTCCCATGCCTGGGAGGATTAGTTAACACACTACCCTGTTTAGCTCTGACTATAGTGCTCTTTTTGCTGTAATTCTCTGTTTAGCGCTAATGTATAATCCCTCTTTAAAGAATATTAAAAAGGGGTTATACATTATGCCGCAACGCCAGTGTTATTAAAATATGATTACTGAGGTTAAACTAGCCCCCCCCCCCCTACTGTCTTTAGTATCCCCTTGTGAACTCCTCTAACTGATCAGGTAGGTGTTCCCTACTGACCAGCTGGGGATTCATTTGCTTGGGAGGGGCAATTAACATGAGACCCCTTTTAGCGCTGATTTGCTATAGCTCTTTTTTTGCTGTAATTTCCCTCTTAGCGATAAACACCACTACAGAGCTACTTTTGGCCGCTGATTCTTGTTTAACACTGCACCCCGCTATAAAGATATGTTTACCTTGTGAGACCTCGTTTAACGCTCAGAACCACGCCACAGTGTTAAAGAAGACAGAACTGCAGACAGGAACTAGAAGGACAAGAAAAATGACAGCCTGGACCTGAAAGCCCCAGAAAGAGACTCATTCCTTCCTCAACCATTCAGAGACAAGGTACAGAATAATTTTCATGTTCCCTTGTTTCTCATCATATGATTGTTATTTGTCCATTAAAATCTACAGTAATTGTATTGTTTTTGTACTATTTTACAGAACATGAGTAAGCGCAAAGAAGATCAGCCCAAATTGAAAAGACAAAGCATTTCTCTGGATGTGAAGATGCAGGTGCTGGACTGCTTTGAAAAAGGACAATGCCAAGTGGACATTGGAGCGGATTTAAAGTTGTTAACCTCCACAATCCGCACCACCCGTAAAAATAAGGAGAAGATCAAGTCTTCGGCAACCAGCAGCACTACATCTTTTTGTCAAGAATATTACCCAGTCCAGAAGCTACGCTCTGGAGGAAATGGAGAAGTGGCTTTCCATCTGGATTGAGGATGAAATAGAGCATTACATGCCTCTCAGCTAGGCCATAATCATGGAGAAGGTCAGAAGCATCTTTGGTCATATCCAAAGCAAAACACCAGATGTGACTGAAAGCTTTTCAACCAGCAGAGGTTGGTTTGATTGCTTTAAGAAAAGAAGCAATCTGGACAACATCAAAATCACAGGAGAAGGGGCGAGCATTCCAGCCGCTTTGGTGGACATCATACAAAGAGACAATTATCCTCTAGAACTGGTGTTCAATGTTGATGAGAAGGGACTGTTCTGAAATCTAGTGCCAAGCTGCACCTTCCTTTGATGTCAGCAGAAGCAAGCACCGGTATTCAAAGCAGCCAAAGACTGTCTAACCCTTCTTCTGGGTGGGAATGCCAGTGGCGATTTCAAGAACAAGCCATTGATGGCGTACCATTCAAAAAAATCTATAGCCATTAAGGGGACTTCAAAATCCACATTGCCGGTCGTTTGGTAATTCAACTGTAAATCTTGGATCAACATGGACATCTTCAAAAACTGGTTCACTGAACATTTCTGCCCATTGGTCCAACGCTACTGCAGGTGTAAGGGGATTGAGGCAAAAGCGCTCCTGTTGATGGACAATGCTCCAAGCCAGCCTAACAACTCTATTGCCCCATCCCAATGGAAGTAGTTTTCCTGCCACCCAACACTACTTCACTCATCCAATTAATAGATCAGGGTTTCATTGCAACCTTCAAGGCCTATTATCCTTGTTGCACATTTTGTCAGCTCATTGACCAGACAGCAAGGACAAAGAATGCCTGAAAGCAGTGTGAAGTAAGATATGGTCAAAGCTGTGGGCGAATGTTAAACCAGAAAATATAATTATTGACAAGATTGTAGACCTGGTCAATACGGATGGGCTGGGAAATGCAGACACCCAGGACTTTAAGGAGTTGAATCAGATAGGTAAGGGAACTTACTGGCTTATTGTCAGGGATTGTCAAGTGATTGATTACCTGTTATGTTAAGTGTGTATTCTATCTACTTACTACCAGATATCCTTATGTTTACATTGATTTACTGTTCCAGAGTTGCGAGTGATCTATTTAAAGCACAACAATTCAATTACTGTCTATCTATTATTAGGTACTAGCTACTTGCCCGTCAAAAATGACGGGAATACAATGTTAAAGCTGAAAATGCTGTACCTTCATCGCTCATTGCGAGCCTCTCCCCATGTGTGGCTTATAGGCCTGGCGCTTGAGTGTTACTGTCCTGGGTTGTGTTACTGGCTTGTGTTAAATGTTAGTGTCTTGGATTAAGTGTTACTAGCTTTCAGTAAGTGTTACTGCTTATGGCTATTTTTTATGTCCTTTGGGTTACTTTTACGTCCTTTTGGGCTAGTTTTATGTCCTTGGGCCTTGTTTTCGTCATTTTGCGTTTTTTCGGCAGCCATTTTTGATCGTGAAAAAATGGGAAATATGCATCAAATTAACTTGCACCCTAACTCACAGGCTCCCAGCCTCTCCCACTGTGGTGTATGTAAGGTAATTTGTAGGCATATTTGTTGTTTTTTTTCATGTCTTTTCAGTTTCGTGGTTCGTCCGTTAAAGTCATCATTTTGCGAGGCGCACAGTGCATGTACGGGTTTTGGTCCGAAGTCAAACGGGTTAGCTAAGTCCCACGTACTTCAACTGCTCACCTCACTTCACGAGGCTTGCGGTCCAATGAGCACCTTTGGCGCTCATTGCAGCCTAACTCCTGCGTGCCTCAACTGCTCGCTCTGCTTACAAAAGGGTTGCAGTGCAATGAGTGCCTTTTGCACTCCTTGCAGCCTCTCCCGCGTGCCTCAACTGCTTGCCTCGCTTTGCAAGGCTCGCAGTTCAAGGAGCGCCTGAGTCTCGTGTGCCTCAACTGCTCGCCTCGCAGTGCAATAAGCGCCTTTGCCGCTCATTGCAGCCTAAGTCCCACGTGGTCGATGGCTCACCTCGCAAGGATCGCAAAGCGTGACCAGCATCGCAAATGCTACCCACACTAACAACTATATGTGTGATTCTCATATTTTTCGTATGTAAATAAATACTAATATAACTCAATGTGACTTGCACGCTGTCAGTGGTTCTAAAAGTATTTTTTTCTTGGTAAAATTATTTAATAAGTTACAGGTGAGCGCCCAGGAAAGCAGTGACTCTGACACTGAGGAACCAAAACAACTTTCTACCGAGTTCCTATTCAAAAGTTTGCATTCCAATCAATGATCTTCCGGAAAGTTTGCAAGCTTGCAAGCTATTTTGCTATTCAATTGGCGTCTTTTTGCGGGTTCTGAGCGACTTCCGAGTTATGGGCTTAAGAAATTGGCGCTGATTATAATAGTAACTTACAGCCTCCAGAAGGCTTTGATCTGTCACTTTCGCAAGGCTAAAATCGGAAATCGCTATTCAATTGCTCAATTCCCCCAAGTTTGCAAATGTATTCGCAACCGTAAACGGCAAATGAAGGATAAAATCCTACATGTTCTAAAGCGAACTCACAAAGGGGTCAAACATCTATTCGTATCACTGTAAATGCAAATAAAAAATCAAGCCTGCACTGTAAATAACGGGGAAAGAGGTGATAGACATTAGAATTAATTGCACAACAGTCTCAAGCCCGCAAATCGGCAGGACATTTTGTTGTTATGTATTAATGAGTTACTACATAACAGGCCACCCTCAGAACTACAACAGTATTGGCATTGAATTTCATAATTCTTTATTTTGCTAATTTGCGAGTCTGATCGCATATCGGACCCCCGAACCTAATTGAATGACAAGTAACCTCCATGTTTTACTTCCGTATTTCTGACAGTCTCATATCCTATTGGCGGATTCAAAGTGGGAGGTTACAGGCTTGCTTAATTGATCATATTCCCACCCTCAACTGCTCCAAACCTGGGGGTATGTCCACCATATGTGGGTAAATGTCCCTGTTGCTTGGCACCCCCTGAAACACAAGTGGCTTTCTGACTTTTTCCATTTTGCAAGCTTCTCTGGGGTAATGTACACCCTGTGGAGCACCTTAATGGAGGTCTCCAGAATGCTGTAGTTAAGGGAGCCCCTGTAAATGTTGGACCATACCACCCGCCATTTGCCTAGGTCCCAGTTCGTATTCATAACGGGTTCCTATGTCAACCATTTGTTTTACCTTGAGTCCTTCTAGTCGGGCATTAAAGGTTTTATAAATCATCCCTAGAATACCCTTTGTTAGTGGGGCCACTTGACAGATTTTAGACAGCCAGTTCATTTCCGGCACTGTGTGGTTCTTTAATAGGGGTGTATAAAATGTTTAAATCTGCAGAAGTTGTAGTGTTCTGACAATGGCAAGCCATGTTTGTCCCTTAAGTTTTTGATTGAGAGGATTTGACCACTAACTAACCACTCTCCCAGCCTATCTAGTTTTTCATTCTTCCACCAATGTTGGGAGATCAGGTTCAAGCTTATTGGCATCTGCGGGTGATTAAGGAGCGAGGTCATATAAGATAGCTTTGGGAAGATTTTTGTGTGCTTACGGGCCCAGTTCCAACATGTTAGCGTGTGCTTTACCATTGGATTAGGTGAGTTTCTAATTTTGGGGGGCATATCAGGAAGCCCCATAATCGTGTCCCAGGTCAATGGCCACATTAATTGGTTTTCTATATAAATCCACGCTGGTTGGTGGGTCGCAGAGTGGGCAATTGGCAAAAAGGATAGTTGAGCGGCCTTGTAATAGAGTTTAATATTTGGACAGGATAGTCCTCCATCTAATTTGTGTAGATACATATTTTTTTTCGCAATT
Source organism: Discoglossus pictus (assembly GCA_027410445.1). Lineage (NCBI taxonomy): Eukaryota > Metazoa > Chordata > Amphibia > Anura > Alytidae > Discoglossus > Discoglossus pictus. The sequence continues at coordinate 41,850,539 of CM050173.1, forward strand.
CGAGATGGACCGTGATTCCAAATAAACCTAAGAATTTGCCTTTGAAAATTAGATATATCTTTATTTTTTACTGGAATAGGGAGAGTTCTAAAAAGGTAAAGGAGTCTGGGCAAAATGTTCATTTTTATAGTATTAATTCTCCCTACCCATGAAAGGCGAAATTTCGTCCATCTACCCAAGTCTGTAATTAAGGTTTTTAGTAAAATTGAATAGTTAGCGTTATATAGGTCATTTAAATTTGCAGTTAACCTAATACCAAGGTAGTTTATATATTTAATGTCCCAATTGAATTTGTATCATTCCTGTAGCCTATTTTTCTCTGCAGCAGGCAAATAAATAGCTAGTGTCTCTGTCTTCTCTAAATTTAATTTTAAGCCCGAAAGCTGACCACATTTTTCTAAAGTTTTAATGAGCTCTGGAACCGAGTGAGTTGGGTTGGACACCACACAAAGCAGATCATCTGCAAACAGACATATTTTAAAATGATGGTGTCCTACCTCTATGCCGGTAATCCTCGATTTGGCCCTGATCACCTGGGCCAGAGGCTCCATGGCCAATGCGAAGAGCAGAGGCGATAGCGGGCATCCTTGTCTAGTGCCCCTCCCAATTCTTATACTCGGTATTGCAGGACCCGGGAGCCTCAGTTTGGCCGAAGTGGAGTTATAGAAAGATTTCAACAAATTAATAAATTGACCACTGATACCAAATTTACCTAGAGTCGCGAATAGATATGGCCATTCCAGGGAGTCAAAGGCCTTTTCTATATCAATGGCCATAAGGCACGCTGATTGTTTGGAGGTTTTGGCTGTATGTATGAGATTAAGGACCTTCCTAATATTATCCCCTGCTTGTCTGTGAGCCACGAAGCCTACTTGGTCATTATGGACCAGACTTGGCAGGATACAAGCCAGTCTATCTGACATAATTTTGGAGAGAATTTCATCACAGTTAAGAAGTGAAATTGGCCTATAATTTTTCATTTCTAGGGGGTCCCTTCCTTCCTTGGGAAATAGTACAATCTCAGCAGCATTAAGCTCTGCCGGCATTTGCTCTCCTGTCAGAATGTTGTTAAAGAGCGTGACCAGGTGCGGGCCAAGGGTTTCTATAAATGTTTTGTAGTATCTATTGGTAAACCCGTCCGGCCCCGGGGATTTACCAGATTTAAGTTTTTGAATTGTTTTGCGTACCTCGTCTAGTGTTATTGAAGCATTAAGGGAGCCCAACTCTTCCCCCGTTATGGTCAGGAGATCACTTGAGTTGAGGAATGCCTGCATTTCATTTAGGTTAAGAGTTTTTGAGCCTTCATAAAGGGACTTGAAAAAGTTGGTGAAAATGGACTGAATTTTACTTGGATTAGCTGTGACCTCTCCCTCCCGTGTCTTTAATTGATGGATTTTATTCTGTGCAATTTTTCGATTGGAGCTTTCTGGATAGAAATGGGCCCGGTTTATTTGCTTTGTCAAAAAACTTTTGCTGAGTCCACCTTAGGGCTTTCTCAGTATGATCCGATAGAAGAGCGTCTAGTTCTGTCCTAACCTTTTCTATTGCCTGTCTTTTTGTGCTGTCTGGGTTGGATTGATTTAGTTTTTCAAGTTTTTTCAGTTCTGCTAGGAGTTCAATTTACCTGGCTTTTCTTTGTTTCTTGTGATGGGAAGTAATTATAATAAGGGATCCCCTAATGTATGCCTTGTGAGTAGCCCACACAATGCTTGCCCTTACCTCTGGGGAAAGGTTAACCTGAAAAAAGAGATCCAGATCTTGGGAAATTTGGTCTTTGACCGCTGGGTTAGCTAAGATTCGCTCGTTAAGTCTCCATGAAAATACAGGCCTCCCCCCGTGTGTCCCATACCAACTCAAGCTTAACAGAAGCATTAGCTGACCATGCACAGGGTATAATCTCTGATTTCTTCACCTGGTCTATGAGGGAGGAATCTACTAAGATGTAGTCTATCCTGGAATAGGTGTTGTGTAATTGGGAAAAATTGGGAAAAAATTGGGAAAAAAATGAGTATTCCTTATCCCTAGGGTGTGTTTCCCTCCAGATATCTGTCAAGTTTAGTTTAAGAAGTAACAGCTTGATTTTCCTCAGCTTTCTAGAGAACCTCTCTTGGCCCCCCTTCCCTGTCCTATCTTGAACCGGGTCCAACACCAAGTTCAGGTCCCCCCCTATTATTACTTTTCCCAACTCCGGCTTATCTAGATTCTTCAATAAATTTAGAACAATCTGATGGGGGTTTGTTGTTGGGGCGTAAATGGAAACCAGAGTTAGCCTATTGCCCTGTACTAATCCTGTGATAATTACAAAGTTACCAGCCGGATCTACCGGCTTTTTCTCCAATGTAAAGGGGAAGTTCCTGTGAAGAAGTATAGCTGCCCCTAGTTTTTTAGTTCTTTGATTGGCTAGAAAAACTGTTGGATAATTCCTGTGGAGGAAGTTTGGATGGTTTTTGTGGACAAAATGAGTCTCCTGCATGAATATGACAGAAGGGTTACGATCTTTATAAGAGAGAAAGGCCTTGCGACATTTAAATGGGGAGTTAAATCCCTTGACATTATGTGTCAGGAAAACAAGGTCTAAATTATTTAAACTATCTGCCATGTGTGTAGTATGGTGTTGTGTTGTCCTGACTTCCCCCACTCCGCTGGATCAGTCCTGAATGCACTATGACCTGATGAGGTAGGCTGGGAGAGTGGACTACTCGCTAACCAGGTAGTCTTACCCCCAGGGAATCTTGTGCTCTGGAGAGGAATGCTTTCTAACCAGGTGGATTTACCCCTGGAGTATCTTGTGTTCAGAAAGAGAGAACATGAATCAGTCAGCAAGCCAAAAAAACAATGTTTAAATAATGAAACATAACAATTAAAAAAATGAACAATACATGTCAGCATATCAAAAACAGTGATCCTCATTAACTATTTCAAATAGCAACTAACTGCCTAGGGTGGGGAGGATATTCGTTCCTCCCTCTAGCCCTAGTATGAGGAAAATGAACAGAATTGAACAATTCCTAACTAAAGAATGCGTACTTTGCTAACTGCAACCTAGCCCTGAAATAGGCCCAAACCTGTGGAGAAAAAAACGTGAGAAGAAATCATACCCAAATCGCCTGTCTTTTTAATATTTACTATCTCTTCCCTGATATTATTCTGAACAACATAATCTTAAACTAACAGTTAATGTTGAACTTTTTAAGCTGCTCTAAACTTTCCACTTTTGTCAATACCCTTATGCATTATTTAAGAGTTCTCACGCATCCTACTATGACATTTGTTCAACCTTCCGGAGCTTGTGAGAGGGAGGTGCCCGGGGTGAGCTCGCCGGTAGTCCCTGACCCTGGTTGCGGTATGCTACCAGAGTCCCTCTGGTTCCTCTGCCTTTTGGGGAGAGGAACATCTGTCCACTGCCTTGACGGCCTTTATTTTTGTCTCACATCTTGCTGTTCTCTAAAGTCCTCAGTTGTGGCCAAGTTGAGATGGATCAGATGTTTCTGGCAAACTTCCAAGGTTTGTGCTGAAAAGGTGGTACCTCCTGCTTGGAAAAGTAAACGGAATGGAAAACCCCATTTATACGGGATCTTGTTCTTTATCAAGACATTTAGTGCCGGTCTCATCTCCCTGCGTTTATTTAGAGTGGAGGGTGCAATGTCAGCGTAGATCCATCTGGGCCCACAACTTGATGGACATTTCTGGAGGCAGAAAGGATACGATCCCTTATTTTCTGTCGGAGAAATCAGACTATTATGTCTTTGGGGAGGCTCTGGTTAGAGGCGGCTCCCAGGGCCCTATGTGCCCTCTCGATCTCAATCTCAGCTTCCTCTACCCCTGTCAGCAAGGTCAATACGACTTCCTTAATGTAAGGTACCAGATTGGTCACCCGTTTGTCAATTCCTCTGAAGCGAATATTATTTCTGCGAGAACGGTTTTCCGCGTCCTCAAGCTTATTTTCCAGGGAGGTGATTCTGTAAGAGTTTGCAGAGATACTCTTGGGTAGAGACCATTTGATCCGTGAGGGTTTCTAAGACATGAGTTCTCTGTCCCAGCTCTTGTATTTCTTTTTTAAAGTCCTGCACGGCCTGAGTCTTTAATAAGGTTTCATACCTTGTCATAATTTTTTCGATCACCTCCGGATCCTGTAATGTTCCCCTCTGCTCACCCTCCATATCCGAGTTGTCAGATAGGTCCAAGGCGGGGCTCTGGGGTAAAGGCTGGCGTTTTGGGAGAGCTTGAAAGTGTTCTGGTATCCCTTTAGCTGTTGTGCTCTTGCGTGTTTTACCCTTCATCTTCCACAAAGGTTGTCAGCTGTGATTTACTAGGACACCCCCAGACAAAAATATTAATCCAGCTTGTGAGACAAGGGGTTTGCTTTTATGCAAAAAATTTTTTTTTTTTTATTTTATTATCATAGCGTCATATTACAGAGTTACATTATGTGCTCCCAGGTAGGGCCTTTTCATCCTTAGTTGTTTACAGGACTAGGGAGAACTGTGTGTGTCACACTGGGTGTATGACATGGAGTGTCTGTACGTCCAAAATTCAACAGGCACCCAGATATATAAAAAAATGTTCCTGCTTTTACTGTAAACTGTCAGGAAGTTTTAGCAGAAAGCAGTCCAGAGCAGTTGTAATTAGTATTACAATTGTGATAGGTTGTGGGATCCCAGCTCAGTACTAAGGTAACTTTGGTGTAACCAGGCCAGTATAAATGCAGGCAAAAAAAATAAATAAAAATAAAAATAAAAAATAAAAGATTTTGTCCACAGGGTGGCAGCAGAGTCCATCTTATGTGCCTTGTACTGGAGTTCTTGTGAGGAAAGATTCTCCATTTGCAAGTTATTCAAATCCATAGTGCTAATTTGTGCATGGTATTGGGTGGCAAACATATATTCTGTTAATGACAGCCCAGATATGGGTTAGATTGTTCAGGCACAGACAATCTGCACAGTTGATAAAGTCTATTAGGGGCTTTGTTTAAGTTAAATAGGCAATCCAGCAACACTATGCTAGTGAGGCCATTTTCCAAGATGACGGTGCCACCGGTGCGTCAGATCCCATGCAGTAATGGCACCTGTACTGGCCTTCTCTGACCCCAGGGATGAAAGTGGGCATCAGGGGTCGGGTAATAGCTCTCCCAGGCTGTTTCGAGTATCTGTTGCCCCACACAGTACCTTAATTCCTGTATGCTGTTGCTGGCAGGCCCTGCAGAGGTGAGTCAGCTTCCTTCTGTAGGCCCTGGTGGAGCCCAACACGGGCTTGTCAGTGCTAGGGTTCGCTGGTCTGTTGTCCTCCAGGGGTATCCTTTCTCTTGGGAACCTACTCAGGGGTAGCAGAAAGCTCTCTTTGTGGGAGGCCAGATGGAATAGGCCTCTACCACACGGTGGTCACTAGAGGCTCTACCCTGGGCACTTGTTTAATTTATTTTGGTCCCTGGCTCCTCCTGATGATATTGAGGAGTGTTTTGGGTAAAAATTCCCCAGAATCGGATACCAAAAATAGTTTATTTCTACATAGTAGTGCAGAGCAGAGCAAAAGCACGTCTGCTCTCTCTGCAAGCTGGACACGCACCCCCCTGGCAATCTGTTTTGATATTGCTGCAGCATTAGTGCTGTGGAGCTGCTGTGTAAGCGTGATGAATGTGTGGAGTGTAATAGTGTGAGTGCGCGAGGCAAATCTGTTAGCGTAGCTGTGTTCTTCCGCATTGTATAAGTTATTGTTGTAAAATGGCGGCTAATGTGTGGTATGCTACTGTGGCTGATTTAGCGTCCTTCGTTTCGGATGTCGTCTGACTTTTTCGGAATATCCGTAGCTGTTTTGTGGTGTTTTGCGTGTTTAGGGTCCTTTAGGCTCGTTTTGCACTTAAATCGAAGTGTAACTTCACTTGCAGAGGTCCTGGGTGCCCCTCCCCCTTGCTGTGGGTAAGCTTTTTATGTGTTTGTTGTTTGCATTTACTGTGTTTGTAATGTTTTTGGGGTCGCGCGGGTTGCGTCCTTGTTTTCAAATCTTGTACGTCTTTTTCGGGAAATCCGTAGGTGTTTGGTGGTGTTTTGCATCTTTAGACTGCTGTAGCCTCGTTTTCGTTTTTTCGGCTGCCATTTTGAGTTAAATTGAGGTGTAACTTCAGTTTTCGAGGTCCTGGCTGCCTCCTATTCCTGTAGGTAAGCTTTTTATGTATTTGTTGTGTTTTTCATGTTTTCATGTGTGCGGGTTTTGGACGATTTTTGCGAGGTCGTAATGGGTCGTAACGTGTCTCGTATTTTCCTTTCGTAACTACGTAAATTTTGTGAGGTCCGCAGTTGCTGGCAAGGAGCGCCTTCTGCGCGAGCCTAGTATTAGTATTAGCTCACAACTATATATGTGATTTAAACTTTAACCTCATACCACCATATTTTAATACCTTGCCACCTCCTTACATTCATCTTTCACGGCTTTACTGGAACTTAAAAGCTTTTGTCCATTTTCCCTACCTCAGTTTTTGTGATCAATAGAAACTTATAAAGAATTCAATATTTTTGATACTACCACAACTCAAGACTAAAATGTCACTTAAAATAATATCACAAAAAACACATGTTGTCAATACACCCCAAAAAGAACACTTGCCTTAAGAGACTTTCGAAAGCTAAAAGCTGATACCATACTCTTAAAAAAACCCATTTTAACAAAACCCAAATACCAAACATTATGTGGGGCTCTATCTCTCAGGCTTATAACTCAAACGCTCATACAAAACATAATTGTTCCTCCATTTTGATCAGTACAAATTGTCCTTTTACCTACTTTTCACATCACTCTGATCAAGATAGTTGCATTCCAATTTTAAATGGACAGCTAGGAACCAAACCTATCACATTAATAAATGTGTATGTTCCTTGTCAACCAACTAAACAATTCTGGGACTTTTTGACCCTTATGATTCAGAAACATGCAACAACTCCCATAATTTGAGGCCAAAATGCTACACCATGTTTATCCTTAGATAGATGGACAGATCTATTCTAGCTAACACCACAATCCTAAGACAGGCAGCCCATACTGACAAAATTCTCAGGATATGGATTATCAACTCAGACCTAATATATGATTGGCAGACCCACCATGCTAACACACAATATTACACTTTCTATATATGCAATAATATAAAGTAGATAAAGGAATCATTCATAAAATAATAAATCCCCACATTGATATAATATTTCAATTGTTCTTAAGACAAATCTAAAACAACCTCTTAGCCACTGGAAATATAACGATTCACTGTGCTTCTAGCTCTTGAGGAAGAATGTTTGTTTTGCGTTTTTTTTAGGCCCTTTGTTCTTTGAAACCTCAGTCGGACGAGCAGGGTGATTGATGTTTTTCAGTTTTTGCCGCTTGTTCATTTTCTTGTATAAGTTGTAAACGAAGGAGTAAATTATGACCTTCTTCCGGAGTGCAAAAGGAAATCCCATCGATAAGTTATTTTATTTGTGCTTAGTACCTTAAGTGTGGGTCTCATCGCCCTTCTTTTTTCTAATGTCAGCAGGAATAAGTCCATGTAAATTTGGATTTTGGATACATCTGGGCCCTTGATGGAGGAGGATTTCCTTATAGCAGTTAGTATGAGGTCCCTGTTTTTTTGGTGCAAAAATGTCAGTATCACATGTTTGGGGAGACCTGGGGTGTTCATTGACCCTAAGGCTCTGTGAGCTCTCTCAATCTCCCAACTATCTGCTGGTATATCCTGAATATATCATAGAGGAGTTGTATTGTTTCAGATCAGTTACTGGTCTAGGGAGGCCTCTAAACCTCAGGTTATGTCTTCTTGACCTGTTTTCCAGGTCTTTGTACTTATCCTTAAGCTCAGAAATTTTGGAAGAATTTTGAGATATTTCTCTCTTATCCCTTTCTTGAGCTTCAACTGTTTGGTCAGAGACTTCTTCCAGAAGTTGCATCCTTTGGCATACATATATTTTCTAAGATTGTCAACAGCATTTGTGAATTATTCTTGAAGAAGTTTTTTAAATGTTGTCATCGATTTGTTTGAGACTTCCAAGTGAGGAAGAGCTGGGCCTGGTTTGTCTTTACAGTCAGACACATCTGATTGATCTGAACCAATTAATCCCCAAATCTCACCTCGTTGTTATAAACAATGCTCAACCCTAGGCACATGTTTCCACTTATGGTGGGGGTGCAAAGTAGTACAGTCGTTATGGACTAGAGCTAGCTGATAGGATCAGATTAGTGAGTAATCATGTATTCTGATGTGTGTATATTATTATATCTGGGTACCAAGATATAATGAGAGAAAATAATGCACAGAAGTCAGAGTGCCATCAGAATAGTCTCTGAATTTTTTTTGGGCGGCAGAATCTTATATAGCATAACACACGTCACAGCTAGTTGAAAATAGGGTTAAATACATATTTGCAAGCAAGTGTCTTTTTCTCTCTAACTCAGCAAAACAATCTTTATCTAATCACGACTTCCTATAGATATTTGTGCTCCGTAGACCCAGAGACAAAGGGAGGAAACAGGAAACAGATGTGGGAATATTACCTTAAACATTTCTACAGAATTCCCACTTAAATATTCTAGTAAGATACAAGGAAAAAGCAAGCTGATATACTTTTTATAATCATGATATTCTTAGCTAATTATTTCATAATGAGGAAATTAAAATACCTAACAGTCCCTCATCTTATAAATGTATTAAACAAAGGTCTTAAAGCAAGGTTCAGTTTAAATGGTAACATTGCCATTGACGGTCTGGCAGTGGAACAGGTTCCAAATTGATGATCTGTGAGGGCACAGTCCTATTCACAGGGCTCACCTTGGTGAGATCAATAGTCTCTCTGGGCTCCTTCTTTTTTCAGTACCTGAATATGCAAATATTCCATGTTGTTACCTCTGCCTGAGGTGTAGATTCCAAAAGTATGTCTCCCTTCATCACACTTTTGTATAGCTGATTTTGGCTGCAGGAGGATGGCTCCACACCCTGTGTCAGCTTTAAGCGTCTCTTTGTACTTTTGCACTTCATGTGATTAGGTGGGGAGTAACCCCAGTCAGCTCCTGTATTCCATAAGGCCAGTTTCCGGCTCGAAGGACCAAAATGATAGGATCAGATTAGTGAGTAATCATGTATTCTGATGTGTGTATATTATTATATCTGGGTACCAAGATAGAATGAGAGAAAATAATGCACAGAAGTCAGAGTGCCATCAAAATAGGCTCTGAATTTATTTGGACGGCAGAATCTTATATAGCATAACACACGTCACAGCTAGTTGAAAATAGGGTTAAAATACATATTTAGCAAGCAAGTGTCTTTTCCTCTCTAAACTCAGCAAAAACAATCTTTATCTAATCACGACTTCCTATAGATATTTGTGCTCCGTAGGACCCAGAGACAACGGGAGGAAACAGGAAACAGATGTGGGAATATTACCTTAACATTTCTACAGAATTCCCAACTTAAATAATTCTTGTAAGATACAAGGAAAAAGCAAGCTGTTATACCTTTTTTAATTCTTGATATTCTTAGCTAATTATTTCATAATGAGGAAATTAAAATACCTAACACTAGCTATAGAGTCACTACAAATCCACTTATACCCCCCCCCACCCCCCCCCCCCCCTGACACAACACACACAATTGAAACATGCTTTTTGGGCAAACTCAAACCCTCGTTATCTAGAAAACAAAACATATGGTACAAAACCTTATGATCTCATTGAAAAGCTACATAGCCCAGAAATGGAAGTTTCCTAGCTTGAACATTCAAGCTAAATACTATTATGATTTACGACAGACTTTCGCATTCTCTAGCAAACACATATCTGCAATTTCTAGAAATTTGGAACCATTGTTTTTCCTCAATGCAAGCAATTGACATTACTTAATCAGGAAATGACTCTCTACTTATAATAAGCCAGTCTAGACTCCCGTAGAAAAAAGATCTGGATCCCCCCACGCCGATCTCAGGAACAGGAAGAACTCAAACCATGAACGGACTGGGTGAGTGACAGATTGCCAGCCATTCCATAGTCAAACCAGGTAGGATATTTGGACTATATATGAAGAATCCGATTTGCTCATAGGACACACATCGGTTTAAGTTCAAGTTATTGTTTGTTCAACGTTGTTGTTTATTATGTCTCACTTTCTTTTCTTTTCCTATCTGTTATTATGATATGTTATGTGAAACATTAATATTTTAAATTAAATTCGGTATTGTTATTCATAACATAAGATCTCAATCGGCATGGTTTATTATATCAAGATTGTTATAGATCTTCTTACAACCTTTCAATTTAGAAAATAGAAAATTATAAAAACTATGGTCTATCAATGCAAAACAAGTAATATACCCTGCATAAGAACAAAATTTATTTTTAAATGTAAAATTTTATTAAGCAAAATGTTTGTAAAAATACTGGCCCTCGTTCAACTTGCAATTTGGCCACTTTGACTAGGGCTCTAAGATAAGCACATAACATATTTTTTTTTAAATTAATAAGTTTTTTAGTTAGTAAGCATCTATACCAAAGAAAGGTTTTATACACCCCCCCCCCCCCTCTAACCAAAAACTTATGTTAACAAAGAATATATGCTATGTGCTTATTTAGAGCCCTATCTCAATTGGCACCAAATTGAAATCTGAATGAGGCCCACTGTCTTTTATTTGACAATAAAAAAATATTAAAACAAAAAAAATCAACTTATTAACTATCAATGTTAGCAATACAAATATATCCACATATACAACTTTGGATGAGCATATAAAACTTAATAATATACAGACAGATAAGTTTAGCCTCACCTGTCAAAAAATCTGTAAACACAAAAATGTTTCACATTTATACATCAAACTTCTGAAACTAAAAACAAAAATTAAGACCCATCGTAAGGTACTCTACTTACAAATACTAGCTACACGTAGTGCTCTAAAGCAAATACGTCTACAGACGAAAGAACACAGTATGAAAAAACAAAATAGAAACACTATAAAAAAGCCAATAAAGCAGACCTTATGTTACCTAACAAATTAAAGAATCAAGCAATAACATCTATTCGTGAGCTATATACATCACTTATCTGAATCTAACTGACAAGCCCTAATTTGATACAGTCAATATAAATGTATCTTAAAAGAGCCATCCTCTATAAATCTCAACATCAAAAAAAGCAATCAATAATCTCCCTCTTCAGCAATGACAGTATTATCAGAAGTTTTAAAATCCTTAAAGGCTTCAAAAGTTCCAGGCCCTCATGGCTTTGCTAATGCCTAGTATAAAAGGTTATACCCTATACCTAATCCCTCTATTTTATGATGTATTCATGCTTGTTATGAACAGAAGAGCCCACTGGACTGTTTGGGGTTCATCAGTTATTATATGTGTGGTTAGAAGGTACTAACAACTTGCTTAACAGTTATATCATGGATGTAATAAGTGCATATAGTACTGTCATTTGTTTTAGAGGTAGTCCATAGGATATGCTTAGATAATATAAAGCAGCCATGTCTAGTATTAAAATGCTCCATTTTAACCAGGAAATATTAATAACGTTTAAATAATTTATGTATGCTAAGACCTGACACTGTTACAGAGTGCAGGGTAATTTTCTCATTATAAAATGTTGTGTGATGGCCTGGACTGTATATGGAATTTGTAGCCCTGCTACAGAGTGATAAATCAATAAAACTGAATTGGGAGTTTGGGGGAAGGATAGTTGGTTAAATACTGAGAGATGCGGCCTTTTTGATGTGTATACCAGAGTCAGCTACATCTGTCCTGTAAACACAGATTGTAAATCAGGATGCAATGCCCATTAGTCACCTTCTGGCATAGCCCAGTTGTCATGAATCAGAAGGTTTTGGGCTCCCAGAGCCACTGTTATACTATTATATATTCAGGGCAGAGTCCCACTGTTATTGCTATGCATTCAGAAGAAGAGGCAGCTATTAACCAAGTCAACCACTGATAAAGTCGTCATAACGCATTAAGTGGACTGACGTGCGGAAGTACTGCCTCAACTCATAACATGTGCCGAAAGGGAGAGAGATGCTGTGATTATACCATGTTGTAGTGGTATTAACTCTGTAAATATATTTGTATTGTAATGTGGGAGCATGTTGTGTGTAGGTCATCCATATTGGTGTCTCATACAGATAGTAACCTGAGTAGATCACCCATCTGCCTTCCAGATATCACCTAAAGTAAACACTTGAAGTGATAGCATAGGCCAGAACAAAGGGGTCTGCTACAGACATTTAAGGCATCTTAACCCCACTGGGGTCTTCAGCCCCAATATCACATATACGTACAGGTGCACATCTATGTTTCTCCCTTGAGTGCCAGAGACCAAGTAAATTAGGTAGCCACACCTAGTGGGCGGCCCATAGGGAGGGGTCTGGAAGTTCCCAGAGGTCTTACCTCTAGTCCATTGGCCAGAAGGTAACTCAAGTTACTCTGGAGATTACCCCATTGGCCAAGAGGAAGATGAGGGTTGGACAAGGGGGTAGCCACTCCCCTTGTACTGGTTTTGTGAGTTGTTTAAATACTTGTGCTAAAAATAAAGAAGTTGTCCTTAATTTTCATTACTTTGACTAAACATGTATTATTGACCCAGAGGCAATATGCTTGTAGAGGAGCTCGTTATGACTCCCTACTAAGGTGCCTCCCAGGGACCAACTACCAAAGCAAGCTGGGGACTTATGCCTTCCTGCACCCGACAAAGACTGTCCATAGGTCTAGAGTCACCCAAAACTTAGGTCTAAACCTACTGGGAATAAGAGTACTAGGAACTCTAGATCCAATCATCATATAGTAGGTTGTGACACCAGTCCCATCTCTAATATGGGATAGAGGATGTATCTGAGGATAGCTCCCAGGTGGTAAGGGTGGGGCTGAAGAGGATGGGTGGAACTGTGGGAAGAATGTATGTTTTTTTGGTGAGATGAACAGAAAAGAGAGAATATATAAACCAATTTCACTTCTAAACACAGATTTTAATTTTTTTTACAGAATCTAATAAACCAACATACTAAATTTACTTTTGACACAGAATACCATAGTTACATATGCTACATACGTAATTGAGGTTGAAAAAAAGGACTTTATCGACCATCATGTTCAACCTTTTAAGATTTTATTTGATCTGCAATAGGTGGATTAGTTGATAATTGTTAATTGCCATCCTGACCAAGTAGGTTTCCTATGTACCAGACAGGCTCAAGATAACAGAAGACAAAATGTCAACAGTGCACCTCAAAAACTTTTTTTTAAAATTTCTTAATGCCCCTG